>CACRXP010000026.1:1947273-1967692 GCA_902702965.1 Spirometra erinaceieuropaei
ATTCGCTAGAATTTGCCGTATAGTAAGGTCTTTGGGGGAATAGTGGATGAGTCAGCAGTTGCACGATATTAGCTGCCTGTTGGAAGCATGTAGGTCTTACATAGCCGCCCTACCGATGCTGATAGAGTTGATCTCAAATATCGCCGCTGACATGCTCGTCAAGCGCAAGAGAATTTTATGACAGAAACTTTACTACAATCTTTCATGTTTATTTTTGAGGATTTTGAAAAATCCAACATTCAAAACTGGCCCATTCACCGAAAACTACACGGGAAACACTGGCGGAATGATAAGCCGAGCCTCCCTCATCTGCATCGTTCAGCGACATAAAATCGATTAAAATCGCATCTGAGCTTTGGGCTAGCACCCGTGCTAAATATATTACAAATAGGCCAATATTTTATATTACTTACTGCCTATGAATCCTACTCGGCTGTTCAACCGCAGCCGAACGACTTCCTAGTGGAGGTCGCTGTCCGACTTTCAGGTCAGAAGGAAAACGACTGGTCGAGAAATAGAACACTTTGTTCATCTTTCCGCATTTTTGAACCTATGGGATATATGCTAATCAAAGATCAGCGACAGAGGCTTGCAGGTTACTGTTCAGAGCTCTGTATGCTGGCCCATGTTCGGTACATTGCCTACCTAAGTTCTCATCCGAGAACCTGATTTTAATCATCCCTCAGATTGTCTGGCTTCGAGTCTTGGTAATTGCCATGGTGCCTGCGAAGGTAAGGCAATGACCCATTTGGAGAATGTGGGCAGCCACCCAGGATAATTCGTCGCTCCTTCTCACACCCAACATATGTTTGTGTATGCGCGATCCAAGCATGCGTTCAGACCGATCCGTGTGCTCCCAAAGACAAATTGGGTACCGTATATGATGCGCTTCATGTGTCTGCACACTAAGATTCAACCCTGTTTTTTATTTCCATGACTCAACTGCGTATGGTAACTTAGGACAGGTGCGCAGTTACAACATCTAGTTGCACAGCAGTGAACTCGATGGCCCCTGAAACACCACTGATACACGGTTGAGCATATCGCGTGGTTCGTGAAGATTCTGTTTGGGTTCTCCATAAGTGAACATGAGGGCATCGGCTCTTGACCCTTTTCCGGATAGGTATTCGGCTCAAATCGGTAGTAGAGACATCGGATCGCACACGCTTTTCTTCGGGGTTGAAATGCGTCTCCACGCCTTTGAAGAGTCTTATCGCGTAATTTTCTTTGCGAGACATCAGACGGTTGTAATGAAACCCCAGACGTCACCTGATGTCCGTAATTGTTTGACAAACTGTCGTCTCACTTTCGTCTTCGGAACATTGCCCAGTTACTTATGTCAACTTTAGTAAGTTTGTGCTGCAAATTTGCTTCACGTATGCATATTACTTCCTGATGATTGTAAAAAGCGTAACATTCAAAAGTGTACTATGCAAATAAAAGCCCATGTGGAGCCGTGGGGAGATTTGACCGATGGGCAGACCCCCTCATATCTGCGTCGTAAAGCGGCATGAAATTGGCAAAATACGTGTCCGAGCCTTTGAGTATTGTCCATGCTGCCTGTATGGGAAGTGGTTCAGCAAAATATAAGTAGTCATGCGTCGGCTGTGTGAAAAAGATCCGATTTTTGCGACTGGCAAATTAGGTAATTTTCTATCTCTAATATTTTTCATGTAGTCCCGGTGGTACTTAAATTGTTGACAAATAGGCTGCTGGGAATATACCAGATGTGCCCCTCCAGCAAAATTACGCCTTGTGTGGATTAGTGGCTGTCGGTTTCCGTTTGATCTCATTTCGTTAATCGACTGTATTTTATGCCATATGTTTACCTTAATAGCATCCGGCGTTTTTAATTTAAACTTCTGAAAATTTTGACTGACGCTGTCCCTGACTTTGTGCCTGTTAGTTAATTTCGGTCAAGGCTATACCAAATGAGACTTATCAGGCGAAAAACGGTGGCTGGAAACATTGTTCTAGTTTCATTTTGTGGCTCAGGCAAGTTGTTCGAATATGCCTCCACCATAGACTCTGTCTGGAGACGCCATTATAAGAAACCCTTCCTACATTGTGGACACAGTCCATACTAGCGATAAACCGTCATCAAGTAACAGACAACATGTTTTGTAGAGAATATTATTCCCGTGCAAAAAACTACGGAATCTGTCTTGTGAATACAGCCAGCCACACTTTTCTGGCTAATCGATGTTCATATGTTGATTTCATTTAGATGCAAAACTAGCAGGGTTCGTTTCAAAGGTCGTCTTGCAATAGATGCGCTAACTCAAGAAATGTTTGCCGAACTTCTGAAATACGTTTCCGACTCGAAAACATACTTAACTGGGGTTATGATATTAATTAATTCGCAGCACAATCCCAAGATAGGTCAGTAATTTCAGGATGTCGGTTTTGAATTAAATTCTTTAGGGCCACATGTAAAACCTACACCCTATAAAAAGACTCTTTGTATTGGTTCAGTTTTTATTGAATTGTGGTGCTCTTTTAAGTTCAAATATTTTTCAGGGATAGTACGCATATAAGTAGTCATTTTTACTTATATGGCAGAACATTACGCCCTCTTCTAACCCTTCTCATAACGGAAGGACATAAATTTGTTTGAGAAAACTGTTAAATTCCTGAATAATGTTGAACATGACCTGCAGCTATACTTTCCTTCAAGATTTCAAACCACAAGCTGTACATTCTTCGTGTACGGAAAATCACACATTTCTACACGCTATTAGGAGGAGACTATATGAGGTTCATAAAACTGAATAGTAGTTTTAAGGCATATTGTCAACGCAAATGTTTTATGAACGGACATTTACGGTCTTAAACATCTCATGGTTATAAATTGTTTAAAACCGAATTATACCCATTATTCAGACACAAAATTTAAAAAAGGTGTAATTTTTTTCCGCACGAACGAAACAATGAATATATCTTTATATGTTTTGGCTACATTTCAATTTAAAACTGCTGCATAATTCAATGAGAAAAATTCACGCTACAAAGATATTCGTTTTTTACTAAGTGTAGTTTTTGCAGATGGCCAGAAAGAAATTCGTTTAGAACCTGCATCATGAAGAATAATTTATCTTGGGATCATGCTGTGAGTTGATTAATATTACAACCCCATTTGGGCAAATTTTTCGAGTTGAAAACGCATTCCAGAATTTCAGCAAACATTTCATGAGTTAGCACATCTACTGTGGATGCATTTAACGAGTGATGACCATTCCAGTGATTGGCAGTTGCCTTCAATTTTCTTTGTATCTCTGCTATTCACAGTGTTAGTGAAGCAGACTTTTCGGAAATTGCTTAACATGGCAGATTGTCGAACGAAAATAGCTGCGTTCTTGCAAACAGTGGCATATGTTTTTTTTGCTCAAAGCAACTTTAACCCCCGCTGTCCGCAGAGCCGTTGGATGAATGTGCACTCTAACGTAAATAAACAGTTGCTAGACTCTTTGATGTCAGGACTACGAATGACTACTTCTGAGCATACAAATCGGCCCTTAAATACGCTGCATCATCCCTTAAAGAAAAGGTCCATGTCGCCTCATTCAACTATTTTCATCGGTCCTGATACCATGATGTCATCAAACAGTCTGCATTTCTTGTCAAAGGTACGGACAGAAAAATTTTGCTAGTGCAACCGAGCAGAAACTGAGGATTACAAGCCACGTGAAGATTCCTTATTACGTATTAAGTCATCTAAGTTTGGCGTAATCTTTGATAACTGGGCATAAGTGCTGGGTACTTCGTCTGATGTGGGCTAGAAACGCTTAAATTTGTGTTAAATGCTTCATTTTTCCCGGGAATTGATAAGCAACACTTGGGCAGAATTTGCACTACAAAGGATTTTATGCTCAATTCGAAATACGATACGCATATTTGGCGAAAAAGTGTTCGGGCACTCATTTATTATGATTGCAATGAACGTGGTCGATCCAGCAATGTTTAAATACAAGTGCTTTGAGTTAGATACGATCTGCAAGCAAGGATGCTGGTCATATAAAATAAGTTTATAGCTCTTGCCAACATTTTGCAGTTAAATGCAGAATTCTGCGTGCGCAATAACCGATTTGTCCGCAAGGCACTTTAGGCATTATGTGATGTAGAATATTAACTGGAGTAAAAAGCCCACTTATCAACATAATTTCCCAAACGTTTATCATGTAATTTATTTTAATAACCTGCGGCCGATGGTTTATTTCCATAAAATGCCAAGCAACATTTAAAAGTGTGTTTTTGATTCGCAATTTCCACGTGGACCTGCTTGCAGTACTATCGTACAGTGCAATTTCGCGATTATTTCGTCGTCCAAAACTGCCGGCGTTTACACGTTTGTCTTTCTACCCCTCTTGTAAAGAGAACAATCTGTAGCAAAATGCTTCATGAGACATGTGCATTTTGCCAATTGCATTTTCAGTGTTGACTTGGATTTAAATATATTTTCTAGAAAACGTACGCAAATAAATTTATCCTGGTTTCATTTGGTAGGAAACCCATACCGGCAAGAGCAATGTCTCTTCGTTTAAAAAGACTCTGTTATTAATACTTTTTGATTCTAAAATGCTTGTTTAAAAAGTATCGCATACGACCGTTTATTTATGCTCCTTATAAACTGTACAACGTAGTACGCATCGATTTAACAATTTGTACGTCCCGAAATGTATGATTTTCCATATATGGGAAGTAAATGGCTTGAAGTTTGCAAACCCTCGATGCAATTTCAGTTGTGCACCGAATATGAATTAATCATGCATGTAAAAACGTTTGCCAAAATAGTGGCGTGACTTCAATTATATAAAATTTATAGATAGCAGTTTGTACTGCCAAGTAGGTACAGAAGGGAATTGCTGTGCATGCTTTATATAGTGTTTATGAATACACACGGGCATCGAGAGTAACAGAAAGAAGATGAACTTAATAAGACACATTTTGACCTAGTATGGTTTTTGCCGTTATTAAGTAAGAAACTCATTTTGAATTTTTGGGTGAAATTGCGTCATATGCATAGTCTACAGAAAGCCTGCCTGACCTTATGAACTTTCTTGACGAATTTAGACATGTCTGGTTTTTGTGTCCCGGTCTTGAGCGAATGTGCTCAAATAGTGCTTCACTGATAGTAGGACACCTTAACAAAACCCTTTTTATCTTTCATTTGTAAATAGAAATCACATTTATGTCTTATAACAGCGCATAGACAACATATGCTGCCGTATGCAAACATGAAACCAGCTATGCACTGAAGATTTTGACGATTAAAGTGACCACTCATCTTTGTTTGGGTAGTTTTCCTCAAGAGGACATCATGTTGATCGCATAATAAGATCCACGGAGACCCACGCCCATGTTAGAAAAATTATAATAATATTCATTTGTGCAATTATTTACCGGTCATGCCACCACAGGCACCAGCTTACGGCTCAGACTCGCTTGCTTCGCCAATCCTGTGCCGCTGCCTGACGCAACCGCGAGGGGTTTGGCTCATCAGTGGGTGCCCCAGCCTATCCCCACCCCAGACCTTATCTAGGTTTTTAGCTAGTACATAATGAGAGATGGAAGGTCTCCGTCTCAAAATAGGTCCGAAGTTGGGCAAAAGATCAGGAATAGTTAAATGTTGATAAGCTGACGCGTAATCGTGAATCTGGCACTTTCCACACCGGTTTCTAAATAGGAAGGGAATCAGACCTTCAAGATTTTGATCAGTGGAGCGTCTAAAAACACTGTAAAATGCCTTCATATGCGTGGTGACTCACACCGCACAAGTGTCTCTTAAAAGAGAAGAAGAAATGACTGACAAGACGAGAGTGGTGGTAAAACGAATTTATAAATTCAAAGCGGGTCAGTTTAATGATTTTTTATTGTGACTGGAACCAAAGAGTCTGAAGTATCACATATATTCTGACTGACGTTAAGTTTTAGATATGTAAACCTTTGTCTAAAACCAAGATGGGGAAAAAACGAAGATCAAAATGACTGCGGCGGGTAAAGCTGGTTCATTAATTGAAATACCATATTTTGCATCAAATTAATGAACTGTGGTTGCAGGGGAATTTACGGCGGGGTGTTGCAGATATCACAGCCGATAGATGTAGGGAGAAAAACTTCACTGGAAGACATTATCCACAAAACCATCAGCGATTACAATCGCTCAGCACAACGCTAAGAGATTCGTAGTTATCCTATCTGTAAGTATGCGTTCTCTAAACGTCAAAACCCGCAGCATGACGATTAAGAGAGTCTTATGTATCCGCTTCCTTCGAAATCTGAAGAAAACTGTGAGAAATCGGATTCGGAATACATGGTGGTGGGGTGGTTTCAGACACCTCCATGAGTGTTCCGCTTTCACACGCAGCGGCCGCGCGTAACCATCCGGACAGCGGTGGAGGCAGTGGATCTACCAATAAGAATCTCATAAATCATCCAGAATACCTAGCCAATCCAGGAGCGTCGGATCATAGAAGAAACACGTTGACTTCTGCTTCATTCTCGCTTTCGCTTGGCAACATTATTGGAATGATAATATCTCGAGTTTAATTGATTATTGTGGTCAAATCAGGTTGCCCTGGAAAACCTAAAAACGCTTGTCTATTAGTAAAAATCTACTCCTCATGTGACATTTAGGACTGTATACCGAAAACTGCTAACCATATCACCTAACTTTCACATAGAAACAAAAACTTCAAGGAGAACCTTTCGCCGACCTGCTCCATATGATAGTCGTCAGAAACTGATGGTAACGAGCAACATCTGTGCACTTTACTGTCTGTCCTAAAGTGGCTGAATTGCAGGATAATGGAAAAGCACTTAAAAGAGTGGAGCTGAAATCCTTTCAGAGCTAACAGGGTAAGATAGCGCAGCAAGTAACAGCCAATGTGAATTCCCCAGAGGACGTGTGAACACAAAAGTGGGACAATCTGCAGAATTGTTAAGACACTTGTCTGTGCACGATCACGAGGAGCCTTTAAAAGTGCGACAGGGAGGTGCATGCAGCGAAAGCCTGCATTATAACAATCAACTTTTTATTAAGCTTATACCAGCGTCCAATCCGCAGGAGATTAAAGTTTCTCGTTCATCAGGATGTTCGAAATAGTCACTGTTCTGAGGTTAGCAGACGTAAAAGATCCGGGTTGATAGTCTGAGAAAAATGAAGTGCTCTCCGGATCAAGGGAATTGTATTGCTGACGTTTCGGAGAGCTTGGCCGGCTCTCCAGTATGAAGACGTTTAGTGGAAAAATTGACCAGAATTTTGAATAGACGGTTGAATTAGCTGGCCTTGGGTTGGATTATGTTTTTCTTTATTCGCTCACTTGGCCTCCTGGCCGTCGTTTGTAAATGTCGGTGGTCTCGTAACCCCAATTGGGATTAGTTCCGTTTGTGCCCGTTTTGGATGGATTAGTCGACGGGGTGTGTTCGTTTGCTATTCGGAAGCTCCGTACGACCGTCTTGTCCTGATCTTGGTGTATTTAGTCACGTAGGACTTTATTGGCCGTAGAAAGATCTAGATACCTGTTAATAGTGTTAGCATCCGGATACTAAGCCTCAAGTGTTACACGCTCTGTCCTTGTGGTGCCCTGGCCTAAGACAGCTGCTCCTTGAAGGTCAAAACTGTGGCCATTTTCTCCGATGTGAATCACAAGCTGTGAGTTTGGTTCTAGTCTCCGAGTTGCCAGTTTGTGCTTATGTTAGCATGTCTACAATTTCCATCCGACTTCCCCAACCTAGTTGAAATCCTCATCGTTACAACGTATTTGATAGACAACTGGTGAGTTTTCAGTGGATGGCAGTATATCTTTGGGTTGCAACAAAAGACGAGGAATTTTTTCCTGGGGTCGATGACAATGCCTACCCTGGGGGCCGTACTCTTCGAAACATCAGCAATACAATTCCCTTAATCCGGTGCGCATTTCATTTTTTCTCAGATTTCCTGTTCTCTTTGGGGTTGGGCCAGTGACCAGATCTGATGCATCAGACCATTAAATCATTGATTTAACAATTTCGCCTTCTCGTTCTCAGTATCCTCCAAAAATCACTAATAATCCCCCTTACATCGTACCCGGAATTTTGCTTATACGGTTTGACACATAAAAACGCCCGTAATCCCACAAGCTAAATCAGTTTTGCAAACGCGGTCGGATTTCAGTAGTCGATTTTTCGGGATAATTTCAACGCAAAGTTGACCGATCCATTAATGATTCCTAAGACTAAAAAATCGTTTGCTGGTTTGTATGCGTGCTATGTCCGCTTTTAGCATCACTAAAAAGCATTTCATTCAGCCAAGTGAATGATTCAGTATAAAAATTACCGCGTCAGCCAAAACTACCCAAAATCGGACCAAGAGTAAAATAAGCAGACCTTGCTGGCGTAGAAGAAGGTAAGATGTGACAGACATCTCTTTGTGCCTGCCAGGGTGACAGGTTGGTTGATTTCTGACGATATATCGCAATGTGATATGCCAAAGAAGATGCGGTGAGAGTCACACCAGGTCCGAATCGTGAAGGAGATTAAAACACGTTGGCGAGTTCTTTCGACGAGAGCTGGACACCATAAATGCCTTGTTCGCGTGATCTCGACCAGAAGATAGTAAGGTTGGGTAGAACTACTTTACTGTAGCTGGGTTTTACTGAAGCGTGTGGGTGACATCCGTGTGAATTCGGTTCCGGACCAGCTTAGTAAAATAAAAGGTCCACTTCGCTGTAGCTGGATCTAACGAAACGGCTTACATATTCAGACACACATTGGAGGTAGATAAGATTATTTGGGAACAAAACAACCTTTATTGCGAAAATTTTCGAGACTGGTTCCTCTGTTTGTCGTGAGACTTCTGGGTTACTTACAAAGACCGATACATAAATGTGTCGGTTAGGCATGCCTAAGCAGAAAGAGAGATCGAGGCAAATACAGAACAACTGTACCGCAGGCGGAATGCTGCGTCTACATCCTAGTGCAGACGCATAACTTCTGCGCGATCTCAATCAAGGTCGACTTTAAAAAGCTCAATTACTTGAGTTCCAACTAGCAAGATGCACGAGGCGAAAATATTCAAAGCCAACTTGTACAGAGTACACGGCAAGATAGAATATCCCTCCCTAATGAAGCGGAAAAAAAACACAGTTGAACTGTTAAGAATAAAGGAGATAATTCAGGTCTGAGTATTGTAAAGAAGCATACAATAGGTGGGTTAACTCATGAAATGTTAACTGACATTCCGAAATGCGTTTTCGTTTCGAAAAAATTAATTCAGTGGAGTTGGAGAATTACAATTACCCCAGGATGCTCGCTTCTGAGCGACCTTCTTTCCGGCTGCATGCAGAAGCTATAGTTTGTAAAAATGACTACTTATATAGTATGCTTTTTTCTCACTGATTTTCGATGCCGTTAAAAATTAATTTATATTTCATGGAAACCATGCATAAAAATATTCATCCTTTTGTCCATTCGATAGAAAATTAGATCCCCTTCCAATTTTATACCCGAAAGAAGGATATAGTTTGCTTTTTCAAAAACTTTTGCAATTCCCCAATATATGTGAACCTGACATGCCTTTGTACTTCCATTCAGAGCTTCCAAACGTTAAACCAAATATTCTCCGTTTACGGAAAAACATATATTTCGTTACGGTATTAAGTGGACACCAAAAGGGGTTCACAAAACTCAGCAGTGGATTTGAGCCATGTTGTTAACGTTACGAGCGACATTGGTAAATGCAGAGACACGAAAGATTTATTAACGGCTGTTTTACGGTATTGGAAAATCAAACAATTAGAAACTTTTTTAAAGCCGGACTATACCCTTCCTTTTGAGTATAAAATTAGAATAAGCCGTACTTTTCTACCGAATAGCCACAAATTGGATATTTGTGCACTTTTTCCATAAATTTTAATTGAATTGTTAAGGGCATCGAAAATCAATTGGAAGTATGCATGTTATACACGTAGTCATTTTTTGCGGAGTATCGTTCTTGCATTCAGCCAAAAAAGTCCGTTCGAAAGCTGGCATCCTGGCGTAACTGAATTATTATAGAATTGTGCAGTTCGACGATTAGTTATCCAACTCTACTGAATTAATTTTTTTCGAAATGAAAACGCCTTTCGGGATTTCGGGTGACATTTCATGGGTCAGTTCACCTACTGTGCGCGTCATCTGTAGTGCATAATTGTGTGTATGTTCCTACAAAATAAGAATCAACATGAAGGGACCGTCGGGTAGAAGGACTTCACTGCGATCGAGTCAAACTAAAGTGGCTGCACTGCTTGCTGGCGAAGTTGACAAGGAAAAGGTGACATTAATTAATTATGTGCCTGAGCTACGCGCATTACGGAGGAACACTGCTCTCCAGTATGTAGAAGAATGTCAGTGTCTGACAGCTTTACAAGCACATGGAAGTTCGGCCATCGTCCCTGACGGTGTCCTCCTTGTGCTGTAGTTCAAAGTGATGTAGGAACGGTCAATTGCGTGTGAATTAGTTTGTAGTGGTAGTAATCTTGCGCCGCATCTACCGCACTCTCTCATCTTCCTCCAGCTGGGTCTGGTGTCAAGACATTAGCAAGTAGACCAGAGAGGAGGGAGGTCGCTGGCATGACAAGACCCGCACGTAAGCGTACCACCACACCTCCTGGTCCAATGTAAACACTTAGCCAGGATTTCATCCATCGACAACAACACCACCATAACGGTTCTGAAGGAGGAGGATGTCTGGTTAGCCATGTTCACCACATTTACACCCAGCGGGAGTGCAATCGCGTCTACCGGATAAACACGTTAGTGGCCAGCATAACACGAAAGTTTGCGCTCCTTGTTCGACATAAAAATTGTCTTGCTGGGACCGGTAGCGATTAGAAGACTGATTAATGCACTAGACCTCAGAAGGTTGAGCATTCTTTGGAAAAGGCGAAAAAACCTCCGACGGTCGGTGGGTGATCTCAGATCATGGGGGTTGGGTTGGTAAGATTAAATCTTGAAACAGACTCAAACTATTAGAAAAGCTTGTTTGTTTTCGATTACATGGCGGAACGAAGAACTGGGGGTGTAGGAGAATACAGGCGCACGCAGGGGTCTTCGTAGGGAGACTTTAGCGTGGAGAAGAACTAAGTGCAGAAGAGTAATCCAAAAGTACAAATGAATACGCGCCAAAAAGCGCTCTCTGAACCTTGTTACATGTAATGAGTAATCCGGGTTTAAACGCAGATTTTTCGGGCTGGGAAACCATGAAGACAGCGATTGTAATTGCACGAGAGGATATTGGGTTATTATTGTTATACCGCTTAAGGATAAGAGTTATTTTGGGCTGCATGCCCAACAGGCAACATAGACCCCAAGAAAGACGTGCCCTATGTTATAATGCATACTACTTGATGAGGTCAGTACCAAAAGCTACGTAGTGGAACACCAGTCGTTCACAGCCGCTGAATCATTGGCCTTAAAAAAAATCCACAGGGAGATGGCAGGGGACACTTGGAAAAGTGGTAAGTTACTTGGACACGGGTTGGACCTATTGATACTAAAAAGTAAAATATTGCTTTAATGCGTCTGAATCTTCGTAAGTACGTGCTGTGTGGTTCGCTGCCCAGTGAGGCATACGAGATTTTTCCAAATACCGGCAGGGAAATTAAGTAAACGTGATGCAATGCAGTTGATTCGATCAGCAGGTCGTTTCTCGGACGGTCTCCCCTTTTTAGTAGTATAATTTGACACCCTATAGGCTTAAGGTAAGGAAAGGAAGGCTATGCCAGGTCCAACCACTACAATTTTGGAAAACTAACAGATATTAAATGTGCAGTAAGCGTACTTATTGGAAGATCTATATAGATCAGACACCACACTACTTTCACAAACCTGGGGCAATCAAATATGCTTGTTTTTGGGGTGGGTTTCGCGAAGCGGAATGATCGCTTAGTGTTGAAAGATTAAACTGTATCGAATGACCTGCTCCAGACAAGGGTTTCCAATTTTGTAACGGAAAGCCGTCTAGGTTGGGTACTTAGAACAGGAATGAGGAAAAGATTGGCAGGCGTATTAAGACCAAAGTCTTTGACACTCAAGGGAATTAAAGGACTTTCGCTTGTGCGTTTGTGCTGTTCAGAGGACAGCTGCATATTATTTTATGATAGTAGGCCTAAAATGAGAGCCAGACCGCCCCAACATATCTAAGGGATAGTATAAACCCTAGAAAATAGGATGAGTTAAAATTTATTCAACGTATGGACCGCGAAGATAGGAGCAGTAACGCCACGCATGCCCTATGACTGTGACAGTAGTGGTTCTCCGATTTTTACACCTAATTTGACTGCGAAAACTGTTGATTCGCCAACTTTAACTGCCTGCTGAAGAAAATCCCACTTAACGAAAGCGACAGAACGAAGAACGAATGGTTATAGGGAGTGAACGATCTCATGAAATTGTGGTTGAAATTCTGAATCCTGTTTGTCATTAGGAAGGATTACTTAGGCGCGGTTGCAAAACTGATTATCTTGTGACATAATCGTAGAATATTTTGGACTCGGAAGGATATCAGCTTTTGAACACACTGCTTTCCAATCTCCTGCAGAACACGTATTAGGCAAAAATGACTACTTAATTAGCACAAATTTTCCCCACTGAATTTCGATGGTCCTGCAAATTAAAGTATATTCTATAGAAACCCTAAACCAAAATATGCTTTCTTTCAGCCATTTGATAGCGCGTCACGTATTTTTATATTGTGCTCAAAGAAGGAGTATAATTGGGTTTTCAAAAAATTTTGTAATCAGGAAATGTTTTAAGACCACGCATCGTATCTGTCCACTAACCACTGCTTCTGATGACATGTACAACATTGGCCGCATCCGTTTACAAATTTTCTGGAGTCTTTATGATATATCTTTAAAGGCATAAAAGAATATGTGATTTTTTCACAAGGAGCGCATGCACCTTGTAAAATGAAATCACTAAGTCAGACAGGGACAGGAATTTGCTTTATTTTGAAATCATAAATTCAAAGTTTTCAGCAAAACGTTGGCCCCATTCACTATGAATACTAAATAAGTTAATAGATTACTCGAGAGTCAAAACGTTTAACACAAAAGGGACGATTGTTATGGGGACAGTTCAAGTCTTAGCTTCTTTGTTTCTTTCTCTTCACACGTGAGATAGCGCGCCAGGAATGGCAGTACAGAAACTCGAAAAGCCGATGTACGACAAGACATAAGTCGGGAGCTGCGGTCCATCGGACGGGAAGACTTCGCAGAAATAAGATCAGAATGCAACTGATGGGCAACGTCATCTATAATCTGACCAGCAAATTGCTTGACCGTATTGAAATGTCGTTGTAGGATAGTGTCGACTAAAAAGTGATAAGAAACGCCAGCAGCAGAAGAGAGCATTCAGAGGGCTCGTTTTAAAATTTAAAGACCTTTTGTGAGCAAAACAGAAAAAATGACAGGAGAGCAGAATATGATAAGAGGAAGAATGCAGGCATTGATTAAATAACCAAACTAAGGGTTGAGGCGTGTGGTTGGACCGTAAACGACAAATGTAATAAAGAAGTTGGCGAAATTTAGTAAACAGGGACTTAATATAGAGGGAAAAGGAAAGATTTGAGGACAAAGTAACGCTGAGGATTCAGAACTAAGAGAGGACCGCAGCTGGAACATACACTGAAACGATTTTTGGCTGTTCATTAGGAGAGCATTTTCCTCCGACATACAAGGACATGGTTTAGGCCATCCTTTAGAGATTGGAAATGTGTACGCTTTTTGAGAGGGCGTCCAACAACCACGTCATCAGCATACTCAACCAAAAGACAGTTGTTAGGGGATCTTAGATCATCGGTGTGGAGGAAGAAAAGGTGAGGGGACAAAATGGAACCTTGAAGAGCTCTCCAGTCATTGGGAAGGACCGTAGATTTCCGCTTGCCGGACTGGACAAATATAGTGCGGGAAGTAAAATAATGTCCAAGCTAAGAGACGGCCCAGCCCGGAGAGCCGCACACGGATGTTATTGTAAGGAGAAGAGGGCATTGGACGGTATTGAAGGCGGCGAAGTAGTCAAGAAAAGCGCATGCGCATTTGCAGCAACCTTTGTCTAAATCTTCTAGAGCAGAATGGTCCACAAGCGCTAGTGCAACAGATGATTGGGCTCCAAATTATTCGGCAATTTAAAACACTTTTTTAAAACCTAATAATACTCCTTCTGTGAGTATAACATTTAGAAATGATGTGGTGCCGTATCAAATGGCAGAAGGAAAGCATATTTCTGATCAGGGTTTCTATAAAGTATATTAAAATTTACAAGATCATTGAAAATCAGTGGGAAAATATATACTAATTAAGTAGTCACTTTTTACCAAATTCCGTCTCTACATGGGATTGAAAAGCAGAGTATTCAGAAGCTGACATCCTTCCAAGTCCGAAATATTGTAGCATAATGTAACGAGGTAATCGGTTTTGCAATCGCGCTTAAGCAATCCAACTTAATGAAAAACGCATTTCAGAATTTCCGCCAACATTTCTTGAGAGCGGTCACTCACTGTAGTTGTGAACTACAACTTCTTTTTAAACCGATTTCTGCGGACGAAGCACTTCAATTTCGCAATACTAAATTTGATAACTGACGATAGTTTGTGTTAGAAGCCTTTCATCATCCGGGCGGACTGATGTTTAAGAGCGGCTAACCAGCCGTAGTGATACGTAGAAACATCAAAGAAAATTTTACTTGTTTATGTGTTGCCGGATGATCAAAGAACGCGGCACGATGACCTCTAAAGACAGCATCTTAGCGATGGTGGACAACGACATAAACGCATTTCAGTACATCTGAATGTAAAAATCCACATTCTTATTTCACTGACTGATTTAAGCAAATTACTTAAACCGGATTTTAAAGTCATCTTTGACGGGCGCGGAATTTTTCAGATAGGATTGCTTCTAAGCGGGAAGTGCTTACGGGTGGCATGTGGACTGCGGCTATGTAATGCAACTGTTCGTTCCATCTTGCATCGTGCTGCAGAGTGTTGATGCATGCTCGCGGTCTTTTCCGTCGCAGGGGATACAAATAACCCCCCTTTTGGCAGGCTTAAGCAATATTAGTACAGCCAACGTTTTTTATTTCTTCGAACTATCGCAAAAAACTCAATAAACCAGCAAGCAGTATCTATCTACCCTGTTGTCTCCAGCGTGTCTTGCATCTTAAATGGAAATCTACTGAAGGTCTGTTAAGAGTTCACACCTGTGCATATCCTAAAAATGTTAAAGTTTAATGACATGAACGACAAAGACAAGGGAGGCTGGAGTTGCCATTTCTGGCTTAATAGCTGTCTTCAACCGGTCATTTGAAACCCCGAGATGTGGAACACCTGGGGCTCGGTCGCAACCAACAGGAAAACGAACTCATGGCCCAGTGGTTAGTGGCGTTGGACTTCTAACTAAGAGATTGCGTGATCGAGACCTACGTGTTCCACACTTCGGAGTTGGGTATGACTGGCTAACAACGGCTAATAAGCTAGAAATGACCATTCCAATCCCCCTTATTTTAGTCGGTAATGCTATTCTGCCTGTATCATGCACCACTGTGCGGCTGCTGTTTGGGTTCGAGAGAGACCTCTAAGGCACAACGGAACAAATAGCTTCCGTGAAAACGATGCGTATCTAACATTTTCCGTATCGCTGAATTTAATCAATGTTGACTCATTAAGTGCGCATAGAATTTAGAAGCCTCACTATAAAGCCAGGAAATGTAATAAAACTGGTGAACCACGAGTTGGTTTTTTTATTCACAAGTCATGCTGCAATAGCGGCAATCAACCAGTATGTGTACTGGCTTTGGGCAGAATACGATTATTTCCGAATTACTAAGCGGATGCGGATGAACACCGGCTAAAATAATTGAACGAGCCTGGAAAGGTACGCCCATAAACATCTACTTTCTCTTTGCGTAGTAGGTTCTGTAAAAAGTAGAAAATCGGACGTTATGTATATCGAATAGACTAACTCTAACGGCTGGCTAAATATCATAAAATCTTCTTATGAAGCTCCGAAAACGGGTAGGTGCGTATTTGGTCTCTATCGGCTTGGTTGAGATTCTTCCAGTCGTAAAAAGCCGTCTTTGAGTCATCTCTCCATTTATGACTGTTTCGCAATAATCAGAACTTTTTTGGCGCCGGCGATTTTTAGTTTACTTTCATCCTTACGGTTTCTGGGGCCGCCTCAAACGAAAATTCGCAAGGCGCCTTTAACTATTCCCACCACATTATAATAGCAAATTTACCTGCCAATTTGTTCGTGCCTAGAATCAACAGGATTTAAGGGTCATTTGCGTGCGCGAAGTCTAATCGAGGAACCATTTCAAACTATGCATAAAAATCCTGAACGAATTTTAATAAAACTCGCCCAATAGAAAATAATGAGAAATTAGAGGTCCGAGTTTGCTTTGAACTCAAAAATAATCAGATGCTTTGGAATAAACGTGTCCGGATATTTATGGCGGCTTAAAATTAAAGGAATTCAGATGGTTGTGTTGATGGAGGTATAACTATTCAGGGATATACATTTTAAACTGTCATTTTTGGAGGAACAAGGTAGTCATTCTCAACACCGCATTTCCCCAGCCTTACGACAGTTTGACTATCGATTTCGACGGTGTCCACCGTGTGCTACACAGCAAGGTTCAGCAGGCACGGTAACTTGCACGTGAATAGGTTTATGGTGACAGTGAACTTGAGCAGCATCTACGCACTCTCTTCTCCCCACTCCCCAACTGGGCCCCGTGTCAGGACTAAGTCAAGAATATCAGGACTGAGTCAAGAAGGGCGCGGGTGGATGGCACATTCGAATTCGCACCTTGACGTTTCATTCCACACCACCTAGTATACACAGTAGTTGACCAGGATTCTTCACCAACAAAAACAACACCCTAAAAAGGATCAGAAGGACGTGAATGCTGACTGGGCAGCCATGCCCGCAATCTGTATACTTAGCGGAAACGCATCTACCGACAGGTAACCAGGTGTCAGGAAGCTGCCAGTGCATTCCAGGCTGCGAGGCCAATAGTTTGCTGATAATGGCATAGCACACGCTTTCAGATCTTTTAATCTTCATAGTCATATATTCTAACACAAAATATTTATTCTCGGAGATAGATTATACTAGAATTGCTCTTCCAACTGAACACTGGCGACGTTCAAGGCGGTGAAAAGAGTGTATTAATGGAAGGGGACGATAATTTAAGAAACTTCCTGCTGTAGATTATCCGCGTTCGCTTTTTTGTGATTTTACGACTCGGCAGCTGGTTTGGTTTCTGGTTTGACATTACTTATAACGGATTAACATATGCTTTGATCAGACTGGACCGATTTCTAAACTTTCACTAATTTATCAACACATACATCGGAATAAACTTCAGATGTTCAGTTAAAAAGTCATTACAGGTAGTGCTTTATACGTGGCGCCGTAAGTGGTGTGCACCGTTGCCAGCGACTGACAATAACGGCTTGTGCGATGGCGATTTGCCGAAAACCTTCTTTTTACTTTCTAGAGCAGTGGGTCGCTTACATTAATTATTGATTAAATACTCGCAAACAGTTGCTTTTTTATCCGCGTCCTTGTTGGGCTTTCAGCATTCCAAAAGAGATAAAAATGTGATTCGTTCTCTCAAAGAACTGCTACTTTCGCTTAAAAATCTTGAATTATGCAACCTCAGTTCATTTTCGCAATTATCGGTTAATTTAAAAGCTTGTTAAAACTTACTTTGTGTGTAAAATTTAAAGGTTAAGTCGCCACCAAATGCTGAGACACAGTGAACGAGTCCATTCAAAGGTGAAGTGAATGATAAAGATCATGTTGGGTTTTCCTTTTGACTGAGTTGTCAAAAAAGTTTCTTTTTAGACTATTTAACAAAACCTTCTGCGGAATGACAGGCGCCAAATGTGAAGGCGCGTTTTCGGCTGGAGCTTTTGTTCGTTCCCTCTGCATCCACTTTTCGCCAATTTTCCAACTTTCTGCAACATTTCCTGTTTTACCCAGCTTCCACTGTCCCCCTTTATTTTTTATTCTAACTTTAACAATGAAATCGTCTACACTTTGAGGGGAGTGAGGCCTCACATAGTTTTTACAGTCATTGGGAACTAGCAGTAGAAACAACGGTCGGTCTTTGCAACTAATAGATTGTGCCAGCCTTTCCAATTCGTAGAAACCAATACTTTGGCTTAAAACACTGATACGGGTGACGAGTCGTATTTAAACACCTATTAAAAAACGCAAGAAATAAACCTTATTATATAAGCGAATGGCCATGGCAAACGAGAATGCAGTGCATCCGAAAAACATTGCTGAATGTCAGTAATGCGTAGTAAGCAATCACTCTACGGTTGTTCCACTGCATTCGAATGGACGTTAGTTGTGAATAAACGCTATGCCCGCTCCTACTCGCGACAAAAGTCGATTACGCTGCCCTGGTCCCAAGAGTCAGCACAATGTGGGCATTGGAAGTAAGGTAAGCCGAAGCAGGATGCTGAAGTCGTAAGGGGGAAAGTAGCCGGGGCTGAAACGGGAAGGGCAGCCTGATGTGTTACAAACCTGCCGCGAGATTGAAAGAAAGCTGGAATCCTCGCGAAAGATCTGGCTTACAGGACACTCGGGACAGCAATATTTTAGACTTACCGGTAAATCTAACCGTAAACGTAAGTCTTATCCATGACGTAAGTACGTGGCCTATCCCAGGCAATCTGATAACGGAAACGGATGCGAGAATTTCTGAACGTCTCTAACGTTGCGCATTTTCTTTGCTCATCCACATCCTTCAATGAAATGTCCTTTTCTTATACAGACACTGTGTTTGCGTAATTGCATCAAGTAAAATGTCAGTACATTTTAGCGTAAATCGACGTTGACATATATTCGTGCAACTTCCTATGCTAATACATGTCCTACACCCCCGTTACCCATCTGGGCGACTTTTCATTATAAGGATAGTAAGTTGACCGCGAGAGGTTTAATAAACAGATTTAGACGAACTTGAAAATTTATCTAATGTCCGATATTAACCGTGGTAATCAACTTGCCAACGCAAAGCTTATTTTGGGAAAACTTGAAATTTTATCCATTTCTAAATTTCAAATTAGCAGATCTGTGTGATTTGGTGCCCTAAAGTGTAGTGATAAAGCAAATAGGTATTCCTTCGTTTAAATCGGCTGAAATTGTTTTGCCGTTTGGAAAAGTCTACCCGATGCCACATAAATTACCACTACCGAATGGTCATTTGCAGCTTTAAACATATGAAACACAGCTTGTCGTGGGAATTGGTTTCTGTGTATAGCATGTTCTTACGTTTTCGGTAGAACAATAATAGTCTTGTTTAGGAACGTCAGAGAAACGGTCAAAAATGTCAAATTATGACTTGGGCCCACAGCGCATAAATGCTAAGTATACGGAGAACCGTCAACGGTGTGCAGTAATAAAGCACGCCCCAATGAGGTAACTTATTAAGGAAAGTTTTCTTACTGATCCAAGGCATATTCATTGCTGACTGTCGTTGTGGACAGATATTTTTCTGGAAAATGAAGTTTGCTCTTTGAACGAGTCTTCACATTTTACCCAAACGACCATCTTTGTGAAAAGAAGAGTCTGAACACTCGTAACTTTGGTAAATTTTTTAAGAATAATCTTATTTTAAAGTTCTCAACAGACAGGTAATTCAGGATCTGTCTTTATGGAAACACTGAAAATCATGAAGTATTCAGCAATATTTCGAGGCCGATCTGGAACTCAACGTAATCCAAAACTAATGAAAAGTAAAAAATAATTTAACGGAAAAAAAGTTCTGTCTAAAATTTATGTTTACGATCACGCCTGTCAGTTCCATTTAAATTTATTAGGCGCCGACCGGCATCATAGCATGTCACCTTATGAAAACGTTTGAGCCTACGACGTCCCTATCGATGAAATCAAGCAGAATACGGGTTCTCGTGTTTAAACCTGTCTTATTTACTTCAAGCGAGTCAAGGATAACACGACACCCTGGAAAACCTTTTTTGGAATCTATACTCAGAATGTAGGCAGTTTACAAACCGTCATATATGAAGTCACACTAATTATTAAACGCTATTTACATGTAGACCCCACTGAAACTGTTACTAGACATTATGTAATTTCCTCTTTCATATTAACTACGTTTTTGGTATGAAAATACATTCTATACATCGAAAACGAAGATTACTAAGTTAGAGCCATTTCTGACGTCTTCGGGATATGGCGCTTTCCTAAAATAAACCGGGATTTCTAAACAACGCAACACTGCCTTTAATATTTCTTTTGTGTTTTTGCTTCTTTTAACTTGTGTTTAACTGGCATTGACATTGGTCGCATGAAGTGGTGTCGGTTTGCGATTGATGGGCAATTATTCTTAAATTTCGACACATGTCATGAGTCAGGTCACTAAC
>CACRXP010000026.1:1968631-1987237 GCA_902702965.1 Spirometra erinaceieuropaei
TTTTTAGCTGTTAGTCTGTGCTAATCTAGCCAGATTGGTACTCCCGTAGTTGGCATATAAGCCAAGAACCACAAATCTTACTGACGAAAGAGATAGTTAAAGTATCAAGTCTTTCTGTCGGATGTATATAACTTTTGCAAATATTGAGCAACCAGTTCTGATGCAAATGCACACGACAGAGGCGGGGTTCGAAATTCCAAAAGAGAATATTTTCATCCGTTGAATGCGGAGAATTGACCGAAACCTGGGTCCCAGGTGAGAATTCCGTCAATCGATATATTGATCTGGCGCCGGCAACCATAACTCGGCGCGGGCACATTCAAGCCTTCCAATCATGCGGTTTTGCAAGGCCGCTGAACTTCAATGGTACTACATCTTATCCGTCCATTTATCAATACTACTGATAAAGTGCACAACATGGTCCATGGCCACTGATGAATTTCATGAGTCCTTGCAGTTTATATTTTGGAAGCTCTGAATGAGTCCGTAGTCAGTCAGTCCGTAGTCAATGACTGACTACGGACTCATTCAGAGTCTCCAAAATGTAAACTGTAAGGACTCACGAAATTCATCAATAGCTATAGACCATTTTGTGCAATTTGTCGGTAATATTGATAAATGGACGGATAAGATGTAGCATTATTGAAGTCCAGGGGCCTTGAAAAACAGCATGATTGGAAAATGTTTTATAACGTACACATTAAGGGAGGCGTTATTCGTTCTCAAATGGGTGCAAGATAAAACGTGTTTTTGAATGTTTTCTGTGTGATATATTTCAATTTAGAAGGGTACTGGGTCAGATGTGGTTAAGAGACCCCACATGAAGTTAACAAATCCCAACCACCCGTTATACGAAACCAGTGATAATAGGGGTTTTACAGGTGGGGCGGGGGAACGCGCAGCCGACGAGGCCAGGTATTTGTATGCAAAAGAAAAGATGGTGCGAATGAGCGGTTGTACTTTGAGTGGTTGAGGAATAGTTGCCCTAACCCCTAACCCTAATCCCGACCCTAAACCTAAACATTTAATCGCAACCCCAACCTTTGCCTTTAACCGCGGTCCTAAACCCTAACCCTGAAACATCCAACGCGAAAGTCAGAAGGAGACGACAGGCCGAAAGTCAAAAAGGACCACCGGCATTGGGCAAGAAAAAGGTGGACATGGCAACAAAGAAACAAGGCCGCCGACAGAACACATACCGCAACGCACAGCAACACCACGCTAACGTAATCACAATGACTCAAAATAATTAAGTAGGTCAACAGTACTGTGTCCATCAGGTGCGGCTACATAACCACACCTTACCGGGCATCGAAAACTAACGGATCGTCTCCATACTATTTAAGTGGCCACTTTTCACAGTTTTTTGCATGCGGACACACAGAATCCCGTTCGCTGGCCGACATCCTAGCCTGCTTAAGATATCTTAGATGAAAAGTAACATTACAATCCTACAAAGCAGATCTTGCAAATAAAAATAACATTTTTGATATGCGGTACGACATTTCATGAAATGCAACCTCCACTGTCACTTGTGTTTTTTTGTTAAATCTCTGACGATGGACCACAGTACGAGTCCAAAAACTCGAAAAAAAACATACGAAAGCTTCCGGCGCTCTAACAGTCGACTTATTCCCTGCTCACTCATGTTCGTATCATTATTTCACAGCAAATAAACTGACAACACAGAAGCTCGAATGAGTCACTCACATAACGCCGAACCCAGATTACTTCCCTGTTCCATTACAAATATCTCCCAACAGCGAATTCGTATTCCTATGCAAGCGGATTATATCCGTCTTCACCTCCTGGCTACTTTCCACTGTGCTTTGGGTTCAGAACAACACCTAGGAGGACATAAACGTTTTAAACGTTTTTATGCGACAAAAAATCCACTACTTTTTTTCGTCTCTACTTAGCCAAGGAGACAGATACACCTTAGGCGTAAACATCTGCCGCTATTTTTCGTTTCTCACGCTACAGCACACCTCAATCCCCCCCAATGCCCTCAACCATCACCGTCTCCGCAATCCCCCTTCCTTCGCCTCCAAGCCCATAAAGGGAACTTAAAGTATTTGGTTCAGTGAAGTTTAGAACTGTTTACGCCGGCCATAAATGAGCATTTAACTTATGCGTGAAGAGCGGTCCTTTAAGGAGTACACAATGAAAAGCAATGCTTCAGTAGGACCGCACCCTCGACTTCATCATTACACCTTACACCGCCTACGCACACACATAAGTAGGCTGCATATTAAGCCATTCCACGGCACTCATCACACCGCGTGACTATCATTTCTGGCGGCAGGCATGTGATTCGCCACGCCATCGCCGTGATGGCCCGCGCAAAGTCTTGTCAAAACGCGCGCATTTCACGCGAAAGGGGGACATATTTTTGCGTGACCTAGTAAATGAAGCGATCGGTTCGTAGGCCACACGTAGACGGGATGTCTAACTCTGTCAGCTACTGCGCACAGCTTCACCAGTTGACATTCACGGAAAGTCCAACGCTGTTTAGCAAAGGAAAGTAAGAGTGGGACAGACACTATGAATGTCATCACTACAGCAGATCGACGCATACTCTTCTATAATGAGTCTGATGCGCTTGTGTCTGTGACGGCACGTGGGAATTCGTGACTTGGAATTTTTCCAACTGACCGGATAACTACAGTAGGTGGACTAACTCATGAAATGTCAACCGAAATTCCGAAATGGGTTTTCGTTTCGAAAGAATTACTTAAGCGGGGTTACAGCATAATTTTATAACAATGCAGTTACCTCAGGATGCCGACTTTCAAACGAACTTCTTTCCGGCTACGTGCAAAAACCATACTCTGTAAAAAATGACGACTTAAGTAGCATGCATTTTTCTAATTGATTTTCGATGCCCTTAATGATTCAATTATATTTCTGGGAAAGCAGGCATATAAAATTCATGCTCTTGCTCATTCGGTAGAAATTGACGTCTTCTTCTAATTCTATACTCGAAGGAAAAATATAATTCAGTTTTAAAAATGTTTTTAATTGTGAGATATTTAATATCGTGAAATGGCTAATCATAAATGGTCATGCCTTTGTATTTACTAATATAGCCTGTAAAGTTAACAATATGGTTCAAATCCACTGCTAAACTTTATGAACCCCATATAGTCTCCTCTAAGAACCGTAGAGAAATATATGGTTTTCCGTACGCGGCTTGTAGTTTCGAAACCCTGAATGCAAGTGTAACGGCAGGTCGGGTTCAAAATCATTGGGGAATTGGAAACTTTTTAAAAGCCGAAATAAACCCTTTCTTCGAGTAAAAGTTGGAAGTAGACGTAATTGTCTACCAAATATATAAAGGAATGAATATTTGTATGCATGTTTCTATGAAATATTATTGAATTTTTGAGGGCATCGAAAATCAATAAAAAATGCATGGTGTTTATGTTGTCATTTTTAACGAAAATTGTTTTTGTATGCAGCCGGGGAGAAGTTCTTTCGAAAGCCGGCATCATGAGGCAACTGAAGTATTATGGAATTGCGATTCACAGTGATGATTTTCACAACACTTTTCGAAACAAAAAAGTATTTTGGAATTTCGGTTGACATTTCATGAGTTTGCCCACCTACTGTAAACGTCCAAAGTTCTTCCAGTCGGACGGGACTAAGCTGAGTTTCCATTTAGAGGTTATTATGCCCTTTTTATGTCCAATGGCACTTCGAATTTTATAGATCATATGCAGAACAGTCTTGTCATATTAAAGCTAATCAAATTTACGCTGAATTTCGCAGAGTGTTACAGGAACGATATTGATCCAGCCTGCTGAATCCTGTTATACGTGAGTTACAACCTTCTGCTTTATAGCTAACAAAAGTCGCTATCGTTAGGGACGCAGTTGCACAAAAAGAAACTAATTTGCTTGCAGATGTATTAGCAGTCATCAGGTTTCGCGTGTTGTTCGCATTGCAGTATACACACAGATCTTCGTACGAAGGAGCAGAATGAACTGGATTCCAGGACACACCTAGTTCCCGACCATTCTTGCTGACACACAGGCAGTTAACATTTGTGCATAAAGATGAGGAAGAGGAATGTCTTCGTTTGTGCCCAGGAGTCAGAAGTGTGTAGTCGGTCTTCCCACTGAAAGGTCAAGTATGACCGCGTAGCCCAGATCCAAGGACCTATCCATGTGGCTGTGGTAATTAGGAGAGCAATTTAGGAAGACGGCATATATGCAGAAGACTTATTCTGGCATTTCTGGCACGCTCCGCTTTCTCCAAACGCAAAAACTCACTGGAAGTCCCTTTAGACCAAATATCATTTTGTGCTGACTTTACCGATAAGGTGTGGAAGGTCGGCTTGCCTGAGCAAGTAAAATCTGTGTCCGCGGATGATAAGAGGAAGGTTTGAGGAGTAAATAATATTATATTGAACAACTGAGGCCGTGTAGATTTCAAGATTACATGATTAAAAAAACGAGAAAACTCTTCTGAAAGTCGAGTTGCACTAGAGAATTTTCAAGTTGGTGACACCAGCCCGTCGTCAGACGAAAATCAAGACAAAGGTGAAGGAGAGACTGTCACGTGCGACCAGTTGGCGCGACAAGACAGACATAAACAGGCGTGTGAGAGGAATGCGTTGGGCAAAGGTCACGGTAGGTTCCTGAGCGGGAGGGGGAAGAGGCGAGAGGAGAGCAGTTACGGGTATGCGTGCTGGAGGGGGAAGGAATGGTAAGTTTGCGCACGGGATGCCTACTTATATACGTTATTCCGATCCAACGGGTGTCCGACCAGCTTTGTAGGGAATTGCCTTAGGCATCAGAGACAACCACAAAAGCCTTGATTCTAATGGAGATAAAGTGCTACAAACATTCTATTCCCGCCTTATATTCAAGGAATTTCCGAAACACTTCTCCGACTATAAAAACGGCTTGACATTTCCATCGCTCGCAGGTCCGCTTCCTTCCGACGCACCAAAGTATGCCGAGTAAAGGACTCCATACTCAAAAAATAAATAACCAGTGTCATTTACCGCATCCCGTGGACAAACTGCTGTTGTGTTTATATTGGCCATAGAGGCCGACGTCTTGAGACGCTCATTAACGAGCATAAGTTAGCCCTCCGCTGACGCCTTGTCCCTCGTGTTTGCGCGCTCCGTTGAGTGTGACCACCGCTTCAATTGGGACGGTTTGGAAGTGATCGCATTTGCTAACACTAAACGGGCTCGAGAACTCCAAACTTTGCATTCGAACACGGCCAGCAGCAACTGCCATGTCGATCTGGACGCCAATTGTGAAGACTTGCAATCACGGCTCACTGCCCGCATGCCGTATCAGCGACCGTCAATCCAGCCACCCGCAGGACCGCTAACCTACCATCCCTCTCCCTCCTTCCCAGAGGGCCATAACTGTTCTCCTCTCGTCTCTCCTACCCCCCCCCCTGAGGAACCTGCCGTGACCTTTGTCCAACCCATCCGTTTTAAACGCCGATGGTCTGCCTCTCCATGTCTGTCCTGTCGCGCCAACTGGTCGCCCGTGACAGTATCTCATGGCCTTTGTCTTCATTTTCGTCTGACGACGGGTTAGTGTCACAAACTTAAAAATTTACGAGTGCCAATCGATTTTCTGAAGGTCTTCTTTTTCTTCATAATATTATATATGCATATATTAATGAAATAATACTATAATTTATTTGTCCCGTGAGGCATGAGGGTGAGTTCCAAATCAGTCTTAAATTGTGTTTTGGTTCGCTACCTTCACTGTTGACTCCGTGTGGTTGGTTTGTTAGACTATTGCATGTCTTCGCTTGTACGCTTTGTGATGTCTTTAAAAATAAACTTTTTCGAGATGGGTTGCGTCCTGAAAGGAGAACCTGAACTCTTATTTGAATTGAACGTTGCAGCTCCTTCATGACATTAACACTGCACGAATTGTTCACTACAAATCAACCAGCTTGTGCTTTTATCTCAGCCTTGAAAAGTTCAACCTTCCCAACCAGTCTCAGGGGAAGTTCCATTCATGTCTTGTGGCTGTCTACGTGGTATTCAGTAGAATTGTCAACAGTGATTTATACCCCCCCCCCCCAAATGATCGCAGTCGATATCCATTTATGCACTCATGTAAATCCTTTCAATCAGGCATGCACTCGTCAACAAGGTTAGTGAAATTTACTCAACCGGCACGTGATCTAGGACAAAGATTCCAAAGAGGAAAGTCCGCAGGATAGTTCCAACCTCCCTAATATAAATCTGCAGGATATACAGTAGATGAACTAACTCATGAAATGTCGAGATCGGTATTTAAATTAGTGCGATGGCATATATTTTGCGTGATTATTCTTGTGTTTAGGATTCATTGGAATCCCAAAATGCCCTTTTCTAACGAAGTGGTCGAGTTAGTTCAGTTTTATTGAGGGGAAACGGACCAAAATTAGGAAAATTTTGAAGTTTAGGGATATCCACTTAATTTCCTATTCTAATAAGTATTCCCATAAAACCTCTTATTTGCACGCGCTGAGTTATAAAGGAACTGTCATGTAACAAAGAAAAATATCAAAAAAGGCCACTCAGGAAATGAAAATTGCGATTTTAAGCTCATGAAAATCAGCTCAAGTCAAGCATGTAAAAACAGATTATTCTCATGAATCAGGTAGCAATTTGTTCTTTATAAATTCTATTTATCAAGACTGAAACGTTTTCCATCGTTAAACGCAATAATAAGCTTGGCCTTGAATAGTTGACCTGGTACAGAGTCGTTTTTTGATTAAGTAGTTTTTCGTAAAATAAATTATTTCTTAGCCAATAAATAATACTTTATAAATCAGTCTCGGTCGTGTCTTGAAGCTCGGTCGTGTCTTTAACGCATTATAACTTTCGTGGATGTGGAGTGGGCGTTTCGTGCGCTACAGCGATTTACGTCCACAGTTCGTAACCTTTCATCGGATAGGTCACGAATTTTATCGCTGAAACGGTTAAAAAATAGCAGGCAGTGGCAAGGGTGGGACCTTGCAAAAACGTTCAGCTCAGGTATGGTGAACAGTGTCTACTCCCATGCAGAGTGTAGTTTAGAACACCTAGTAGGAATGATCGAGACGGGACGGGCAGTGGAATTCTACGGTAGGTGGCGTTTCTCCTAAAATGTTATCCGAGACTTTGAAATGCGATTCCGATTTGGAAGAACTCCTTGTGTAAGACTGCAGTAGTGATGGTCGTGCCGCATATTTCTAGGACATTGTATCCAGGCCGGGAAGCCGATACTCAATTCCTCTTCCTTCTGACCGCCTACACAATTTATCCACGTTAAAAAGCAGCTACCTAAGTGGTGTGATTCTTCTCTTGATTTTTGAGGTTTTTGAATATTCAAGCCTATTTTATGATGACACAGAAACAAAATCCTTTGTGGCACGCACATAGCAGTATAGTGTGTTTTCCTAAAATATTTAACTTTAAAAAGGGTGCCTTTATGTTTTCAAAAACGTTTTTCCGTTCCCGTATAATTGTGAACCCAAACAATGCCTATACTTGAACTTGGGGGCTTAAGTTACAAGCTGTATGCTTTTCGTATAAAGAACATTACGCAGTCCTCTGATTATTTAGAAAATTATCGATGAGAGCACATTCATTTGTGGCCTAAGTGTCGACAGTGTCGAATACTTTATAAGGAGCATTAATAAATGGGCAGATGCGATGATATACAGATGTACACGCTGTGGCCTTGTAATATATCAAAACTAGAACGTTTAATATCCAGTGATACGCCTTCTTCGTATTATTTGCTACCCAAAGATTGCAAGAATGAGATCTTATCTGCCCGTTGTCTGTCAGATATATCCGGATGTTTAAGTACACCGGAAATCAGTTGACAGCTCATGTTACCTGAGTATTCATTTTTTCAAACGTTGCTTTTGTATGACGCCAGTAGAAAGTTCATTCAAATGACATCTTGATGTGACCGAGATATCTTAGGATTGTACCGCAAGGTAGGCAGCATAAAAATGACACCAGAGTAGATTTTATAAGCTAAAAACAAATTTATGCATTTCAGCAAACATTCTGCGAGATATGCCACCTACTGAAATGGGAGTTTACAAGTGTGGATACGCTTTCTGTGCGCTTTAAGATTTCGTCAGGCTGAAACGCACAACACTCTCAATTTCGTATTTCTTTCTGTCTCGTCCTCTTCGCCCCTCTGGATTCCGTGTTGTTAACGTCTTTGTATGGCACTGACATGCTCTATTGTCCTTTAGGTCCGCCTTAAGCAGTTAGGATGCAGTCTGGACTTTTTCGCGAAATCTCCTTTTGACAATTTCCTCTCTTGCGTCCGATTCCCGACCCAATATTTGGCGCGACAATGTCAAACAGATGAATAAGGATCGTCGTCTCATCGATTGGGCATCCACACTTTCCAGCGATGTCGAAGAGATTTAGTGTCAGTTCCAAGGGATAGTCCACAGCCTCATCTCCAACCACTGCCCAATCCCGCGCAAAGAACTATTTGATAGACCCCGCAAGTTGATTACGTCTCTAAAGAATGAAGCTAACAAGAAGAGAAAACTGTGAAAAAGATACCTCATTTATCGCCACCTGAATCACTAAACCGCTACAGGTTACAAAGAAACCGGGTCAAAACTTTTATCCACAGAGATCGGCAAATCTTCGATAGTGATCTTTCGTGCCGTGTCATGGTTAATCCAGAAGTCCTTTCAGTTATAAAAGGCAGAGTGCGCGGAACGAAAATCCCATTTCACTGCTGCGAATTGCCGAGGGTGAGGAAATCTCAGATGACAAGGATAAGACCAAACATCTGTCTCAATTCTTTTAGTCCGTCGTGGCGAACGAACCCGATTTTCCCCACTCACTTGTAAAGACGAGGAAACGCCTACTATTGAAACAGTTCCCTTCACCGAAATAAACCTAAACTAAACCTGAAAGCATCGACCTCCTCAGGCCCTGATGCAATCCCGACCAAACCGCCGAAGGAGCTAGCTTTCGAAATGTCCAAACCGTTAGCCTTGATCTCCCAAACATCATTTTTACTGGGTGCCTTTGCTCCGACTGGAAGTCCGCTTTTAAGGGTGGAAGTCGAACGTCTGCGAATAACTACTGGTCGGTGAGTCTCACCTACATCTGTCGCAAAATCATGGGGAAAATTGTTAAGGTAGCGTTGATGCGGTTCCTTCAGCAGCATCACCTTTCCGACATGACCAGCATGGCTTTCGCAATGGCAGTTTCTGCCTCACGAATCTGCTTTTTTTACTCAAACGCTGGGTTAACGCGCGCGACGACAGCAATACGGTGCACGACATCCATATCGACTTCAAAGAGGCCTTTCTAATACTCAAGTGACTAACACTGGTTTGATACCTGTGCAGAATCCTACTTAAATGCGACCTGTTGTTCGGGGGGGGGGTGTAGGCTGCAGATATAAACACTAACTTCTTCACTTCTTATGCGCCTGAGCATAAGACTATCCGATCTGGTTTTGGTCAAAATGGAGAACAGCTAGTCCAAACAGGTTCTTGTGGTTATTTTCGTATGCAAATAAGAACTGGTCTTCGATGTTTTTGTTTGGAATTTGCTTATTTATCAAAATTGGCCTTTTTGCGGTCCTTTTGCTACAGTCTCAATCCAGGGCCACGCGAATACCAAACTCGCGACCGCTACATCTTGCATTATTCCGCAGGACAGATAACGTACTCCCAGATCGGCCAAAATATAGCGCTGAGACCATTCTTTTACTAATTTGATTGGATGTTTGCTCGATTACTTTGTCAATTCTGAGATTTGATTGGATTACCTTTAGATTCATTCCAGCAACACAAACCTTTCAGAGGTGAGCTAGGGCGACGACGATCTATCGATTTTCTCAAGTTTTAAAGCGCACCCCGGCTACTTCATAGGTAAGGCAATCATAGGTTTGATCGGCAATCAGTTTTCAAAGAGGCATACTTGAGTTGCGACTACCTCAAGTTTTATTCCTACATACGAGACTAGTCGTGGCACAGTGGCGGACAAAGCTAAACAATCAGCCTTCGCATCTAACGAGCGACCCGTTCCTTAAATCACACATGTCTGTCCTCTCCGGGAGAGTATCGGACTAGAAGTGGGTTCGATCCAGTGTGTTCTAGTGTCTAGGCGAAAGTAAGGCGGAGTTAGACTCCTTATTGTGCACTTTCTAAGTCGCAGCCCCTAGCATGCTGCGATAACTTCAAAGAGCGTTCTGTTGTTTTTATTGACGAACTGAGTGCTGTCATCCCTCACCCACGGACCATTGGCTTCCCCTAATCCGACCGACTGGGAATGGCACTGGGCGCGGTGGTGCTCTGGTAGTGGGCTTAGGCAATCGCCAGCACAATCACTCGCACCTACTGCCTCTGCTCCACCCAACTTCCCCTGCCAGTTCTTTGCTTAGGACACATGTGATTAGCTACTGGTGTGATGAGAGGTCGACGCCAGTCGATGCTGCATCTCCGCTGCTTGGATGAAGACGTACAAGGCCCAATCGTAATCGCACGCTCCGCTCCAGGACTAACAACCTAAAGAATATGTCCGAGGCCACAGAACACATGGCGTCAGAGTTAGGCATGGGCATCGGTCATCATCCGGAGCTACCATGCGTGGCAGAATCGTGAAAATGAAGGATGGACTGGACGCAGGTGAGCAGAGGGGCGTAGTCTATCAAATCCCGTGCCATAACTGTCCTCGCCACGACACAGGTCAAACAGAAAGGCGTCTCAGCTCACAAATACCTGGGCACAAACGGGTCGTTCGGAGAGGTGACCACTATCTCTAGTCGCCACTCACACGCTGGAGGAAGGCTATGAGTTCGACTTCGCCAACACGCGGGTATTGGCACGAGCCGGAAACAAGACGGGGCGAGAACTGTCGGAAGCGTGGGTGTCGGACAGCAACTCTACCAACAGACACAATGCTTTGCCTGCGTGTTACCAGGCCCTCCGCCCACGCAGCCAGGTGGCGCAGCTCACATCACCGCGAAGTACAGACGCCGCCACCACGCCGGGGACCATTGTGGGCCAGGCAGCACGAACCAGACCTAGCGACGGACGTAGTCCCCTCCCCCCTCCCCTCACGGCATAACAATATAAATTTTCACACGCTATTGCACTCTATCAGCCTCTGATGATGGACAGCTGTTCAAGTTAGAAAGCCAAAGCCAATAAATCGACCGTCCCAGTGATCGTGCCTTGTCTTCTTTTAAACAACCTAAAGTGTCTGGAGTCCACTCGCTAGAATGCTTGCTGCTATTGCCTGTCAAAGCAAAAGTTTCTTCAACTAATCTTTCTTGAATTTTGAATTGCGAAGGTTTGTGTTGTTACCTACTTGCGCCACGACAGTCCCCCCGATATTAGTACGATTTAATTGCCATTAGAAGTGTACCCAGCATCATATTAAATGGTTCAGTCATATTCGACTAATTCTGTTTATATAATTCAACTACTTTACTACGAAGAATTTCACAAATAAAAGTCAGTTATTAACGCTAGGGCAGGCTTGGCAGCGGAGAAATTGTTACTATCTTCTGAAATATGTGCTAGGTTTTTACTGGCCTTACGGCGACAATGAGAATAAGGCGACAGTTCGCTTGCTGCTAGAAGCGAAAGGGCGCGATTTGGGATGTATCTGAAATTAAGAGGGTAGGATACATGGAAAACATCTCCAGACTCGGATGGTCGAACCTGCAGCAACAGTGAGAGGGAATGACACCAGTTCTTGGCTCGCTGCTCATTTTATGGGATCGGGTCACACCTTCAAGTTCGATTAAGCCAACATCCTCGCGTCGGATGACAACCGCAGGCGTTTTCAGTTGTTTAAGTCATAGATTTCCGACCTGTAGTCTACCACCAAAAGAAATGACCTCACCTACGCTTTTAGTGCTGAGACTCCCCCTGGCAGAGTAGTTAGCCATGTGAGAGGCAGCAGGACCAATACCGCTTCCAGTGACACCAGCTTCGGTAAACGACTTCAAACGGCATTTTCTGTCGTGACAGCGGGCCCACCGGCTCCATGACTTGGCGCCTGATGGAGTTGGCGTTGCACACTGGCTGGAAGTGACTATCAGACCCCAGGTCGTGTGGCCGAAAGGCCCACTGCCACGGCAGAAAATGCCTGCGTTTACCGGATCTAGCACAGTTGAGGACAGAGCAACTACGCCGGAGAGCTGATCAGGCAGCAGCGGTGAAGAGGAAAGACGCCAGCTCTCAAGTAGCGGGTCATTCCACGGAGTCCGGTCATATTTTGAAGTTTCAAGAGGCTGAAATTCACCCAATAGTTGGAAACCGCGGGGGTCTCGATCTCCTCGAAGCATGGTTCTCCGGCCCGTAATCTAGCAGTAGGCGCAATGACCTCCCCACACCACATTCGGTGTCAAAACAGTCTCCGATCGGCGGAATCAATCACGCGGGGAGGGCGCGGACAATTAACTATCCTGGTGACAGCGGGCTAAATTGCTGCGTTATCATCACGTCATCATCCAACGAGGATGATGAAATTGCGGCAATCAACGGCTCGAACGCGGACTGACGATCCATCATTACCTCACCTACAACACCCAGCGGTGATCGCGAGAGCTGTTAATTATGGTACATAGTTGGCCCCACTGCGGCTACGTACTATAAACACTGACGTCTTCGTACCTCCACTACCTTTATCTGTAACCGCCCCCGAAAATGTGTTCGAGTTAGAATCCGAAACATCGGACCAAGGAACTTCTTGTTCCAGTGATCGTATCTTCCTCTTTTTCTAAACTGCTTCCTGTAACTTGCCTGTTTGGTTTTATGGCCCCCAGTCTATTAACAAGTGCAATGATCTCCCCCTTCGATAATCGGTTCCGATGCTTAGCCATTATGGAGTAATTAACCACGTGGGGAGCGCACAGACGAACACTACTTGCAACGCCAGGATCAGTAGGCCAGTTGGTAGAGCAATCATCACATAAACACCCAACAGCCGTTACGAAATTGCAGCGATTAACGACTCGAATGCCGGCCATTAAACAATCATAACACCAAATATAACATTCTCCAATAGCGGAGTTATTGCATAAAAGATAACTACTTAACTGACATCAATTTTTCTCACTGATTTTTCATTGCCTCCTTATATATTTTATGGAAAATACGCACAATAATATTCGTTTCTCCACTTATTTGGTAGAAAATTGCGTCTTCTGCAAACTCTAAATTTAAAGAAAGAGTGTATTTTGGTTTTAAACAACTTTCTCAATCCCCGAGTGTTCTAGAGCCTGACCTCCCGTTATATTTACATTTAGGGTTTCCGGACTGCAACCTGCAAACTTTTCGTGCGAGGAGAATCCCATATTTCTATTTACCATTATGAAGAGGACATATATGTTTCATAAGGATTGTTAATGGCTATGGTGCAAATTTTCCACTCTTTGAGCGGCATTAATGTATCCGCTGATCCGATGCTATATGAGTGGGCATTCCACGATTTTGAAAGGTCCCAGCATCAGAACTATATTTGAAAACCGATAAATGCTCTCCCTTCAAGTATAGAATTTGAAGAACACTGTATTTTTGCGAGTTATGACCGATGGACTCTCATCGATCAGCTTACGGAACACGCTTCTTCTGTTGTGCCTTGGCCGGAATGACCATTTCTGACTCATTAGCCGTCATCAGTCAGTCATACCCAAGCCCAGGTGTGGATCACATGAGATTCGAATTCGGGATCTTTGGTCATGGATTTGTACACTCCACCACTGAGCCACTGGCCTGTTGTCCTGTCGGTTGTGAGTGAGAATATCAGTTATGGCAGATGGGCTTTCATCGCTCAGCTTACGGAGTATGCTCGTTGCGTTGTGTCTTGGCTATTCCGGTCTTTCTTGTCTTTGCCGGTACTATCTCATTACGTCTACTTATAGTCACCGTGCGACCGCCTACGAGGGTCCTAGCATGAACTCTTAAGGCCCAGCGGAACGAGCCTGTACCGTAACCTGATTGGTGAGCGACCATCTGCCATAACTGATATTCGCGATCACAACCGACAGGACAACAGGCCTGTGGATCAGTGGTGGAATGTCAAAATCCATAGCCAAATATCCCGAGTTCGAATCTCAAGTGATGCCCACTTGAACTTAGGTACGACTGACTGATGACGGCTAATTAGCCAGAAATGGCCATTTCAGTCTACCTTGTCTTTGTCTATATTATCCCACTTTTGTAGTGTTTTCAGTAAGATATATTTCTATTCATAAAAGCATCGAATATCAATGGGAAAATTCGTACTACTTATGTGTTCATTTTTTTGCCAAGCGCGGTTCATGCAGGCGGCCGGACATAAAACATTTCGACGGCTGGTATCTCTACCTGACTAGAATATTTTCGTATTATTCTACAAGATATTTAACATGTCAGTTTTACTCAGGTCATCTTTGTGAATTGAAAGGGCATTTCAGAATTTCGGTTAATATTTCATGAGATAGCACTTCCACGGTACTTTTATGCGTTTTGCCTATGGACACAGTCAAACAAAGCCCTTATCTGCACAAGTTAAAAAGTCTAATTTATGAACCAGGCTGCATTCATGCACAGGACAGCGTCTAAATTCCATGATAAATTACCTAACATCCCTGTCACTTTTTCTATTTCTGGTGTGTTTGCGTCACATTATTTGCCTGCCGATAGTCCTGCGTTATTTATTACAATTTTTGCAATAAATCCACTTCTAAAAGTGTCATGGTCATCGCAACATGGAGGATTATTATCACTACACGAAATGATAACGCTGTGTCGCTTCGACATAGCAGGCATGAATTTTAAAAACGGCATGTTCAAAGCGACTCTGAATGTTTTTATCGCCAACGTCCTGCTATCCTAGCCCTTCAGAGCACAATTTTGTCGTTCGCACAGGAGTGAAGGAAAGAAATTTAACCTAAAGGTTTTTCCAAGTAATTTCTCTAAAGTTTAATTGCGCGCTGGCATTTAGGGACAGCAAAATCTTCCTTAAAATATGCTGTAGTTCCAAAATAAAAACATCATTTGTGTTTTCGCAAAAGTATTCGGAATTATCTATGTTTTCTTTCAACATTTAAGCTCCGAAAGACATCAAGGTTTAGCGATTGTGTCAATTGTCAAAAACTCCCAGGATTTGTTATCTGTATGCAGTTTCTAAGCCCCTCAGTTATATACGTTAATTTTAGACATTTTAGCGCTCGCAGCATCATTGCTGTCAGTATGTTCGAGTGCAGCTGTGGAGTCCATATCAACCAACCAGTTAAATTTAAACTTTTCGACTTCCCCATACAAAATTGAGAGAACTCAGTGTCATTACTTACACGCAGACTTTTTAGTTCGATCTGCAAGTTGATAGGAACTGTTTTACCTGAAAGCCATCAATTTATGGAGATTAATATTGTTATATTCATACTCTACCCACTAGTAATCAGTACTTCTGCTATGAATATGATAAATCAGCCAGTACTTGCGACTATCTGCTGTCTTGGCGGTCACGTGATCCGATTGTTTGGCCAAATCGCTTAACTTGGCTTTCTGCACTGGTCCAAGGGCAACCTGTTTTGATGGATGTCTTCTTTCTTCCGCTTTTAGAATGCTCCCTGACGTTCATAGGACATTTCGTACTTTCCGTGCCACTGATCTTTTCCGCTAGTTCATTAATGCTGAGTCGGTAGTTTTTGATCTGATCCATTTTTCGGGTCAGCTTAAGATTTTTTCTCAGCCTCCTGGTTGTTGGTCTCTGGAATGAGTCACCCATGGCCACATCATCGATTACCAACGCCACAGTTCCATGTGCCACGTGGAGGGATATGGTAGAAAAGTAAGACGGCAGTCAGTTTTATGGGCGGCCGCGACACTCAACTTTGTCGCCTTCTCGATCAACATTTAAACAATATTTCTAAAACTAGTTCCTCATTTGTAAATGGGGGCGGAGAAATCAGACCACTCTTGATTCGCCTCAACATCTGGTCTTCGAGACTATTGGTCTATCGTGGATTCGTCCGAACAAAGCTTACTTCCGTCTTCAATGTCGCCGAGTACATCTAAAAGCCGGAAAAACTGCCGTTGATCAGGATTTTGTCCTCGCAGCTGTGTTTCGGTGGTATTGTAAACTCCCGACTGGATTTTTTCTAAATTGCAGGCGTCCCGTGTAAACAGCACTCGAATATTGCGACTAACGAATAATCTTGTAGTCTTCAAGGCGGCGATGATGGACTGCCCTAAAATGACCAAGAGCTGCTGGTTTGAAGTCCATAGGTCTCAGAAAATATTACATCGGCTCCACTAGCCTCAGCAGACAGCTGTTGGACTGGTCTTCAATGCCTTTTTCCGTTATGGTAAACGTCACCGCGAAAACGCCTCCAAGGTTTCGATCTGGGCAACTACTAAAATTCCTTCAAACTCTTTACGCCCCTGCCGCGTGCACAGCTCCCGCAGCATGGTATGTTCGAAGATCGGAGGGAGTGCTTTCAAAAAATTCCATTGCCATGGTTGACTTGAAAAAAGTCAGATGCTGACGTCTGTCTGGCATGATGGAGTCTGCACGCGGAAGGCCTTCTTCATTCCCGTAAGGTTGGATTGCGTTGCAAGGTTCCACCGCGATAATCATATCCCCGCTGGCAGCAAAATGAATGTTGCTGAATAGGCGCTGTATTCGCTTAATCAAGCGCTCTGCGGTTAACATCGCTTTTCAAAAGTACAAACGTTATCTGGACGGAAACGAAGTTCCAGCGAGAGACGTACTTCTGAAAGCTGATCCAGCTGTGCTTAGCAACATCGAGAAACTTAGTGTTATCGACAACGTTAGTGCGAACTCAAAATTTCATGGACCATGCCAGCCTTGACAAGGATGTGCAGAATTTCTTAAAACGTTCTGATTTATAAACACTAAATAGCGCCCTTCGTACTGACGTCAAAATAAAACGACCGACGAGGCTTTCCTTCCAATCCGACCTTTCATTTATCAGCAAAAAAATATGTTGCCAAAAAAAGCGAAGAGAAGAGTCCCAGGAAGTAGTCATGAAGAAGGAGACACGATCGCCGGGACAAGAGCTTTATTAGCCTGACGTTTCGGATTTCTACTCGAATCCATCATCAGAGACAAAAGAGCAGAAACGGGTGGTTGTTGCACAAGGGGCTGCGGTATTTATAGGATGCAGTAGCCATGCTACCGCATATCTATGAACGTTCACGGCTCCCCCCCCCCCTTCATCCGGGATTGTCATACTTGGTGTGATCATTGCTTGATGGCCGACATTCGAGTCGATAATTGCTGCAATTTCATCACATGCGTTGGATGTTGGCGTGATGATTGCTCGACCATCTGACGCGTTGACCCGGGTGTTGGAAAGAGTGTTCACCAGTGCGCTCCCCGCGTGGCCAAGTACTCCGCCTAGATGAAGTCTCAGCACGCTGTATTGAATGGGAAGATCGTTGCACTTGTTGATGGACTGGGGGCCAGTAAACCATGATTCCAGTAGCTCCCTGCTCACTCGGTTGTCACCTCTTGCGAGAATTTCGGCCTTATCGAATTTAAATGTGTGACCGGATCTCGTCGAATGAGCTACAACTTGAGAGCTGGCGTCATTTCTGCGCACCGCTGCCGCGTGATCGGCCATTCTCGTTCGGAGCTGTCTTCCGGTTTCTCCGACGTAGTTGCTTTGTCCGCAACTGCACCAGATCCGATAAACGACTCCAGACGTTTCTGGCCGTGGCAGTGGGTCTTTCGGTTTCATGATCAGACGCCTGATTGTTGCCTCCGGTCTGTGTGCCACTTCAACCCCAAGTGGTGCGAGAAGGCGGCCGACAGCTTCCGAAACGTTCTTGACATACGGAAGTGCCCGCCAAGACTTGGTGTCCGTGCGGTTAGGCCTTTCGTCCCTTTTGCATATGCACCGGTCGACGAAGTTGCGCGGGTAGCCATTTTTTTTAAGACTCGTCGGAGGTATTGTAGTTCAGCAATTTTGTCTTCCGGCTCACTGCAGTGCGTTTCGACACGCCGATAGAGCATCCTTACACAACTGCGTTTGTGGCTGATTGGGTGGTTACTGTTGAAGTTCAGTACTTGCATCGTATGTGTCGCTTTCCTGAACACTTTGGTCTTTAGTCCACCACAATCCTTGCGGCATACGAGGACATCCAGGAAGGCCAGCTGGTTGTTCTCTTCCTCCTTCATCGTAAATTGAATGTCCGGGAAGACGGCGTTGAGATGCTCTTGGAATGTCAACACCTGATCCCGTTCGATGACGACGAAGGTATCATCCACATACCGGGCCCAGAATTTCGGTCTGTGGTGTTGGAAGACCAGCGACTCTAACCGTTGCAGGACCGCCTCGGCGATGAACCCCGAAATCGGCGAACCCATTGGTGTGCCCTTCACCTGTTCGTAGGTTGTCCCGTCGAACGTGAAGTACGTCCTGTAACAAAGCTTCAGGAGCTGAAGGATTTGGGCGTGTCCAAGACGGTTCTCCGTTTCATCGTATTTGCTTTGTAGTAGCAGCTCAATTGTCTCGATCGCCAGGTCCTGGGGAAAAGAAGTAAAAAGGGATGCAACATCAAAAGATACCATGACCTCATTTGGATGGATGCTTACCCCTTTGAGTTTCTCTAGGAATTGTGCTGACGAAGAGACCG
>CACRXP010000026.1:1988828-2012789 GCA_902702965.1 Spirometra erinaceieuropaei
CGGTCTCTTCGTCAGCACAATTCCTAGAGAAACTCAAAGGGGTAAGCATCCATCCAAATGAGGTCATGGTATCTTTTGATGTTGCATCCCTTTTTACTTCTTTTCCCCAGGACCTGGCGATCGAGACAATTGAGCTGCTACTACAAAGCAAATACGATGAAACGGAGAACCGTCTTGGACACGCCCAAATCCTTCAGCTCCTGAAGCTTTGTTACAGGACGTACTTCACGTTCGACGGGACAACCTACGAACAGGTGAAGGGCACACCAATGGGTTCGCCGATTTCGGGGTTCATCGCCGAGGCGGTCCTGCAACGGTTAGAGTCGCTGGTCTTCCAACACCACAGACCGAAATTCTGGGCCCGGTATGTGGATGATACCTTCGTCGTCATCGAACGGGATCAGGTGTTGACATTCCAAGAGCATCTCAACGCCGTCTTCCCGGACATTCAATTTACGATGAAGGAGGAAGAGAACAACCAGCTGGCCTTCCTGGATGTCCTCGTATGCCGCAAGGATTGTGGTGGACTAAAGACCAAAGTGTTCAGGAAAGCGACACATACGATGCAAGTACTGAACTTCAACAGTAACCACCCAATCAGCCACAAACGCAGTTGTGTAAGGATGCTCTATCGGCGTGTCGAAACGCACTGCAGTGAGCCGGAAGACAAAATTGCTGAACTACAATACCTCCGACGAGTCTTAAAAAAAATGGCTACCCGCGCAACTTCGTCGACCGGTGCATATGCAAAAGGGACGAAAGGCCTAACCGCACGGACACCAAGTCTTGGCGGGCACTTCCGTATGTCAAGAACGTTTCGGAAGCTGTCGGCCGCCTTCTCGCACCACTTGGGGTTGAAGTGGCACACAGACCGGAGGCAACAATCAGGCGTCTGATCATGAAACCGAAAGACCCACTGCCACGGCCAGAAACGTCTGGAGTCGTTTATCGGATCTGGTGCAGTTGCGGACAAAGCAACTACGTCGGAGAAACCGGAAGACAGCTCCGAACGAGAATGGCCGATCACGCGGCAGCGGTGCGCAGAAATGACGCCAGCTCTCAAGTTGTAGCTCATTCGACGAGATCCGGTCACACATTTAAATTCGATAAGGCCGAAATTCTCGCAAGAGGTGACAACCGAGTGAGCAGGGAGCTACTGGAATCATGGTTTACTGGCCCCCAGTCCATCAACAAGTGCAACGATCTTCCCATTCAATACAGCGTGCTGAGACTTCATCTAGGCGGAGTACTTGGCCACGCGGGGAGCGCACTGGTGAACACTCTTTCCAACACCCGGGTCAACGCGTCAGATGGTCGAGCAATCATCACGCCAACATCCAACGCATGTGATGAAATTGCAGCAATTATCGACTCGAATGTCGGCCATCAAGCAATGATCACACCAAGTATGACAATCCCGGATGAAGGGGGGGGGGGAGCCGTGAACGTTCATAGATATGCGGTAGCATGGCTACTGCATCCTATAAATACCGCAGCCCCTTGTGCAACAACCACCCGTTTCTGCTCTTTTGTCTCTGATGATGGATTCGAGTAGAAATCCGAAACGTCAGGCTAATAAAGCTCTTGTCCCGGTGATCGTGGCTCCTTTTTCAAAAAAATATATTTTTGTATACTGCAGTCCCAAATCTCTTTTGGACTTAAATACATGCTAAATATTGATTATAATTGTGCTTTGCCGAATCTATAAGTAATGGCTTATTCGAAGTAGAACGAACTCACGTTTTCCAATTTCAGATTATATTATATCTCCAATTTACTGGCCTTATCTGTAAACGTGTTTTATATATTTGTGCGCTTTTTGGACTCGCAAAGGGATATTAATCACAGTTAACAATGGCAGTTTGAGTTTATAAATGACAGTGACTGAAAAACCACCCAATTTTTAATTTTTTCTGTTATGGATTCGTTTCTAAAGGGAAAGGTCGCCACTCTGTAGCCTTTAAAGCAAGTCAGTTTTGAACATCTAGTTAATGCATGGTCCAAGTTATGCGCCATTTCTTGTATCGCGTTAGATTAATGAGTTACTAAAATCGGACAGAACTATGACAGAGGAGGAGTAATAATATGCCAAGAGACGTAAAATGGCGATTTTATAGAGCTGTTTCATGACTGGGCTTACTGTGAACTTTCTGCATGTAAGACCACACGCGCGCACATCTCTTAGGTAAATCGGGGCGTGTGTGTAGAATTTCTTAGAACGTTCTGATTTATAAACACTTGATAGCGCCCTTCGTACTTGCGTCAAACTCAAACGACCGACGAGGCTTTCCGTCCAATCTGACCTTTCATTTGTCAATGGAAGGATATGTTTCTGCATACTGCAGTCCCAAATCTCTTTTGGACTTCAATACATGCTAACTATCGACTATAATCGTGCTTCGCCGAATCTAGAAGTAATGGTTTATTCGAAGTAGAACGAACTCACGCTTCCCAATTTCAGATTATAATATATTTAAACTCTACTGGCATAATTTGTAAAGGTGTTATATATATTTGTGCGACTTTTGGACTGGCAAATTGACGGTAATCACCGTTAACCATGGGAGTTTAAGTTTTGAAATGGCAACGACTGAAGAACCATTCAATCCTTAATTTTTTTTCTGTTATGGATACCTTTCTGAAGGGAAAGGTCGCCACTTTGTAACCTCTAAAGCAAGTCAGGTTTGAACATAAATCTAATGCATGGTTCAAGCTTTACATTAATTCCTGTATCGTGTTAGAGTAATGAGTTACTGAAATATGTCTAGGTGTCTCATCGGACAGAACTATGGCAGAGGAGGAGAAACAATATGCCAAAAGACATAAAATGGCGAGATTATAGGGCTGTTTCATGACTAGGCTTAATGTGAACTTTCTGAATGTAAGACCACACGTGAGCAGATCTCTCACGTAAATGTGGCGCGTGTGTGAGAATACAGTGCGTGACCGATCTCACGAAATGTTGGCCGAAATTCTGAAATTCATTTTCAACTATGAATGATTAATAGTGTGGCATTGTTTTATTAATTATCATTTAGCATAATCCTATAGCATTTCGACCTCGCCAGGATGTCGACTTTTGAATTCATTTCTTTCTTACCTTCCAAAGAAAGCTTACTTGGTAAAAAATTGCTACTTTTGTAGCCTGTATTTTTCACATTTGTTTTCGACGGTTTTGTAAATTAAAATATATTTTATAGAAAATATGTACAAATATGTACTTGTATGGTAGGAAATCACTTTGTCTTCACATTCTATATCCACAAAAAGTGTATATTTAGGTTTTGAAAAAGTTTCTCAATTCCCAAATAATTTTGAGCCTGATCAGCCGTCGCATCATTGTTAAACGATTTCAGTCTACCAGCTGCTTGTGTACAGCGTAAGGGAAATCATATATTCCTCTTTGCCTGTAAAAAGATACTGTATAGATTTCAGAAAATTTCACAATGGATACGGGCCTTGTTGTACATTTCACGAGGAACATTGGTAAACTGACACGTCCGATGTTGTATAAATGGACATGGTACGGTCTTAAAAACTTCATAATTAGAAACGTTTTTTAAATAGAAGGATAAGCCTCCTTAGGGTATAAAATGTAAAGATAATGTGATTTTGTACCAAACAAGTAAAAGGAAGCATATTTCGTGCATGTATTTTATAAAGTATGTTTAGTTTAACAAAACCATCAAAAACCGGCGTGAAAATGCATGCTAATTAAGTAGTCATTCCGTTTTACCAAGTAGGGTTTCTACGGAAGGTCAGAAGGAATGCGTTCAAAAGCCGACATCCTGAAGAGTTCGCAATACTATAGAATTATGCTACATGATAACTAATATTACAATGCCACATTATTAATCATTTCTAATCGAAAACGCATTTCAGAATTTCGGCCAACATTTCATGAGATCGGTCACGCACTGTATATCTTAAATATTCAGTCAGTCAGTATATTTGGAGTAAACGACAGAAGCCCTGAAAACTCCATTTAGAGGGTACAGATATAAGGGAAAATAGTTAAATTGCAAAGCTTTTGCTTGTAGTTTTAGTAAGGAGAATTCATAAATCTAATAATATAACATAAAGGCGAAAGGGGTATTATATCCGCCAAATAATTGCGAAAAACTTTGTTCACCACATTCTGACTGTGAAAATTTCAATATGGGCTAAGTTTGACGCACAAAATAGGATCTGTTCAAATCTTGTTAGCAGTATATTTGTAGTTATTTCAGTAATCCGTTAGATCTGGCTTCGGCAGTTCGGGTTGCCTTTCAGCAGATAAGCATCCACTTGTCTCTTGAACACGTTCACGGTAGGGGCATTAACCACAAACTCCGGCAAAGAGTTCCATTGGCGAATGACCCTCTGTGAGAAAAGGAGGAGCGTTGATTTGTGTGGCACAGTTCCCTTTTAGCTGGTAATATTGGTACAGCTCATGCCTACGTTTTTACTGATATCGACATTTAATTGTTTGGACAAAGCTGAGAAATTGCTGTGGTTCTTCGTCGGTTACTTCGTCCACAATCGCCATGCGTTGAGGGAGGTTGCGATGCTGCTCAGTGATCTTCGTTGCGACATCTTCTAGTCGTTTCTCATCATGCCTTTCCAAAGTTGTGCTAGAGATTATTGTCCGGTTCTTACGAAGCGACCGCAAATACTCATGTGGATATTCAACATTGACAGCGGGTGCTGTAACGCAGGTACTCACCGAGCATCCTGATTGCTTATCTTCTGCGATGATGCCCATTTACACAGTGAGGAAGCTTAAGTCGACGAACGTACATTTCAATTATTCTTCATCAGGCCAGTACATTAATATAGATTTAGGTAGAGCAGCGAAATTTGAAAAGAAAAACAACTTGTGAACAGTAGTTATAAAGTGGGGTAAATGTGCTCAAACGTGTGAAGCAGCAAGATAATTATGGTCTAGTTTCTGTCGGTGGTAAGCGGAGGGGAGAGGAGGAGTGGAAGTGGTAGGGTAATCTGACTGAGGTAGGCTTATACTTCGTCGCTGTGGCGCGAAAAGCCAGCTTTGCATGGATGCCGACAGGTTAGTGGGACAGGATCGACTGCTTCTAAATCCATGCTGATGAACACTAAGCTGCTTTAATATTGTAATTCAGCAACCTTTTCTTGCATTTTACTGCAGTGCGTATCAACGCGCCGGTATAGCGCCCCTACGCAACTGCGTTTGTGACTGATCAAGTGGTTGATGTTGAAGTGCAGTATTTGTGTCGTATTTGTCGCTTTCCTGAACGCTGCGGTTTTTAGTCCACCACAATCTTTGCGGCAGAAGAGGACATCCAGGAAGGCCGGCTGGTTGTTTTTCACCTCCTCCATTGTAAATTGAATGCCCGGGAAGACGGCGTTGAGATGTTCTTTGAATGTCGGCACCTGATCCCATTCGATGACGACGAAGGTGTCATCCACATACCGAGCCCAGAATTTCGCTCTGTGGTGTCGGAAAAACAGCGACTCCAACCGTTGTAGAACAGCCTTGCCGATGAGTCCAGAAATCGGCGAACCCATTGGCGTTCCCTTCACCTGCTCGTAGATCGTTCCATCGAACGTAAAGTATATCTTGAGATAGAACTTCAAGAGCTGTAGGATTTGGTTGTGTCCGGGACGATTCGCCGTAATGTCCTATTTCTTTCGTAGGAGTAGGTCGATCGTCTCGACTGCAAGGTCCTGCGGGATAGAAGTAAAAAGGGACGTGACATCAAAGGAAACCATGACATCGATCGGCAGGAGACTTACTCCTTTATGTTTCTCCAAGAATTGTGATGACTTGCTGACTGTGGTGTTCGAATCGGAGGTCAAAAAATTGAGACGTTGGAACAACCACTTTGCCAGTCCGTAGGTTGGAGTGCCCTTTAGTGATACGATAGGCGGGGGAGGAGCGCCCTCTTTGTGCACTTTTGGGAGACCGTAAAATCGGGCTAGGACCGCTTCTTGTGCTCTCGCCATACATCGATCGATTGGCGATATTGCACCTGAGTTCTCCATTGCCAACAGTGTCGCATTAATCTCGCGTGTCAGCGTTTTCATGGGGTTGGAATTGCATGGGACATAGAACTGGCTATCCTCCAACAAACATTTGGCTTTCTGATTGTAGTCTGTCCTGTATAACACGACCGTTGAAAGCCCTTGTCCGCAGGCACGATAACGAGTTCGTTGTCGGCACTACTTCCGTTAGTGCATCGCACTCGACCTTGAAAAGCACGTCGCGTGACCTAGGAGACATGAGGAGGGATGACACTTGGTGTCGAATGAGGTTCTTTGTTTCGTCTGTTGCTCCCGTCTGGCTGAGGATTGATTCCACTGCAGCAATCATGTTGACAGGTTTGGCATCGGCTGTGTTGAATGAGACTTCATGCCGAAACGCCGGCATTTGTTCCTCCGTCAGCTCCTTCGACGACAATTTGTGCACCAGTTTGTCGCTATTGAATTACATTGGAACAGGCAGCTTACGAAATTTGCTCTCTAGAGCTGCTTTGCGTGTCGCTTTATGTTCGTGGGTTCGTTCGGCCTCGCCAATAAATTTCCTGTTCCAGTGATCGCATCCTTGTCTTCTGAACTGCTACTTAGAACTCGCCTGTTCGCTCCTATTAGCAGTCTTGTTTCTCTCAGTGGTACGGAGGGAGAGAGGAAGAGGGATAATAATCTGACTGAGGTCTAGTTATATTTCGTCGCCATGGCACGACGTGCCAGCCTTGCATGGATACGAACAGATTAGTGGGACAGGATCGACCGCTTCTAAATCCATGCTGATGCGCACTAAGTTGTTTTCCTCGGTAGGCCTCGTGAATTCCTTCTTGCTACTTTCGCCATTAGTCTGCAACTTACTGACCTGAAGCTATTTGGCGAGGCTCTCTCCTCCCCTTTAAATATGTATCTGACGTTGGCTAGCTTGCAGTCAGTAAGAACAGTCTCCGCTTCCATCGAACTTTTGAAGATCGTGGTAAAGGAGGAGGGCAGTTCGTCCGAGAGTTCATTCAGAACTTTAGCGGATATGCCATCGGGCCAGGTAGTTTAGTGGGTGTTGTAGTTAGCCTTTGTTATACAATCTGACATTCAAGGGTAGATTAATTCTTCTGGTCATTTATTATTGCGTTGTTCTGTGCGTACAACGACAGCTTTGGCAATAGGACTGGTTTCGCTTTCCAATACTGGAGCCATTCTCAAGTATTACCATGTAAGGAGAAAAATCACATTCAACTGGGGTACTGATAATAATTTGGAGAGAAGTGATGATGCGTAGATTAGTTGTTTCAGCATGCATGGGGGAATATAACTTACCCATAAGACTTGGAATTAAGAAGTTTCTTTGCTAGGATAAACTTCGCTAAAGGCACATACCGTTAGTTTGCCTATTCGCAGGATTTTCTTTTCCTCGACAGTATAGATATTTAAGTAGTCGTTGAATAAATTTGGCATTTGGGCTTTCAGTTGTCATTGCTTGTCCTGAGTTTATGCTCTTTATTTATGGTACTGATCTTCAGTGATTATTCATTTACTTCTAAAAAGTTCGGACTGTTTTTTGTGTGAGATTGGAGCATGTTGTTGTGCAGTTTTAGCCTTATTTGTTTTCAGTTCATTTGTTAAGTCGTAAATTTATCTAATTCGTCGTAATTCAGACAAAAAATGGCAGAGGGGCACGTAGTTGTTTTCTGAATTTTCAAAACGATTTAAAAATAAGTCTGGAATTTTCGGAGTCTTATCCGCGATCTGTCGTCTATTGGGGTATAACTGCCATCTAGAGCTTTCCTCGCAGCCATTAATTTTGCGGCTACAAATATCCATAAGCTGATAAGCCAGCATACTAAATCGCACTCCATAAGGATTGACAGCATCCCGAACTCTCTTATCAGACAGCCAAGAGATTCTCCTTCCCTACATAGCAAACGCCTTTCAGTCTTTCTCGAAAATGGTTTCTTCCATTTTTATTCCAGTATTTTAATCTAGTTGTTTTTCTGGTGTCCATAGCTATGAAAATGTCCATAAAAACTATCTCTTAAGAAAATCTTTGAACATAGTATTGCCATGAAAATAACTGACTTTTGTATACCCAATCAAGTTATCACTTATTCTTAACGTGGCTTTTTCCCGATAGCTCTTATGAAACGTGTCACATGTCGTTTCTCAAGTTACTTCTTCTCGTAGTGTTCATTCACCTGTGGTCATTATTTATTATGATTTTAGTATTGCCTTCGATAGGGTGGCACACAAAAGTCTCTTAGTTTTCTTCGAATATCTGGGACTGTGCAATCGCCTTATTGATTTTATTAAGTCATACATGAGGTTTTAATAATAATAATAATAATAATAATAATAATAATAATAATAATAATAATAATAATAATAATGTTATTTAATGCCAGTTTGCAGGCATTGTCAAAGGAAGCGGTAAACACAAATCCGACCAGCAGTGATAAAAACTACTGAGGTAAAGGGATAAAAATATAGTTGGTGGTGGTTTTTATGGTTTGGAGGGTTCAGGAGAAAACATTGCTGGCTGCATACATTCGACCGTCAAGAAGGGTGGGGGGAGGGGTTACACGGCATCGGGGATTATCGGACGTCTATTCCTTTCATGAATTTGGGGATAGTCAAAGTAGAGGCGCTGAGGAACAGCTGTCGCTGTTGACAACGAAATTGCCAATGGGGAGACCGGCCATAGTGTTCAGAGGTCACAAACGCCATCGCTACGGTAGAGTCGATCAGCGGATTCAGCACCCAAAATTTGTGGGAGCTTTTCTGAATGCAAAAATCGACCAATAGTTTTCTTAAATAAAGGATAATTTTGCAGAGTGTTCGCACTCATTGGTAGTTTATTCCAAATAGCAATTGCATTTACAGAATAGAACCGACAATATTTAACAGTACGTGCCAGAGGAAGAAAGAAACAGACCTCACGGTGACTGTTACGGCGTGGGTGGATATGATGCCTTAAAGAGGTGAGTGGGTTAAATGTGTGGTTATATAAGAGTTTAAATAGCAAAAATAGTCCCTTTTGTAATCTACGGAACCATAAAGGATCAAGGCCCGTAAGCCAGCAACGTTCTTGGTAAGAGAAATGTCGGTGTTCTGGGGTTAGAAATCTCTTGGTAAAAAAGTGTTGAACGGATTCTGCTTTCTTTCGATCAGCAGCCTCCATGAGGCTACATAAAAAAGAACAGTATTCCAGACCAGGTCTAACGTACATGTTGTAAAGGCGCATTCTGATGTCCCTAGTTTTAAAGTTTCGGAGGATAAACCCGGTCGTTCTATGTGCTTAAGAGACTATCAAGGCACAGTGCTCCGAGAGACTGAGACTGTTGGAGTATGATGCGCCCAGATCCTTAATAAACCCAGGCACATTTATGGCTTGACCATCAATACTTAGTTGAGGTTGGCGGTCGTCACCAACCACCATGACTGAGCACTTATGCCAAGAAAGAGAAAGGCGCCATGTGCGGCACCACTGGGCGAAAGCCTGTAGATCGCTCTTTAGGAGCTCAAGCACGATATCGTGATCTGCCGGCCTTTTATCGATATGCAACTTTAAGATCATCGGCATACGTGAAAGGCTTACCATTCTGAAAAAAATCGGGTGCATCATTAACGAAAAGGCAAAATAAAAGGGGGCCGATTACACTAACCTGAATGACTCCACTCCTCACATGTGTGGGGTTGGAGATAGCATTGGAACTGTTAATTCGTTGTGTACGAACGCTTTGGTAAGAGGATATCAAATTCAAACGTTTTTCACCTATTCCGAAAGAGGACAGTTTCAAGAGGAGAAGAGCATGGTCAACACGATCAGAAGCCTTAGTGAAATCGAAATAGTTTGTGTAAAGTTCAAAACCATTGTCCCTTAATTGGAAAACATGGTCAAAGAAAGAGAGCTGGCAGGTGTCACAAGACCGAGTTTTGATGAATCCATGCTGTGCAGCGCTCAGTAGGTTTTTCTCTGTTAAGAAGAACATCATTTTATCTTTGATTAATGTCTCTAAGATCTTTGAAACTGCGGGGAGGGTGTTTATTGGCCGAAAGTCATCAGATGACGTAGGTTTGCCGTGCTTAGGAATGGGCAAAATGTGTGATTCCTTCCACAAGGTAGGATAAGTTTCACTTTCAAGAGCGAGATCCAATACCTTGCACAAGAGGGATGGGGAAATTTCATTTGCATCCGTTTTTAGCTTGCTTACTGGGACACCATCATGTTATAAGAGACAAACCCACTAGTTGGGCACAGCGAGTAGGCTATCCAGGAAACGAAAATAGCAGTATCCCAACAGTTACAAACTAGTAAATAAGAACAAAGTCGTCAGCAGGTAAACGTGCACGTGCGTGTTCTTTGTCTTATTCAAAGTTGTGTCAAAGCGCACTGTAACTGATTAAAACAAAACAGATTTAAATGTTACTACAATGTCAAGGGCTATGAGATTGACGAAAACGCCGAGTCGTAACAGTCCACAGGTTAAAGGTTGTACTTTCGAGCACTGCCCCGGTCAATGCCTGGATGGTCCGAAGCGGAGTGGTCGAGTCTTCAATGAACGTTGTGGACAGAAAATAATTTAAGCTATCAGCGGTTAACTGGGCATCAACTACGGGATTTCCGAGAGCGTCTCGGAAAATGGGGGCTGCGTCTTTCTGTGAGCTCGTACTTTTCGGGAGAAAAGTTTCGGGACATTTAACGAACGTTTTCAGTTAATTGAAATTTTATAACAGAGTCTTGGACCCAATCTTTAGTTCTTGACTGTTCCTTTTTTAGATGATTTTGATTTCTATCGTCAAGACCGCGCAAACAGGCGTGGAGGTGGTTGTCGCCTTTACGCTAGATCCTGCCTTTAGCACTCTCCTTATTACCCGGATGACTTCTTATTCATGGGAAACTTCTGTTTTTCATCTATTATTCTCTCGCCGCAAAGGAAGACAAATATTCGCTGTATCTACAAGCCCTCATACCTTCTTTTGGGTGAATAGAGAGGGAGATTTTCCAGCTAATCCACTCCAATTTTAGTCCCTTAATCTCTTTTGCCATTTCCGAAGCATGCATACATACTTCATAATACTTCGTCGTCGTATCCGACATCATCCGGTTTATCAAACACCTTGTCCTTTTGACAAGAGGTCAACATCGCTTCCATGGACTTTTTAAAAAATGCGCATTCTGAAAAGAATAGGAATCAGAGATAACTTTCAAATGCTCATCAAGAGCATTCTTGTGAGTCAGTACCAGGTTGCGTGCATCAGCCAAGAAGAATCGCATACTGTATTGTAATAAGGGGCACCCCAAAGTCCACGTCCTGCATTCCGAATGAACGAGTGATAAACAACCCAGACCGTCATCAATACGCCAGTGCTGTAGTGAAGGGTGGGGAAATGTTCACTGTAAAAAAAGCTTTCCGACCAGGCGCAGCGTATCCAGATCGTGACCTAAGAACCTACCCAAGACCCTAAAAGTTATTTAAGAAAACGAGGCCCAAGCATCGCTTCTGCTAGAAGGTAGAACGGCCTTACACAACTCGCCCAAGGAAGTTTCTCTTTAACCAGACTATGAGTCGAGGGAAAGAATGAAAATGGGAGAACTGTGGTCAGAGTTGAAGGAAAGAATTGGTAGAGGACGGAAGGGACTGATGATCAAAACGGACAAGTAGCCCAGACGCAGGGATCTTTCCTGTGGCCAAATCCTGTCACAATGAAGGTCGGGCCTCTCCAACAAAACAATCATTGAAGGTTATCTCTGCAAATGTAAAAAGACTCTTCAACAAACTAGACGAACAAAGAAAATTAGTTGATGTGATTATTCCAGACATTACGGCTTTCACAGAAACGTGGCTTCTGAAGATATCGCAGATTCCAAAATATCACTTACAGAGTACCAGCAATTCAGGAGAAACGGAACAAACCAAGAACCAGGAGTCATGTTTAATGTCACTTGTAAACTGAGCACAATGACTGATGTACATAGTCTGGTACGAAGCGTTAACTGTTAAGCGTTACCATATCTGCTGAGAATGTCCGCTCACTGACGTTTTCGGTGGTACACAGTTCACTTAATCATACCTCTGACCAAGATATCATGCTCATAACTGAACTATTCAACGTCAGTGAAAAGGAAGATGTCCTTATCTTCGGGGAATTTAACGTTCCTGACATTGATTGACTAACGTAAACTGCACGAGGGCCACAGGACAACTTTAATCACAAACTACTACTTACGGAACTCACTCGTCCCGTTGCGCCTTACGGGCTCTCTCTCTCGAGCCCCACCAGCAGCCGCAGAGCGGCGCATGATTTAGGCAGAATGTTATTACCGACAAAGAAAAGGGAGGCATTTGGCTTCTAAATAACATGTCGCGAGTTCGGGCCTCGGGTATGACTGGCTGACGACGACCAATAAGTCAGAAATGGCCATTCCAGTCTCCCTTGTCTTTGTCGGTAACAGCATACTGCCTATATCATGCGCCGCCCTGCAGCTCATGGTTGGGCTTAAGAAAGAGCCCGTAAAGCACGACGGAACGAGTAAGAACGATCGTTGAGCGCCCCTTTACCATTGTATATATACATACATCCATCCAACCCCGAGGTCACCCATTAAAACTGCGCATTTGTCAGGCAAGAATAGATGTCCGGAAGTTCTCGACCTATTTCATACTTATAAAATTATGCATTGCAAACCCCACCGTTGTTGTGACGTCACCATGGATAGAGGGCTTTAAACAAACCTTCACATATATATGGCCCGAAGGGAATGGGAGTGAAGAGGGATCGAAGCCCGACTGAGCACAACGAAATTATTCTACGCCCCAACTGAGACTATTTCGACTTCGTTACCATTTCACAGTTACCGTCTCTGGCATTGATACTGGAACCGTGCGTACGGAATTTCTTTGTGCCATTTCGGAATATTTTTTCATGCATCAAAATTTGCCAGGAAACTGGATTCAGTGCACTTTGTTTATCATTACGGTCCAACTGACTACGCAACCGAATCGCGGCTATAAGCCTAAAAACCAGTCGCTGCGAATCCTTCAAGGTCTGCAGTTATTCAAGTTCCACGAGATCTACAAAGAGCTAAGTCGCTTCTGATTAAATTCCACAAACTTCATCGGATTTTAAGTATTTTTTCGCTTATGGATTTTTAAATACTCACTTTAAATTCGTCATATAGAGGCCGAAGTATTCGTTATAAGATCGAAAGCCAAATTATACCTATAATATCATGTCGAAGTTTATGGAGTCTCAGCAAACTTACTGTAGTATTACGGCCAGGGACGGAAACTCGTTGGAAGATAAGTCTGGTGAGTTGTCCTTCGCATCCAGAACCTGTGCTCGTTCTACATAAGATCGACCTACAGACTTTCGTCAAGTGGTGCCGCACACGGCGCCTTTCTCTTTCCTGGCATAAGTGCACAGTCATGGTGGTTGGCAACGACCGCCAACCTCAACTAACTATTGACGGTCACGCCATAAATTTGCCTGGGGTTATTAAAGATCTGGGCATATCATAGTCCAGGAATCTCAATCTTTCGGAGCACTGTGCCCTGATAGTCTTCAAAGCACGTATAACGACCGGGTTTATCCTCCGAAATTTCAAAACTAAGAACATTAGAATGCGCCTTTTCAACATGTACGTTAGAAATGGTCTAGAATACGGTTCGTTTTTATTTAGCCTTATGCGTGCTACTGAGCGGAAGAAAATAGAATCCCTTCAACACTTTTTTGCCAAGAGAGTTTTAACCCCAGAACACCGGCATTTCTCTTACCAAGAACGTTGCTGGCTTACGGGCCTTGATCCTTTATGGTTCCGTAGATTACAAAAGGGACTATTTTTGCTATTTAAACTCTTATATAACCACACATTTAACCCACTCACCTCTTTAAGACACCATGTACACCCACGACGTAACAGACACCGTGAGGTCTTCTTATTTTTTCCTCTGGCACGTACTGTTAAATATCGTCGGTTCTTTTCTGTAAATGCAATTGCTATTTGGAATAAACTACCAATGAGTGCGAAAACTCTGCAAACTTATCGTTTATTTAAGAGAACTAATACTCGATTTTTGCATTTAGAAAAGCTCCCACAAATTTTGTGTGCTGAATCCACTGATCGACTCTACCGTAGTGATGGCGTTTGTGGTCTCTGAACACTATGGCCGGTCTCACCATGGACAATTTCGTTGGCCAACAGCGACAGCTGTCCCTCGACGCGTCTACTTTGACAATCCCCAACTTCATGAAAAGAATTGACGTCCGATAATCTCCGATACCATGCAACCCCCACCTCCCACCCTTCTTGATTGTCGAATGTATGCCGCAGCAGTTTTTTTTCTCCTGAACCCTCCAAGCTATTTAATCCACCATCAACTATATTTTTATTCCTTTACCTCAGGAGTTTTTTTTTCACTGCTGGTCGGATTTGTGTTTAACGCTTCCCTTGACTATGCTTGTAAACTGCCATTAAATAAAATTATCAGTTATCAATTAAACTGTTTTAAGCAATGTCACATGAATTTTACTTGACGCAGAAGCTCTCTCGCCGAAGCCTATTCTCTTCCGCATGGAGACGATATACATGTGTCATCCATTCTACTGTTGTTCTCTTGTTCTGGCAACCACGCCGACCGCACTACAGAGCACGTATCTGAATGCGAAGACATGAACCCGTGGGTGGAGAGGAGAAGGAAACGCCATGATAATGGTCCGAAGTCACAAGCAGCCCTGATGTGTTGCTCGGGACAGTCGTAGACATCAAAAGTGTGCGTCTAAGCGACGACTCCGTAAATCATGCTCGCCCACATGCAGCGAATTCACCGGAAAAAACACATTAAGGAGGACTATGCTCGCCAACAGTGTCTGGTTATTCAAGGATTGTTGGAATCGGATGCAGTCAGATCTGAAGACCATGTCTCGGGGGACCTTGTTTCTTTTAATGGTTTACTAGGTCAGTTACTGAAGGCATACATGGAAATAAAGGTTCTGATAGCATTCCAGGTAGGAAAAAGGAATGAAGACGGGACAGCAGCACAACCACCTCGCCCTCTCAAAATTATGCTGGAGAACAAAGTGCAAATCAAGTTTATCCTCTCCAAAAACCGACCTCAAAAACACACACAAACAGGTTTTTTTAAACCGGACTATTCACCAGCGGAACGGCCGAAACGCCTGGAACTCGTCTTGAAGTTAAAATCAAGGCTGAAGGGGGCGAACACAATCTGACTATCTCCAAGGGGAAGGTAGTTCGGAAATATATGCCGTTTCAGTGGAACCAGCCTGTAATACTAAGAACGACGGCAGCTACTCAGCTAAAACAGACACCCTCGTAGAACCACCCGCTCAAGGTGGCAACACACTTAGCCCCTTAACGTCCAGTGATCTGATTGAAACAACGGATATTAATGAAATCCATCAGGTAACGGAAGAGCCCAGAGAACATGGCGTCCGAGATAACAGAATAATGATCAAAACAGTAAAAAATGCAACAGGGAATTCGGCTGGTGCAAAATTGATGTGCTTGTACACGAATGCCCAAAGCCTCATATCGAAACTAGAGGAGTTATAACTTTGGCTTACCGAGCTGTCTCCAGATGTTTTAGCAGTAACCGAGACCTGGCTGTCCGGGAATATTAGCGATAGCGAAGTAGCCTGGCCTGGATACCAAATTTATCGGAGGAACAGGGAACATCGTCAGGGCGGAGGTATAGTTGTGTATGTAATTGAGGGCCTGGTAGTGTCGGAAAACACCACCAAGTTTACGTGCGACACGGAAGCTATTTGGTTGACCATCAAGGTTACCGGTTCCACGTGTCACGATGTCCTCCCTGTCTACCGACCACCTTGGACAGACCAAATCGCCGACACTCAACTATTGGAGCAGTTGAAAAAATTTTCCAGTCGACGTTACATCCTAATCATGGGCGACTTCAACGCACCAGGAACAAACTGAAATACCCTCCAAGCGTCAGGTCCAAAATCGGCATTCGATTACCGTCTGTTGAACAAAGCATCAAAGGTGACTCTCACACAACATGTAATGTTCCCAACGAGTACACGTGAAGGACAAAGGGCAAACTGCCCGGATCTTGTTTTTACGAAAACACCGGACAGTATGGACGAAATCACTTCCATGCCGCCCCCTGGCCGAAGCGATCACGTAGTGCTTGTGTCAGATTACTCGTTATTCTCCATTTCACATACTACAGACCGAAAAAGACGGAATGTTTGGCGAGGCGACTTCAATCAGATGAGGGCAGAATTATCCGGTCTCCACCGGGGCTCATTGTTTACCTGAAATGTCAACGATGACTGGGAGCTCTTCAAGAATGTTCTTCTGCAACTCATCAACAACCAATGCCCGCTGACTAGTGTAAGACTGAATAAAAGCCCTGGGTGGCTAAATAGGAACCTTAAGAAAGAAATCAACAGGAAGCACAGATTTTGGAGAAAATACTGCGTAACTAGGCAAGTTAAATATTTTAGCACTTGCAAGTCGCAGAGGAACAAACTGAGGAACCTGATCATAAAGATGCGGCGGGAATTCGAGAAGAAACTGCTACAACAAGAAACACAGAACCCAAAATTACTTTACAGTTACCTCCGACATAGTACAAGGAACTGGCATCAAATCCCCTTGATAAACACAACTGATAGCGTTCAGATTGTTGATAGTAAGGATAAAGCTGCGTATTGCTCAGTTTTTCCAATCAGTCTACACAAACGAGGCAATGTTCCTTCCTCCCTCCACAGAAGAACTGCCGCCCCCAAGCATCCGTGATATACTCTCCTCAGAAGGCATTGTCCGTAGAGATTTAGAGACATTGAACGAATCGAATTCGCCAGGACCAGACGAGATTCCATCCAAGCTTCTGAAGGAACTTGCTGGTGAGCTTTCTCTTCCTTTGTCGATGCTCTTTCAAACGTCATTTGAAACTGGAACACCTCCTATCGATTGGAAGCTGGCGCATATTACTCCGCTACACAAAGGAGGTAACAGAGCAGCGACGACAAATTACAGGCCCATAAGCTTGACATGCATTCTCTGCAAAGTTATGGAAAGGATCATAAAGACTGAACTGATGCAATTCCTGGAAGTTCACGGTCTGCTATCGAACTGCCAACATGGGTTCCTAAAAGGAGGGTCCTGCACGACAAACTTGCTGCAATCTCTCCAGAGCTGGACCCAAGCTGTCGACAACAGGCACGAGGTCCACATAGCCTTCATCGACTTCGAGAAGGCGTTCGGCACTGTGCCACACCAGAGGCTCTTGCATAAACTACAAAAAATAGGGATCAGTGGCAATTTCCTTAAATGGATCGAAAGCTTCCTTGTGGGTCGTCATCAGGTTGTGTGCATCCGTCAAGGGAAATCAGGTCCTGCTATGGTCGAGAGTGGTGTCCCCCAGGGTTCAGTATTGGGACCCATTTTATTCCTTATCTACGTGGACGATGCTGAAAGTGGTTGAGACTGCAAAGTAGCAATGTTTACCGATGACATGAAGATATGGAGTGTACTTCGGGGTCCAGCCGACGAAGACAAACTGCAGATGAACCTAAATCGGTTGGAGGAGTGGTCAAAGCGTTGGCTCCCGCGGTTCAACGCTGACAAATGTAGCATACTTCGCCTAGGCAACACAGCCAAATCCGCCTGCACAAGTGACCACTTTCTGTGCGGTGCAGCCCTTCAAGAGGACGAAGTCCAAAAGGACCTCGGTGTGCTGACGACGAGTTCCCTAAAGCCATCCGCCCATTGTTCGAGGGTGGCAAAATGCTCAATGTCCGTACTGTACGCCATCAGATGTACGTTTATGGACTTTGACGAAGATGCTTTCTCAAAGACTTTTGGAACATTCGTCCGGCCGCATATGGACAACGGCATGCAATCCGGGAGGCCGTTGACGGTTGAGGATCAAAACTGTCTCGAAATAGTTCAAAGGAGAGCCACAAAGATGGTTAGGGATCCAAGCTCCTTTCCTTATGCGACCCGCCTAGTAAATCTGAACCTCTTTCCTTTGAGTTACATGTCAACTTCGCGGGGATCTTTTGCAAGCCTTCCGCATTGTAAAGGGGTTGGATTGCAATCTGGCCTTCGAGGACGTTTTTGAATTTGCTATCACGACCAACCTCCGAGATCACTCGTTAAAACTGAGCAATCAGCAGGCAAGGCTGGATGTACGGAAGTTCACATTCTATGTTCGAGTGGTCAAACCATGGAATGCCCTTCCCGCGGATGTTGTGATGTCACCTTCTATCCGAAGTTTTAAAAAGAATTTTGGTATATTTATTTTCCGAAATGACCAAGAGCGATGAGAAGTAGAGCTAACCCCCAGTAACTCGTTCTCATTTTGTCCTTCCATTATGGGCGTGTTTTGACTATTTCAGCGAAGAACATGTATCTGTATAACACACATTTTTTACGTTGCAAATAGGGTACTCAAAGGCTTATGCCTATTTCCCTCAATAAACTGAATTGAACTTAACTCAACCGTTGAGTTTCACACACACACAATGTATTTGAACCACTTAGCCAAAATGGTTTAACAGTTCATTGAATACTGTTTTACGATTTAGGTTGTGTAATGACGCCCACGCCTACTTCTCTGAATAAACTGAACTGAACTAGGCCAGGTATTGAAGCGTACTTGGCCGTGGCGGAAAGTATCATTGAGGTGTGTTGACGTAAGAAGTAGGAAAGGGGAGGGGAAAAAAGCTGCCAAGTGCAACCTTATGTCCCAAAAAACGTGTTTTCAGTCGACCGACGCTATCTCTGCAGGTCCGTAGTGGATTACATTAAAATCCTACTTCTCTGAGATCGACCTTGGTTTTAAAGAGTGCGCAATTTACGGTTTTTAATTTTGCACCAATTGCTGCGCAGCCTTGCGGATCGTCATCATGCAAAAGTAGGGGCCTTAACGACAACTAGTGATTTTGGAATTTATTAATAATTTTACACTATCATATTACTTAGGGGCCGCGGAGGGTACCTTAAATATATTTCTGTTCTTTTCCTCTCTTTTGAACTTCGTTAGAGTACTTGTGACTGTACTTTAATCATCCTCAAACGAAACTCTTTAAATTCGTCATCATAAATGTTAATATTTTTGAAGTGAGCATGTGGTCAAAAAGTTTTCACAGTTCAACGTTTTTCATTTTGGACATCCATTTTAAATTTGCTCCTATGGGGATTTCAAAAATGATTTTGCTGTCTACAAAGCTTCAGTATTTATATTTTGATGTCGTGAACATAAATGTAGCCTATGTACGCTGCCTTTGAAGATTAATTTCTTAAACAGTCAGACAAAACGACCATGTTATCAGATCTACTTCTTTACGCCTTACAGAAATACAAGCGCTTTTTAACTCGAGCCTTACCCGCAAAAGCAGGACGTTGAGGAGATCTGGACCCAGACCAACTTCGCTACCTTAAGGGAATTCCAACAGGCAGGTTAACATGAGACGTGAGATTTGTGTGCAGCAACATGATATTGTCAATCATTTTCTTGTAATTGTCTATTGTTTATTTGAACGTCAGCCTTGTAAATTTATCGGACTTCAGTTCGCAATAGGTACTAGGACTGCTGTCAAATATGGAGAAAAATATGCTTGGCTCCACGGCCATAGTCCCTGATCTGTAGGATTTTGTTGTGACTTTTCCATGTGTTTAGCCCAGTTGCCTTTGACTGCTGTAAAGTTTTAATATCGAACTATAACTTTTCGGATTCGTGTTAATCATTTTCAAATTCTAGCCTTAAATTGACTTAATGACTGCATAACCTATTGTTATAATATGTTCTGTGATATCAAATGCACTTTCAAGTTTCAAAAAGTATAATTTCAACATTTTATACCACTTACTTCTTGTTTTAGAGAAGGAATTATGTCGTGATAACGACTTCAAGAATGTACACCGATCTTTACAGAAGACCATATGTAAGGAGGGCCGACGGATATGCTGATGAATCCAATATTTCTCGGCAGGCTTTCCTTCACAGGTTCCCAGATGATGACCGTGCTCTGCCCCACCTCCAACCTCACTCTAATTTCCAGTATGTAGAGAGGATTTTAACCCATCAACGTCTTACGCCTGCCGTCCATCGTAATGATGCACAAAATGTTCGTCACTTGCAAAGGCCCAAAGGAGCTACTGCAGCACATCGTGTGCAGTCTGCATCTCGGAATGTCTTGCCGTTGCGCCTCCTGGCGGATACATCCCCCACCTCAACCCCCCGTGGTATACGCACCACTGACCAGTACGGCCATCTTTCTTATTTATTTGACAAGACGGATCCGCGAAAACCGAGCGATATTCAAGAGCCGGTACGATTTTTCATCGAGAAACTGCGTGTATTAAATTCTGGCAAGCCGTCACAACTGCCTGCGTCATCACTCTGCACGAGGAGGTCTTATGCCAAACTGGAGAGTATCACTCCTCGTCCAGATGACTCCCCAAGGGGCAATCTCTACCATAGCGTCCTGTACACAGAAAGTCTTCTTGATGCTACAAAGTCTCATTTTGTTCACGGATCGCCGAGAAAAAATAAGCCAGTAAAGAGTGTTCAGGAAACTCTGCGTCATTTGCAACTTTCGGCGGACGCAGGCATGACAGAGGAAGTTGTCCAAAATTTACAGCTTCCCGATTGTCCATGGTATGAGGCAGTAAAGGAAATATCTGAAAATCATAGGCAGAATTTTGCCACAAAAGAGGTATTTCCTTCGGCTGCAGTTACCACGCATGCTTGTGAATATGCATTGTATAAGCAAAAGAGTCTCGTTATCTCCACTGCACATTCAATAAAAGCCCCGCCTTCGCTGCCTCTGAAAAGTTGGAAATTCACTCAACAAACTTATTCTATCGGAGGGACTGACGGGTAAGGAGAAATCCTTTTTGTCTTAATAAAATACTCTGTTCACTTTTCAGTCCTACGGTTGTCGGGCATTTGATTATAAAATTAATCAGATTGAATTCCGTAGAGCATATAACAGAAACCTTCTCTCACATACTCGCCCCTGTAGTATTTTTTTCAATTCAGATATGACTTGCTTGAAAATAACAACTCGTCGATACGCAATTCGGTGCCGCTTTTAAGTCCAGTAGAAACATGTTTCTGCAGAGAGCTCCCATGTAAAACACTATTTATCCAGTTTTAGATTTATTAGCGAACATCACCTAAAAAGCGCTTGAGTGCATGAGGACAATTAAATTGTGGTCTGGCACTTAATCCAATATCCTGCCAGCTGTGAATTATTAAAGAACATTATCCGTCAAGCTAGCGCCCTTGAATAAATAGTATATGTAATACGTGCACTAGTAATGAGGGCAATATGTGTTTTACAAGTAAACCTCCGTCCATCTGAACACTTGCGAATGCAGTTGTTTCAGTCCCCTTTCTCTGGGTATTGCTCAGAGTAACCTGTTGACACTGTAGGCGGTTAACTCTGTTATTCGCAACGTAAACATTCGAATTGTGAACCCAAATGGGCCTGTAACTGCCTTGGTCTCTAAGATTTCTTAAGACTCAGACGTTTATATATTTACAAAAAGACTCACCCCGACAGCTCTGCTTCAGAAAGAAGATACATCTGTCTTGGTTGTTCTTTCACCGAAAGCCGTCTTGCCAAATTTCCACAGAAAATCAGTAAGGAAGTATTTGTTCCAAATTTCCTCCCATTGTGACATTTTGCTTCGTTCCAAAAGGCTTTCGAAACTGCCCATGCTCGAGGAATTCCTTCTTGCGACTTTTGCATCAACCTACAAATTTCGTGCATCGTTCAGTTTTGGATCTACCCGATTTCCACGTCATTGATGTTGACATCATTATTACTAGGCTTCGCAAGTGGACCTTCTCCCCCATGTATGTTATTGCACCGTTCCAAGTTGGCAGCCAGTACTTTGTTACTCAAGGTAGTGTAGTTCCACACAAATACATTTTGTGTTTCAGCCTCTTCGACGTTAAATTTTTCTCAACCATCGCTCCTTGGGAACTTACGAAGGGGTTTACCTCAGTTCTTTTATTCTGATTGGTCGTTTGAACTGTAACTCAATTTCTAGTTCCTGAGCTCTGACAGTGGAGACATCAAGTGAGTGTGTTCTTGGTGCACGAACAACCCTGTGTTTTCAATGATGCGTTGAGATGGAGATAGAAGGGTCTATAATTTATCATGTACCTGCATTATTTATTGATCAAGGAGGGGAGGAAAAATCTACTGAGCGGTTAGGCATCTTTCAAGGCCTGAAAGCACATTTTGACAACTGTAAGGAATTGGGCATCTGACAAATAGTTTAAGATCTTTCACGGTAGAATTTCTCGTTACACACACATTGCACATCCATCTCTATACATTAAACGACTTATTATGGCTAACCAGCTTTTAAACTATGCGCTTTTAGGAGCCATAACCCATCTTAACTTGCTCTTTACCTATCCCAACGACTAATAAATTGCTTCACTTCGCAAAATATTTTTATTTTATCATTTTACTATTCAGCAATCAGGCTTGCATGCTTTGAAAATCCGTTAGAGAATCCGTTAGTTTGAGGGCAATGATCGTCTGCACCGTCAATGTCTTTAGACAATCGGGCTGGCTTGAAGTTAAAGTTCAGGCCACTCTAGGCCTCATTGTTTCACGGACCCTCCGCGTGCACTTTTAGGAATTATCATTTAAGCATCAGCGTTTCTAATGGGCGCTTATTATGGGGGAAGGCAGCTGCGTCCACTGTTCATTGTATTTATTACTACTTGGTCTGGTATTTTAGGCAAAGTTCTCGCAAACAATTGAACTTTTTCTTTTTGGTGCCCACCTGATCTCACCTCCTTCTGGTATCGCAGCACGCCCAGAACGAATCTATGCGCCGAACTATCCATCAACCATTCTCTAGCTTTCATTCGCTTGCCAGATTATTTCAAGTAGATGAAACACAATACTCAGTAAGTAGAGCATGAAGATGCTTTTTTTCAGGAAGTCTTATGAGGGAAAGTCTTTTCAGAAAGCAAAAACCATCCAGCTGGCATTTTCCTGTGGTTCTTTGACGTTATCATGCGCCTAAAGCTGTAGGCCATTCACAAGATATTCTCTTCTGTTACGGAAACAGTGAGGTAAAGGTTTGAGTTTAAATGGCACCCCTGTTTGGAGGATGGTTAGCAACTTTCCTCGTTGCAGATTAACCTGTCGATTGTTCGGTTTGACAGGTTTAATCATTCTGGCTTGTTGGATTTTCGAGGTAATTAATGCGCGAACTTGGGGTATATCCTTCGAAGCAAGCCTTTTTACACTCTGTCCAGGGAATTTACTTCAAGTCGCGCAATAATTTAATCGGAAATTGGACAAGGTAGGACAGAAACCACAGTTTATGTACCAGTAAACACACGGGGAACGCTGATGGACCCACTGATGTGCCGTACCACTTTCGGCTGCGTCAGGCAGTGGCCACAGATAGGCGAAACAGGCTTGTCTGGGCTCTTAGCTAGTACCTTTGCTGTCAATATGGTAAATATGCTTACTGCGCTAAACTTTTGAAAATCCTATAGCGTTTATGAGGCTCTTTCAAAGAACGGCGGGTCTTTTCACTAAGTTACGGTTAAATATTTCCCCGTTTATTCGAAAATGAAAAGGACGTTTACTGCGTAGCTCCGCGAGATCAGACCCCAGATTATGACTATGACTGCTGAAGTCTTGACCAACACTTGTCCAATACACGCCCTCATCCTGCTGAGATTGGCTGTGTTCGTCTCCTCTACTTGATAATTTTACCTATGACATCCATCTCGATATGCCTACTGATACATTCCAAATTTATGTGCATTACGTCCGGGGATTCGTGATCATTCTTTATTGGGCAGGTCCCCCTAATGTGCGTTTTCTTCCGAGTAAATATGTATCCAGTGCCCAGTGTGCTCACGGCCATTAAAGATAGATGGCTGCTCCTTATCCTCTTCCTCCCCCTCGTCATCCTCCTCCTTCTCCCGCTCTCCGCCTACT
>CACRXP010000026.1:2030270-2047284 GCA_902702965.1 Spirometra erinaceieuropaei
CGTGTTTTTACTTCTACCCCCTTCCCATATAATTGTACTGGCCCGATGAGAATTTATCGAAAGCTACGTATGATCGCCACCTCGTCTTCTGATTACTGCTATGGGAATTTTCGCAACTCATTTAACTGTTTTACACCTCTCAAACATGCTGAAAAACATGTTACCTTACGATGTTTCAAAGGGGAGATTTCGGCTGCAGTTAAGTCGGCCTTAACAGCAAACAGCAGGTCATAAATTACTGACTTAGCCTATCTGCCTAACTTTTGATCTGTTACTAACCTCAGGAAGAAGCCAAACCCCCTACAGTGGAACCGCTTACCCTCTTGTCTAATGACGAGGCGGACAAGGCGATTCATTCTGCAACATCGAATTCTTCTTGCCGATCCGAGCACTCCCTTGGAGACCTCACCGACAATGCGGACGGGGAAAGTGAGGGGTTTGGGGAGCGGCCACCAGTGAGGGACCACAAATCTGGTGTCGCTGACGCTATTGCAGTCCGCGATGAGATTGATGAGGATAATGCTGATGACGCTGGGCATGATGATGAGAATGAAGTGGGCACTGACGTTCGCAGCTGCGAGCTCTCAAACGAGAGTGACCTTGACCTCTCTACAGTGGACGAGGCGACTGAGGACGCGGAGCACTCCGGCCTCTCGAGGGCTTCGTTTGTTTCGCCTCAGAAATCTACACCAGCACCGCCACCCACCTGCGTCCTCAAGGAGGCTTCTGCTGCAAACGACGGTGTGCAGACTAGACCGGCTGCCAGCGGACTTTCTGTATCGCCGGCGGGCCCAGAACCGATACATTTTAGCTCTAGACATCGCCTATACATGGCAGCATCGCCGGATTCTGCCACGACAGGTAAGCTGCCTTTTCTATGCGCACTAGGTAAAACTCGTTGATAGACAGGGCTCTCGAGGGCAGTCATGACCGTAACGCTGTCTGTACTTTTGGTCAACCCACCAGCCCTGTTCATCGTGTATTGTTGGTTGCCCTCCCCTTGTCTGTGAAAATAGCCCCACCAATTGCTGATTTTTAATCCAGATGAGCTGTTAACCGGTTCTGCTGCATTTAATATAACGCGCAGTACATTGACATAAATGGGTTTCCGTGCCCTTCAGCCTCTCCGTGGGCGACCGCTGGAGCACTCGTGGGACCTCTGCCCCCTGCCCGGCCGTCGGTGTCGCTGCAAAGTCTGTGTGCGCGCGAGCCCTCCCCTCTTAACCGGATGGACTGATCAGCTGCTGTTGTATGTGCAAAGCACGCTCGGCTTTTTGGGCGCGTCGGTGGGTCGATGTCTCGCGTTGGTCGTGTGGCCTCCGGCTGGCTCCTTCCCGCTACTGTGAAGGTGACAATTGTTGGCGGAGCCGCGACTCGCTCCCCAGTGCTGTCGGCCCAGTCTAGACTGACTGTAGCCGCGTACGTAGCGCCTGGATGGAGATCAATAGGCCTGTTGATTGTGCCAACTGAGAACCGACTTTCGAGCACCAGTTTGGCTATCATGTCGCTGGCTCGGCTGGTGACCCTTGTCTCCCCAAAGGCGAAACTGTGTTTTTCCTGTTGCATGTGGCCGTATACCAGTGACAGCTTATCCTCGCGGTTGGCTGCAAACTGCCGCTCAAGCAATCTTGTGCAAAGACGTTTTCCCGTTTCGCTAACATACCTCGCATTGCATTTTTGGCACGTTATGCTGTAGACCATTGCCGATCGTTCCGTTGTCGGTAGCTGGTCCTTGAGTCTAATTATCTGCTGCCTGATAGTGGATGCCGTTTTATGGGTCGCCCCAATCCCAAAAGAGTTCAGGATTCTGGCTGTCGCCTCTGAAACATTCCTCGTGAAGGGGGCCGCGAGCCAAGATTTCGGTTCCGCACTGTTAGATCGCTGAGGGGTAGGCGGCTTTCTTTGGCGCTCACGTATGAATGACCGTGGGGAACCATTGGCTGTGAGTAAAAAATGTAGGTATTTTGCTTCCTTCTTTTTCCCGTCGTCTCATTACAGTGTGTTTGAAGAAAGTACTGATACAACTGCGTTTGGAGGAGGGGCGCTCGGCGATCGTTCTTACGGGACTCACTCGTTCCGTTGTACCTTACGGGCTCTCTCTCTCTCCAGCCCAACCAGTAGCCGCACAGCGGCGCATGATAAGGGCAGTATGTAATTACCGACAAAGACAAGGGAGACTGGAATGGCCATTTCTGGCTTATTAGCCGTCGTCAGCCAGAAATACTCAACCCCGAAGTGTGGAGCACCCGAGCCTCGAACTCGATCGGTGAGCGCCCCCTACCACTGTATATTGCCGATCGAAACCCGACAGGATAATGGGCTCGTGGCCCGGTGGGTAGATATGTTTTTTTTCATGAAACGCTCAATATTTGGCGCGTTTTCCGAAACAGAACACATTTTCAGAGTAGAAGGTTATTATCGACAAAGACAAGGGAGTCTGAGATGCCATTTCTGGCTTATGAGCCGTCGTCAGCCAGAAATACTCAACCCCGAAGTGGGGAACTCCTGGGGCTCGAACTCTCGACCTGTTAGTTAGAAGTCCACGCCCCTAACCACTGGGCTACGATCCCGTTGCACTGTCGGTTTCGATCTGGAATATACAATGGTAGATGGCGCTCACCGATCGTTCTCACGAAACTCACTCGCTCCGTTGTGCCTTACGGGCTCTCTCTCGAGCCCAACTAGCAGCCACAGAGCGGCGCAGTTATATAAGCAGTATGTTACTACCAACAAAGACAAGAAAGAAAGCCAAGAAAGCGTGTGACCCTTACTGTTGTGGTTAGCATCTTACTTGACGCCACTTTTTTGGCCGAAATAAAATCTTTTGACATAGGACACATACAATACGTAAGCAACTATCTGCGCCTGGCCTGTTGTACTTTTATTGACAGTGGCCGGCCGACGATCGCCAGTAAGACCTTTATTAATGTTCACTAAGTGCCTGCGTACAGGGACTTCAGGTTGAGGCCCTCGGACGTAACAGGACCGGCATATACCGCAGCCTAATAAATGTACTGTTCTATTCAGCCGTTTTCCTTCTCGCAAAACGCGGCTCCACGAGTTGAAATTCACCCACTGTATGTTTTCGTGAACGTACGTCCTGCGGGATTTGCAACCGTAGCCGCATAACTTGTGTTTTCCACTTTAAGGACACCCCGCAGAATCCTCCAATGTCATCACAGAAGGAAGGCGTCTCTCCAAGCTTCTTACTGGTCCTCTGTCACCATCGCGGAAGACGCCCAGAACGACAGTGTCCCGCACTCCGCCCGCTGGCAAAGCTGACGATACGGACTCTCCTGCCCGCCTGGAGATCTCAACCGCAAGAACAACGAACGCCGAAGGTGACAACGCTCCTGTGTTGGCTGCCGCACAGGGCCCTCCTCCTATAATCATCACCGCTGCGCCACCGACGAGCAGAACTAAGTCGAGGCCTCTGACTTCCCGCAAAAAGGCGGCTTCCGGGGACGGGGTGCCCAAGAGTCATCCCGCACTCATCTCCTCCCTGTTTCCCAATGTGCCCCCCTGCGTCCGATTCTTTGATGAACATGAGAAAGGTAAGCGCCGGCTGTGCCACTGCTGGCAACTCGCCCTCTGCAGCCATACGAACCACTATTTTGCGACAATTTACAGATACTACCATTTAGTCAATAAGTAGGCAGCATTTTATGTAAACTGCTACTGCCCTGCTAGTAATCTTAAGGGTCTTACACAAATTATTAGTCAACAATAGCACCAGCAACATGATCGTTGTCGTTATCCCCCGAGAAACTGCCCCGCGGTACTACAAATTTTCCGTTATAAAGATCTGTGAAGCGACACCTTTATGTACGAGCGACCACTGCAACAGTGGAATGCCAGTCAGACAATGAAGAAGTAATATCCGTGATTGGGCTGGGCTCGCGCCGTCCAACTCACTGTGGGCTCAGTGCGTGTTGATAATATGCGTACTTGGCTGGGAACTGGGCCGTGCCACCTGGCCGCGTGAGCGGAGCGCTCTAGAATGCGTCTGTTTACTGGGTTGATGTCAGACATCCAAGCCTCCCGTAGATCCGCCCTCCCTTATTGCCAACTTGTGCCATTACCTGCGTTTTCCTGAAAATGATTTCCACGCCTTTCTTGAGGACGTAATAAGCCACTTGGGACAGCGAATTGCCTCTTTGAATGTCCCATTTATGCCCCCAGTATTCTCGGACTAAGTCATCAAACTCTCTGACCTGCATAATGGTAGGGGCAGTCACAGCATGTAATTTAATAAACTACACTTCGTTCATTACCTACATCCATTTATCCCTTTATCTATATGATCCTGGTTTGCATACTAGCTGCTAGTTAATGGGCCTCTGAAACGTCCTTCATATACAGCAGAGGGTGTCATAGTGTTTTTGTTCCTCTCCCGTTTGTTCTTAGCCGGCGCGTATGTTGGCAATGGCTGATGAAGTTGTTTGAGTAACCCTTTCTGGTTAATTAGTCGCAAAGACGCTGTAGTTTTTTTTACTCGTTTCACAGATTCGCCTAGGCTGTTTTACTCTTTGGAAAGGCGTCCTAACGCAGTCGTGTTTATGCACCATTGGGCGTTCGCCCTTGTAGCTGAGGAACTGCGTTGAATTAGTCGCCCTTCCATATGCCATAGTTTTACGTTCACGATCCGGTCTCCACGTGACGGAACATCAAGGAATGACAAACTTACAGTCTTCTCTTGCGAACTGAATGTCGATGAAGATGCCGTAAAGCAGATCCTGAAAGCTTGATAACCCGCCCCTCTTAATTATAACACGTGTCGTTCACATAGTGACGACGCTTCCAAAGTTCGCTGCCAATGCTGTCATCAGAGGCGATAACACCTAAAGGCAGCTAAGCCTGCATAAATATGCACCCGTTTTTACTCAACACCATCCACACCGGAAAATGGGCTACTCTTACGCGCACTACAAGTTGTCGTATTTGGTGCGGTGATTGCTCAATCACAGACATTGGATTCGTTATTGTAAGTGTTGGTTAATGGGGGATAAAGTTGGGACAGGTTGACTTAATGTCACTCGAATTTCGCGGTGGGTTCCGTAACGAAGGCTTGCATTTGCGCAAGCGAGGGTACGGTCTTTTAATGTTGTCCTTGGGTTTTTGAGTCGAAGAGAGCGGCTTTATCTCATAAATAAATTAATTGCTTTATTTCGCACCGAAAAGCATACTTCCAGGGCAAGTAAAAATGCATTTTCTAGTGAATTTTAGAGCAAGTAGCCACACAATCTACTGTGTTTGGTTTGTGATTATAAAATATACAGTCTAATGCGAAAAACTTTTAGTGAACAGTGAAGTTAGGAAACAGTTTCTATGTAATCTGACACGCATTTCCTCGCTAAATCATTTAGCAGCTTTGGCTTTTAACCGGTTTTTGAATTTCATGACCCTATTGCGCATGGTGACTTTGGGGCGGTTAACATTTCCAACGCTTAGCTCCACAGCAATGCGCTCGGTCGCTTCTGAAACGTCCTTGATGTATGGCAGAGAACGTTTATTCATCGGTGGTGTTAATGTTCGAGTTCTCTGGTGGCGACCGCGTAGGCAGCGACTTATGAATGCCCTCCGATAGCCATTTTGCATAAACTGGTCGCGGAGATAACGGGCCGCAAGCACTCTGGCCTCCAGTTTTCTGCAATGAGTTTGGGTCCGTTTGAAGAGCGTCTTCATACAGCTTCGTTTGTGAGCCACCGGATGGTTGCTGTGAAAACTGAGAAGCTGTGCGGTGTTCGTTGCCTTCCTGTTAACCGTCGTTTCAAGTTCACCTTTAAGGTTTCGTCTGACAAGCACATCCAGGAAGGGCAACTGCTGTTCGTATTCTTCTTCCCTCGTGAATTTTATATAAGGGATTTATCGATCTGGCGCCGGCGTACAGAGCCCTTCGTTGTCACCTCCAGTCTTGCGCGGTCGGTCAATGATTGGCCTATATGCCTTAAAACTGTCGCTTGTTCTGTTGCTGCTACTACCTCTAACGATGGACTCCTGTACGAGTCTGAAAGCTCAGGACAATAAACAAAGTGTTCCGGTGTTCGACTGTTCTTCTTCACTTATGCATACACCTGCAACTCGAAATTTCGCCTTCATTCTGAGAATATTTTAGTCTTTCTTAGTACGACGATGAGAGTAAACATAAAGCTGCAATTGGAAGCTACCGATATTTTACCGCCGTAATCGACGACAGCCCTTGCCTTAAGAACTGCACAGCAATGTGAGTGAAGTTATTCTTGGAGGTGATCTGGTCATTCGTACCACGGATCACCTCGTTAGTCTCTACTGACTGAACCAGACTGTGTACATACAAGACCAGCTCGACCATCTCAAGCGTCGATGTCTGCCTCGAGACCCTCGGGCTAGGCACAACATGTGTGATTTACAGCGTCTATCGTTCTCTCCCTCTCTTGCCTCACCCACATTGCTACGATGGCCAAACGCATCGGCTGTTAGGGCCAAGCACTCATCTACGCGTGCCACGCATACGACCTGGTCCTCGCACTAAATGGACCTCGAACCAACGCTGCTGGTTCAAATCGCACTAGTGGCTACCCACTTCACTACAGAAGCCACTCCAGGTGATAACAATTTCAATGGCATGTTTTCAGCTGATGGCGCTTAGGCTTCGACTACTTTTTACGCTTTGTATTTGTTCGTTCTGAAGCGCCCTCCGTGTCAACATGCAGAAGCCCAAAATTATGCCTTGGTTCAGTTTTTCTCCCTTGTATCCACCCGCAAATGAACTTACACATAACCTCCTCTCTTTCCGCTACAGTTGAATCATTGCCGTGGGAATTCCGACGTCTTCTTCACTACCGGCCGAGTATAATGACGCCAATAATTGTTCGACAGGTGCTCTCAAGGTCCGCCTTCCGAGCCTCCAAACGTATGTTTGCAGTGTGTAATGAGACTATCCGCGACGGGGGCCGGGTGGGTGCCGTTGACACCTGTCGTCCCTCATTCGCACGCACCCCCCCCCGGCACCAGCTCCCTCGTTTAGCAAAGCAAACTATCTACATCGTGTTAACATTCATTGCACTCAATGATTTTTCTTATTAGTCTATTGTGTGCTTTTTTATGTCTGCGTAGACATTTTCAAGATGGCTTCTATCCTCTGAATCTTAATGAATCTTAACAGTAAATATGAACATGAGTGAATCAGTTACTCATTTGCAACGATAGATAATGGCAGGTGGCGAGACCCTGTTGAACTTCGGCTCGATGAAATGCTTATGACCCATTTGGTAGACCCCAGTGGTGGACCAGCTGCGCCGGGTGTGTCTGTGCGCATGTCTGTGTTTCCGGTCCCAGCTGCTGGTCAGGGTTATGATTGACTGAATTGAGGCAGGCAAGCCCAAAACAATGCTGTATCAATCTACCCTCTTCCTCCCCCAAGACTCTGTCGCCTCCCCTCTGCTATCATAGCTTGGACGACTTCGGTCTGGTAGGTGTTTGCCTGTTCGTGACCCCTATCGCCTATACGAAGCTTGTTTGCTTCGTGAAGCCAATAGATCGATGTGCGCCCATTCCTAATTGAATAAATACTCGATCTGCAGCGACAGAGAATGGCAGGTGGCGAGGCACTGATGAACTCCGGTTCGATGGATTGCTTATGTAACCCATCTGGTAGACCCCGGGGGTGGACCGCCTTTAAATGATTTCTCTAGTGGCTGACATGTCTCACTTGACCTCATTCCCATATAAATGCAGTGACCTGACGAGAATTTATGGAAAGCAAACGCACGTTCGCCAACTAGTCTTCTGAACGTCAGTACACAATATTTTAAGGTACTATTGCTTTTTGCAAATAAAGTTTTTTTTTTAAATACTGGCTTCGAATTATTAAGTGAACGCGTGTGTGCGCTTTTGGGACACCCTATATTTGTTTTCACTGAAATTATTTCTTTTGCTAGCATGACCACTAGGTGACTGTGGCATACAAGTAGAGCGATGAAAGTTTAACCCCACTGTTAGTGCTTTCAGTTCATGTAATATTGGCAACAGTAGGGTAAAAGACCCCTGCCTAGCTCTCGGTAGACTGTGGATCGTGCCATACGGGAATGATGGCAGTGGAGGTTTTACGGATTAGGCAACACGCCAGACAGTAAGCTGACGGAATGCAAGAAATCCCAGAATTTGTTTGGAATTCTGCCGAAAGTCTAGTCGTGCGCTTTCGCATGACAACGGAACAGCGGGTTTAAAGTATAAAAAACAGACAAAAAACAGCTTATAAAAATAACCATGTTTGAGAAATGGCTTGAGGTCATGGGAAGTAATCATTATTGGCAATTTAATGTCTGCGACGGCCTACAAATGGATGCCAAGATAAAGACCCCATAGGACGCGGTCCAGTCTACCGAGAGTTATGTAAGGCCCTATGATCTACCGTCGCCATCTTTTCGAATGGAAAACACATTTATGTGTGGATCATCAAGCCAGGCAGTAGGCTGGTGAATTTTTGGAAATCATAGAAATAGTTTGGGTTCCTGCCGAAGGTCTTACCATACGCTTTTTATAGCAGCGGAAATTGGCGTGTTAATTTAAAAAAAGAAGATTTCAAAAATAACAGAATTCGTATAATGATCATTGGACGTAAATGCTGTTGGCAGCGTAATGTCTCCGACAGCCTACAAATGGATGCTAAGATAAAACCCTACATGACACAATCCAGTGTACTGATAATTGAGTGGAGTCCTTCGCCCTATCGTCGCTTAGAATTAGCTAAATCGAAGTAGGCCGTTACTATCCTCGATAATAAGGTACTAAGTCACTTGCAATCTAGTCGAGGAAGTAACTGCATGTGGTGGGAAGACGGGCATTGCCTCACCTCAGCACCATCATCTGAAACCTTGTACGCAGAGTACATTGTAGTGTTTTCACAAGCTGTTATAATTTTTCCAGCCTTCTCCGTCTGTTTTCTAAGTCTGCATCTCAGCTTTCTCCTGAGATTGTCTTATGGGAGTGGCTGACTCGGCTTCAAATTGAATTTTAGTTACCACGGTTACAGAAGACCTCGATGCGGTTGGTAAGTCGAATGATTTCCCGGAGTTGCAGTGCTAAACAAATTATTTCTTTTCCTGCCCTTTACGGCCACTTAACAATGCGCGCAGATTTTGACGTTCGAAAACTTACATTCTACTCATAAATCGTTTTTGTAGAATCAACAGACTGGATCTACTACTTTGGGAAACACATGAGACCGGCTGTCTTCTTGTCCATACGAGACTATCAGAAGGTACTGCACTTCCTTTCCCCCTTAAGTCCAACACCTTTCGAATTTGATGTTGCTTTCGAAAAATGGATGCTCTTGCGAAGGGACGGCTTTAAATGATTTCGATAGCACGGTCCTTGCAAGCGATCAATAGACCCAAGTTACAAGCTTAATGTAGTTTTATTACAAAGCTGGCGGATTTTGCAGTCAGCTTCAAGTGCAGACTGTTTGTAAATTGCGAATCACACAGAGAAGGATTTTCAACCTGACAGACTCAGACGGTTGACTGGCGTATGTGAGAAGGAAGAACCAACGATACCGAGACTGGGGGCTCCGTCGCCATGGCGATTTAGTGCGTTCGTTGCCATCTGAAATCTGGCGCGTTGAAATCTATTGTGATGTACCAAGCTTCGTGGCTTGGATATTCGCCAACTGACGGGATAACTCGGTCCTTTTCTTCCTAATGGGGATTTATGGCCTCCCCACGTACTGTACATCAAGGCCGTCTGGGGCATTTGAGGTGAGGGCTAGATGACAGTTTGATTGTCGAATCCGACGATGTCTACCATGTGCTCCAGAGCAGGGTGAGAGTGGGCAAAGTGACTGGCGCATGAATTAGTTTACAGGAAGGGTAGACATTCGCAGCATCTACCACACTCTCTCCTCCTCCCCCGCCTGTGCCCGGTGTCAAGACGGAGTCGAGAAGGCCAGAGGCGGTGGGGGGACGTAGGTGGATAGCACGACCGAGCCCGCACCTTGGCGCTTCACACCGCATGGTCCACACAACAAGTGCCCGGGATTTTGACGGACAACAACAATACCACGGCGGATTGAAAGTAGGAGGATGTCTGAAATGAGGGCTGGATAGTGTATAAAACACGGATTGCTTAGATCTGCCAACCACTGCGCCCGCGATCACCTCCTGTCGTTGGGGCCAGACGACTGACTGAGGGAGAGTGCGGTAGATGCTGTGCAAGCCCCCCGCCCAAATCATTGGCATTACGTCCACTTCCTGGGACACGCGGTGGACGCCGACGTTTGCAACGGTCCAGATGTCGTGACTGGCATTTTCAGTGATTGGCGATATCAAAAGTTGGCAGTATGTTATTATCGACAAAGACAAGGGAGACTGGAATGGCCATTTCTGGCTTATTAGCCGTCGTCAGTCAGTCATAACCAACCCCGGAATGTGGAACACCCAAGGCTCGAACTCGCGACCTGTTAGTTCGAAGTCCAAATTCCCTGAGCATTGAGCCACGGGTCTTTACCACATAGTTGATATTACTGACTGCATCCTTCTCCTTGTCGGGAGGGGGTGGTGTCAAGATGGCAACGGCCATTTATTTCGTCTGTATTGTCCGCCTTTGTTGTCTCAGACCCGCGTATCCCACACGCAAGGGCATCGAGAGGGATGGACCAGCTCTCGCTGGTGACGAAATGCTGTACAGCCTCTGGACATGCTTTGGCATTCCAGGATGCCGATATCCTAGGTCGAATCATTAAGCAAACAGCCAGAGAAATGCTAGAAGCCGGACACACCGTATCAGCATCCATCAACCGCCGAATGATTCTCCCGGCGGCTTGCCAGGCCTAAAAAGTGCGTCTCAACCAACGGAACCGCAGGCAGGAAGTCAGACTTGACGCGATCTTGAGCAAACCCATACAGAGCAAGCATACGGGCAGGCATTAAAGTGTATCTGACACAAAAGCGACCGTGCGGGGAGACCTCGGAGAAAACAAACCGGCGTGAGTTCGAATCCCCCCAGAGCCGCCGAGTTTTTCAAAGTTGGGTCAGTATGAATTATGCAAAATCTGCAAAAACATCTATGAATGACGTGAGCCTGGTAGTCATCTGGTGGATCCTAGGTGAATTTCTTAGGAAATCCTGCTTGGGCAATCAACTTGTTGTATCAGATTTCGTGAATTCCAGACGTTGCAGTAGGTTGCACGGGTAACTTGACACAAATGAGATTAAACTCGCGTCGTACGGCAGGGTCTCGAAGCTCAAGTGGTTAGAGCGTTGGCTGCGCTAAAGCCTTCCCCTTACTGCGTGGAATCGAATCCCACCGAGGCGCCGAGTTTTTCACAGTTGGTTCAACATGACTTATTCAAGATCTGCCTAAAAATCTGTATATATTTATATTTCTTGAAAAACGGGCATCCCAAGATATTTAATTAGAAAGTGGTGAAATTCTGTGTAAAAATGTCGTTTCTATTGTGTAAATGATTGAATCTGGTCGTTTAGCCTCGGATTTTTGAAATCTGTTTCACATAAGCTCCATAATACTTTTGAATTTGTCCAACGCAGACCCCTCCTGTCTGTATTTGCCAATCTTCATTTATGGTTATTATGCATGCATTTTGGAACTTGACTCGGAATTTCTGCCTTACACGCAGGTCAACCATCTGCCTTGTTCGTTTCAACTAGGAAGAAAGGATAGACTGTGGCGGAACCTTTCGGCCATGCAACAAAAGTTTGGAATCAAGCACTTTGGTTTCTTTCCACAGACATTTTGCATACCGTCCGAGATCGATAAACTGAAGGAAGCCTGGGACGAAGAACCCCCGCCACATCAGTGGATTCTAAAACCTGTAATTTTAATACGCTACATTATTTTCCCCATCCTGACAGCGTTGTCTGTTCCCTGCCAACGCATGGCGCAATCTTACCATTGGGCCACGGTTGGGCTAGATGTGCCCCCGGCCCAACCTCCTTCCGGATTAATGCTGAGAAAAATTCCTTGTTTCAAATTATGCATATAACGGCTAAGATAAACTATACTGAGACCAAACTGTTTTAAATTAAGTACCTTAAGTAGCCTTCTTTGTCTAAACGTCCCGTCATTATGACATGCCTTAACTTCGTCCTAGCTTTACCTATACTGTGGTATGTAATCTATTGCCTTTCGGATGTGTGATATTACTGTATATGCGAATTACGGGAAGTGGGAAAAGCGTTAAAAGGCGAGCTACCCTGAGCATTTTTTAGGAGAGTGAGCCATTTGGGCCACATCCGCTCTCGCCACACCGTGGCCCAACCATGTAGCCCAGCCCAACCCAAACTGGGCCGGACTTAGACTAAATGTTTCATTTTTGTAAATCACCATTTTAGAGCAAAACTATGATATTGTTGCCCTATTTAATTTTCCCTTAATTAGTCCCCAACAGCTCTCTCCTTAAAAAACCCCCTGTTTATCATCTGGGCTCCAGATTCCTTCCTTATTTTTGGGCCAATTGGGCCACATCCGCCCTTGCCACACCGTGGCCCAACCATGTAGCCCAATTGGGCCGGACTGGGTTGAGTTGGGCCGATGCTGGCAGGGTTTTTTCCTGCGCTAAAATAAACTGAATGTTGGTGTTACGTCTACCCTGTGAAATTCAATCTCTAGGGTGGTTAGGGATAGACAAAAGTGGGTGATGGCTCCCTAGTTAGTCGTCAAAACTGTGAGTAACAAGGCCTTATTGTCTCACAGACACATAACGATGCCACTGCAGTGAATTACATCGATTTCGTCTGAATGCCAGATCATATCGGACTTGAAACTCAAATCCTTCTATACCAGGAGGGCAGGTATGACCGAAATCCCCTTTTGGTCTTCTGTAGGTATCGTATCTACATGTCTTCCTGATGCTATCCAAATGAACATAGCTTAAAGGATATGGGAATTTAGTTTAATGAATGGAAACACTGATCAAAACTGCCTAGGCTTCTACAGGGTTTTCAATGCGAATCTAAATCAAAATCTTTCTAATCTCTAGGGATCTTTAAGTCCGATAAAAGCATAAATGTCCATAAAACTCCTGTTCACCAAAAACCTTGAACTTTTGAACAGCCAGCATCAGCGAGGGGGATCGGCATTCGCCTCCTCAGCAAGTGGTCCTATGTACCAAAGAAACGTCCCTACATTGTGCAAAAGTGAGTCTGACCGTCTTTGCCTTCCCACTTATTTTCTATTTTTCGGGGTGCTCCTACACGTCTGTCAGTTAAAAAAATCTCCAGAAGAAAATTAATTTTATTTTAACGTCCTCTGTCGCTGTTCGTACGGGCATCTGTTGTTACCAAAGCTTTGACGCAACCAGATAAAATATGCCCGACTGGAAGGCATTTGTTCCCTCCTACTGTTAACTGTTAAGTCTCATGGAATTTTAGGTGCAAATTAAGGTGTCGCCCGGTTGGTTAAACTAGCACCTCATTCTCCTCTTAGATATTCGACAGATGCTAATCCAGATCTGCCACTGTTACCCAGTTTACAGGTGCTTGTATTGGTTGGACCTCTTGCCGATCTCACCAGAATCCGTATTCATGGCATCATGAATCAATGCTACTATAGTAGATTGCTGTCATCAATGTATAGTTCTAATTCGGAGCACTGATGGCAGTTGGCTCCAGTATCCTCTTGCGTTCAGTTCTAACCACATCCACCCGATTCGACGAGGTGACGTCAATCAAAAAACTCAATCCGGGTCGACGAAACGCAACCTCGACAGGCGGTGAAGTATCATATTCGATAAGTGTTCCGTGGAATGAAACCTTTATCCTTTTCGTCGTGAAATGACTTCTCATGTTGGCGAAAGTTTGACTACACTTGATACCCATGCTCTTGGTAGTAGACTGAAGATGACTTTTGACTTTTCAAACGTAGGAAACGTCCACTTTAACGCACCACTATGTGACATCATCATTAAATACATTGAAAAACTGCAAATATGTATATCGTAGGAGTGTTGTTCACAGAGCAATTTACTGATCGTAGCAAGACTGCATTAACTACAAAGACAAGAGGTACTGAAATGGTCATTTCTGGTTTATTGGCCGTCGTCAGCCAGCCATTTCCAAACTCCAGGGCGCGCAATCCTTGGGCCTCCACCCCGCGACCTGTTAGTAAGAAGTCCAACATCTCCACTGAATCATGTGCTCAGTTAAAGCAGTCTGCGTTCTGAAATTCGGTTTCGTACTCATCTTCGAAGATAAAGAAACTATGTCATTTGTCGTTATTGTCTCTGATCGCTGCACTGCCGCCTCAGCCATTATGCTGGATAACTGTGAGCCCATTTGTGTTAACTGGAATATTTTACATCCAGCTCTATTCAACTTGAAGAAAGTGTTTAAGCATTATTTTAAATTGTCTATTAGGTGCCATATCTGGAGTTTTCTGTTCGCTTAGTTTCCCCGTTCTTTCAGCAGGATTTGTGGGGTTTCACCGGCAGTGTTGTGAAACCGAAGTGAAAACTGACGTGTCGAACACCTTCCAGCTTCAGCATGACTTTTCAGTCGAAGTTAATAGTTTTTTCGGAGTCAGCCGTGCACAAACCTAGGCCTGGGATTCGAATCGGGGCTCTTTAATCTCTCTAGCACTAAAGCACTCGTTTGTTGTCTTGTCCTTTAGCACCTAGAGTGTTCCGACCTGCATTATTATTGGTCGCTATGCAGCTGTCTGTCAGGACTCTGGATTGGGCCGCAAGACGCGACGAGACGAACGTATCCCTAAACCCGATAGATTAATGCCCTTTCACCAATTTATAACTGCATGTTTAACATAAGCATCGCCTAAATATAACCTTTAAAGAGGAAACTAGTTTTAAATAGCCATAAACTTAAATTGTTGATGCTCTTTAGGGACAGGCAGATAGTTCACGCAAATACCGAAAACGAATAAACTGAATAGTGCAGCTACTGATTACTGAGTAAGATATTCAGAATTACTTGGAGAGGATATTGACTTAGAGCGGGGCTTGAAATCTGTTCGCGATCAATAGGCGATGCGGTCGTTAGGCCCGCGTGGCCTCGGACTGTAAGCGTGTGCTATGTCAGCATCAGAAAACCACGGCCCTCGCAGCCTGGTATGCGCTGGCCGTTCACCTGATACCTGGTTCCCTGCCGGCAGATGCGCTTGCGCTCCAGAGGTGGTGAGCATGGCTGCCCAGTCATCCTCGTCGCTCTATCCCTTGTTATGGGTGTTGTTGTTGGCGAAAAATCCTGGTCATTTGCTATGTGGACCAGGGGGTGTGGTAGCACGCCTAAATGCGGCTTCGGTCGTGCGAGTCACCTGCGTCCTCCCCCGCCTCGGCTCTTCTTAATACTGTCTTGACACCGAGTCCAGGTGGGGAGTGGGGAATAGAGAGTGATGTTCAAGTCTGCTATCACTTTAAACCAATTCACGCGCAAGTCACCGTCCCTGCTCTCACCTTGCTGTGGAGCACACGGTGGAAATCGTCGAGACCGACGGTTCAACTCTCGGGACTAGCGTAAGATATGTGCAGGGAGACATTGAATGAAAGGGGGGATGGGTTAATAATGTGGACATCGCGCGTGTGTCCGCGCGTGCGTGCGTGAGGCCGTCATAGGCGCAGTGTGATCCGGTGGAAGGAGAGGGCCATGAATGTATGTACGGACTAGTAATTCTGTCGGTTTGTCGGTGGGCTCTTTATGGTGTATGGTATTTGCAAGGCCTAGACGAAGTTCATCAATGCGCATGGGATTATAATCCGCCAGTCGGAATACCTCCACTTCTGGCGTCTTTAGATTGTCTTACATCAGTATTTCTAGCCTGCCGTTCGGCACTACCGAGCCCGCGACATCTGCTTCCCTGTGAACGGATCAGGAGTTTCGATAAGTTGATTGGGTTCTCCTGATGGTGAACTACCGAAAACAATCGCTTATATAGATGTTTACCTGCAGTATGTCGATTTATCTGGTCAGATGTGATTATGTAGCCTCACCTGAAGTAAACAAAGCCCACCAACCTGTAATACGGGACCGGTGGTAATAGGGGTTTTTACAGGTGGGGCCGCAGAAGGCACAGGCGACGAGGTCAAGTTGTCGTTTGCAAAAGATAAGCTGTTGGGAATTCGCAGTTACACTTTGAGTGGCGGGGAAATAGCTGCCCTAATTCCCAACCCTAACCCCTAACCATAGCCCCAACCCAGCATTATTGTGTCCATCAGGTGGGACTACATAACCACATCATACCATTTGGCTCTCAGAAGCTACTAGAGCTATCCCTTCCACCTCGATACACTTCACTGGTTTTGCTTATGTTCCCGCCTTTAGAGATGAGACTGGTTCCGCCAATTACGCCGGGGCGGAAGTGGTGGTTGACTGACCCTGCCTAGACAGTAATTGCGCGCATGCCTTCGTCTATTTCATCTTCTTCTTCGTCTTTTCCTAGGTACCTGCACAACCCCTTCCTCATTAACAACAGTAAATTCGACCTGCGCATCTACGTGTTTGTCTACTCCCTGAAACCGTTATGTGTGTTTGTTCATGAAGACGGTCTTGCAAGGTTTGCCTCTCAGAAGTAAGTTTTTGACATTCATCATATCCGTTTCTGTGTGTTGGCGTTCTGAGTTGGGAGTGTGTTTTCAGATGGGATATATAAAATGGACAATAAAAACTATTGTTGTATTTCACGTGATTTATTTATTGTCACCTATGGGCGTGTCGTCCACGATACGCTATTGCATATGCTATAGGGTTATGTTTACTGCCTACCTTTTAGGTACTCGAATTCACCTCGCCTAGTTGGAAATCGCTTCATCCACTTGACAAATTATTCTGTAAATCGGTTGAATGTCGAGTACGTCGTGAACAACAGCGAGGAGAGCTGCAAGGGACATAAATGGCAAGTTTTATGCACCGCGCATCTTCATTCTATTTGGCTAGCGCACCATAATCATCGAACTCGGACAATCCTACTTGTATTGATAGAGTTAAAAAGAGAAGATTTGCTTGACTGTTGCCTGCCTGGATGTTTTATAACAATCCAGCCTTACGTGCGACGAATTTGGTGGTGGTGG
>CACRXP010000026.1:2047350-2076333 GCA_902702965.1 Spirometra erinaceieuropaei
GGTGGTGGTGGTCAATGAGAGCGCTTGTGAGGATGGAAGCAGCCACGTTTCGTATTTTAATCCGTGTGGGCGGCAAGTCGGTACGCCGGCCCACTCTTCTCTAACCCCACCCGTCTGTCTGACTTTTCAGGAGTCTGAAGGCACTCTGGTCATACCTACGCAGCCAAGGCATAGACACTGACAAGGTCTGGGCCGATATTAAGGACGTTGTCGTGAAAACATGCCTGGCCACTGAGTCCCTGTTGAAGGCAGCGGTTGATACCTACTGCGTATCAACCTTTTCAGTGCAGGAATTGTTTGGATTCGACATTTTTCTTGATGAAAACTTGAAGCCCTGGCTATTGGAAGTAAATGTCTCCCCAAGGTAGCCCTCTAAATGACTGTTCTATTTTTTAGCATCATCGGCAAGACGTTTAGCCTTGCTGGTTTAATTAATTTTCACTACAAGAGTTTCTTCTTCATGAGTTCGGTCACATCTTGGCTATGATCATCTGCATTCTACCGATGTTCAACTTCCCACTTGGAACAATGGAAGTGGGTTTCCTATCGATGGCAACGAAGGCAGTTGCATGTCAAACATTTCCGCCGTAAAGTATAAATCTTTCCAAAACCTCTGACAGGCGTCTGGACAGAGTTTAGTGGTTTCTGTAAATCAGAATAACGGTAGAATAGGCTGGTTAATAAGCCAAAAGCCCATTAGATTAAGCAGTTTAATTACTTGTATTGGCAGACGAGTATGGTGTTTCTCTCAAGAAGTGGATATCTAAATTTGATTCCACAACTGGGTGGACTGACTTCAAAGGTTTGCTTTTATTTGTTAAAGGTACGTTTTATAGTACCAACGGTTGCTATATTTAACCGCACTAAATGACGTCTTAAGCTCATAAGTTTGCCATCTGGTAGGCAATATGTGATAAATAGGATGACAAGACAAGTGCATAGGGCCCTGTCTATGCTGGCGCCCTTGCGCTGCTTTCCAGAAAGATTGGTTCAGTTCAGTTTTTTTAAAGATAAATGTAGGCGTTTCACCTTTGATATCCAATTGGTTACGAGGGAGGGACGTGCATCAAAAAGTTGGAGACGGAAACCTCGGCCAGATGCAGAAGAATTATTGAAACCCAACTGATAAACGAATTATCCCAGACATTGTGAACACAGGTACTACTAAGCACTTTGGACAGCAGTCAGTTTGTGGAGGTTAGAATTAATGTCCAGGTTAGGACAGGGGAGTATTTACCATTACTGGAAGTTAGCTTAAGTCTACCTGTATTACCCGGGAGTTTCCTATCCCACTGTCTTACCGATATTATTTATGTTGATGCCACTTTCTTAAGCCGAAAAGTTTCCAGTTTCGGTTCCTTTCGTCAGCGGATAGTTATTTCACACAATGATGCAACCAACAATTTTTGATTCGAGTTTTGGCGTTGCGCTGTGCTCTCGGCCTGTAGAATTCCAAAATTCGCGTAATTTTCGGAATAAATTAATATACTTTCCTGCTATTTTGTGTAAACAGATAACTCTGACACTTTCGGGGAAAATCTGGTCGTTTGGTGATTCCTGCTGAATAAGATGCCTCTCTGGGAATTATAAAAAAAGTTATTGCAATCTCTCATGAAATCCTTTGCCCAAACTGCACATTTAATAGTAAGTCCGTTGTAAGTGGCCTTACTTCAGGCTCGTCTCTTCACATCACTTAGAAAGGTCTTTGTGTGCTGGAAAGCACCCGAGATGCTAGGGGATGCGTATACAAGTCCTTTGCGACGTGGCCGCTACACGGGAGATCCACGAAACACGTATGTTGACCATTGGTTGTCATCTTTGTCGAAATATAGTGAATTAGAATTCCATGCTTTCGTTAATTCCACAGATATCTACACGTGATTTTTCACTGAAACTTCTCGCGGTCAGCTAGAATGCCACCAAAACACCATCGCCAGTCTCGCACTATTTCTGTTAAACAGATTAACCGCGCCTATGCTTATTAAGTCCAGTGCGAATGTATATTGTGCACTTTGGCTAGTCGCTGTCTAACACCAGATTTCAAAGATTCTACCTTTTTGGCAATTTTGAGTAGTTGGCAAGCATGCGCGTGATTTCGATAAATCCTCATCAGGCCAGCACATTTATATGGGGGACGAGGTACAAACTGTAACCTGTAAGCGATAAGAGCAATCGATTAAAGTTCGTTTTTTTCATACAAATGGGTTGCGTGAAAAAGGGGGGAGGGGAGGCAGTAAGTGACATTGAGGGTTAGGTAGAGCAGCGTCACAGGGGGGAGGCGGAGACGCGGAGACATGCTAACAGTTAATCGATCCTTGCCCACGGTAGTCAGTCGCTTAAGGTAGTTAGGTGCGACTTTGTAAATTACACGGAAGGCTTCGTTGGGATCCACGCGATATCCAGAAGCAAACATGTGCATGCTCTTAACTTCACCATCCATGCTGCCAGGTGTTCTCGTATTCTTGCGGATAGGCGATGACTCGTACGACTGGGTCAGCGCTTACTAATAACGGCAGAAGCGACTGCCACCAGGCTACAGGGGCCGGTCCTGTGCGCGCAAAAGAACCTCTTGCACGATCTGCGTCTGCCGCGGGCAAAGACCGATTAACTGTGTGCAGGTCTCCGCGCCCCCGCCCCCTTCTTTCAGCTCCCTTTTGTGACACGGCTCAACCTAACCCTCACTGTCACTGACTGCCTCCTCTCCTCCTCCCGCAATCTGAATAGATGAATCTGAATTTGTATGAAAAGACGAGCTGTAATCGATTGTTCTTATCGCTCACACGCTTCAGTTTGTACCCGGTTCCCATATAATTGTACAGGCCCGATGAGAGTTCATCAAAGCACGCGTATGCTCACCAAATGCTCTTCTGTGCTACTGTTCATTCTACAGATATCGACACGTGATTTTTCACTGAAACTGCTTGCGGTCAGCTAGAATATCACCAAAACACCGTCGCCAGGCTCGTGCAATTTCTGTTAAACATATAAACCGCGCCTGTACTTACAAATCCAGTGCGAATGTATATCGCACACTGGTTAGTCCCTGTCTAACACCTGATTTCAAAGATTCTACCTTTTTGACAGCTTTGAGTAGGTCAAAGGACGAGAGTTCACACGCAGCAGTCAGTACTTCAAGCGGAACTTGGATTTCATGCAACGATTGGATATCTAGGTCCGCACAGGAACTCCTGTAGTGCGGAAGACTTTCTACAATTAATTATATAAGTAGGGCAGATTGACGCAACAGTTAGCGGAAAGCGTTGAGAGGACCCGTTTTTCTGTTTTATTACTCCACCGAGGTGGCGAAATGGACGGCGCAGTTTGAAAGATGGGGAAAAGGAGCGCACAGAGGGGAAAAGTGGGCAATTCAAGGTTATTGATTAAAGGCGGTTGGAATGGCTATGGCGATATGCGGTAGGCAAAACCGATCTTAGCCCTAACCATAAATCCAACCCGAAATGCTAAATCTAACCACAAAATCCGTACGCCAACCCTAAATTTCAGTCGTAATCTCAAGCGCTCACCACGGAAAAGCCCTGGCATAGCATACTCACCTAAATCAAACAGGTAGACATGTTATGGTATCAAAACTGAGGTCTGTGTATTCAACCTTTGCCAAATTTCACGCTTAGTCTCGGAAGCGAATTGAAATAAAGTCGTTGAAACAGGATTTTTCCGATCCAAATCTCCAATTTAAGGTTGTAGAATTGTGTCGAACGGCGGATGAATCCTTGTTGGATGCCGGGCACAACTCGTCTGATGCATCAATCATGCGTGACTTAGGACTACTAATCTATAAAAGCTAACACACTTCGTTTCTGGATGTTTTGCTACACGTAATCGTTAATGCCTTACCCCAATAATATTGGTGTTTAAATAGCAGAGAGTATAAACCTCTCGTTTGACCGAAAAATGAAAGACTATTCTCCACCTTTCGAACTGTCATCTAGTCATAGCTTTAACAAGGATCTGGGCCGTTTCTCGACGCGAAAGGTGATCTATAAAATTGTATGGTTTAAAACCTCCCAACAAAATACTCAGTGTTCTCACATGCATTCTTCTACTCACCGTAGCATGCATTCTGATTCCCCACTGGATGTGAAGGTGAAGGGCACCATGATTAAAGACATGCTGAATCTCACGGGCATCCGTTTGCCCGAGTACAAGGACATTAACAACCCGACTGTTCGCACTGTGCCTACGCCAAAGGCCAGTTCACCTGTCCCAAGTAGTGCAAACGCAGCCGCCACAAAGAGGTCCTCGGATGATGCGGCGGGTGCAAAAACGGATCCCGCCGCCTCCGCCCTGGACGCCCAGAAGCCAGAAGACTTCGCCACTGCCTGGAGTCGGAGTCCAGAAATCCTGGGCCACATCATTCCGGCACCAGTTCTTATTCCCCCACGTAGGTCCTTGTTGAATCCTGATCAAACAGGAGCCGTTTTAGGGACATGTTTTTTTCGAAAACAAAGAAATGACCACATAAAAGTCCAGATTATGGGCGTAGAATATCAACCGGTTCTCAATGTCCCCCACTTCTGAGATATCAGTAAACGAACTTTAAGTGAACTCAAGGTGCGACTGAAACCTTGCGCATGCTACCACATGCAGACCGTCGAACTTTGACGCTTACGGTAATTACAGTTAAGTTCATGAACTAGGTTTTCGACTAGACTATGAGTGTAAATCAATTGACGATAAGTGTTCATTTTTCTGGATTGTATGTCACAGAGCATCTCGTCTCATAGAGACACTATCTACAACAACTCAATCGTCAATACTAACGATGCCTACCGTGTGCCACGCATCAGGGCGGATGCAGGGACACCGGCTTGCGCTACATCTATCTCACTATCGCTTCACTTCCCCCCTCCCCCCGGAGGCACAGCGAATGGCAAAGTTGAACAGCCCACCTACGCGTGGCACACACACGACCCGAACCCTGCATAGCTCACCAGGCTCTCACAGAATCTGGGATGGTGCTCGGGTATCGCCTGCGTGAGAGTGCCATAAAGGTCACAAACGGCAGGAGCCGAAGGTCACGCTTCCCACCTAGGTGTGGGTGCCCATTGCGTGTTTGTGTTGGGCGAGGTGGAACGGGATCGCGTATGATGTATGTGTTAGTTGGGGGGGGGGGGGTGGTGACTGGGTGTAATACGTGGTGGCTTGTCGCAGATTTGCGTGGAGGCGCATGTAACCATGTAGGCCCAGCAATTATTGAGTGGGCGTAAGAGATGCGGGACAGTTAAAGCAGTAGCTCTGTCTACAGGCTTGGCGACAAAAGTTTCACAAGACTGAAGGAGTAGTCAGCTACTGTTCATTGAATGAGGAGGCACGACAACCGAGCCCTCAAAGTCGGAACTTATGCCCTCAAGTTGCTAGCCCTGGGTATTGACACAATGCGAGACTTTAACCAATCACAGTGCTGGTTCGCCACTATGAGTCCGTCAATGTCCATGCATCGAAAGCTTAAAGTAATTGGCGTATTCGAGACCTTCTTCGAACAACCTGTTAGGAGACGTTAACTTGGACTGCGCAGTGCCTGCCCTATCATCATTTCCACCGCAAACTGAGACGGTAAAAGGCACCCGGAAGAATACCGAAACAAATTTATCTTAATTTTGTTTTATTTTCATTTAATTAATTTAATTTTAATTTCTTTTAATTTTTATTTAATTTTTTTATTTGAATTGTTATATTCTCAGTTTATTTGAATGTTTAATTCTCCTTTTTTAATTTTATATTTTCTTATATATTCTATTTTGATTTTCTGCCATCTTTTTACGGCTGAATAAGGGCTATGGATTACGACTAACGCGGGGTTTTAGTGGTAAACTTTTGTGTTGATTTTTTGTGCAGTGCTAAGCCGTGCTCCCCAAACGGGTCACGTGGCAGATGCGCTGGACCAACAAGGGGACCACATCGGATCCTGGCAGACGTTATCGGAGTGCATATCATAACAAATGCCTACGCCTTGGAGTGCGGTGGCAGACCCAGTTGCCGGCGTACGTCGCGCACAAAGGGGCCCCTGCGGCTCTCCTCTTTTTTATTTCTGGTTGACATCCTAGTTAAGAGTATTTTGTGGACCAGGGGGTACGGGTTCGGCCGCGCCAACCGTCTGTGCCCTCCCCCGACTACGGTGTTTTCAACTTTGTCTTGGCGCTGGGTACAGGTGGGGAGTGGGGACAAGAGTGTGCGGTAGATGCTGTGCAAGTCTACTATTACTATGCACTAATTCACGCACAAGTCACTGTTCTTGCTCTCACCTTGTTTTGAAGCACACGGTAGACATCGTCAGCGACGACGATCGAACTGTCGGTTGGTTTTAGGTCTAGTGTAAGGACTAAACTATTGACGTTAGATTCAGATTTTGGCCCAAGCTTGACCGTGGTCCCAACAACGAACCTAAATCTATTCACATCTACCTCTAGAAATGTAAACCTTAAAGCTACCCCTGTCGACCGTATGCGACTGTGCAGAACAGAACTGGACTTCGCAGGCTGTCTGGCCACGGGGTAGTTGTTTAATGTTTTCCTGCGAAATCTCTTTGTCAACTTAGGAAGACTAGTGGCACGTTTAGTCGTTAAAAAACCGCTCTGCTGCTGCGACGTTCATCTTCCCATCCTTTAACTCCTAGCTCCCCCGCCCAAAGATCATTCGACGCCGGTGCCGAAGGAAACCAAACGACCAACCGCCCCTTCGCATCCTTGGCTACTGGATCGTCGACTGACTATGACTCCGCTGAGCGAAGACGAACGCTACAAGCATGAATATTACATTCTTCGTGCCTATGAAGCCGGCTTTCCCGCGTTGGAGCCTCGTTCGACCCGGAAAGTTGCTTCAAAAATGCAGAACCTCTACAGGACGACATGTGATCGCAAACCGTCCGAGACCAAAACGACTGCTACCTCGAAAGGCGCGACCTCAGGGGTCAGCAGGAGTTCTGCATCTTCTCCACCAGCGGCCGGAGGGTGGAAGACGTCACCCTCATTTGTTCGGTCGGTGGAGTCAACAGAGCCATCGGCAGCGACCACAACGTCAAGCATGAACGGAGTGCGTGCGTGTTCTCAGTCTGAAGGTGTGGGGCCCGAATCAATTGATCTTGAGGCTCTCATCCAATCGCGTGCTGAACACAAGAGGAAAATGGAAGAGAAGGCCAGTCAGAAGCGGCTCCTGCAGAAGGCCGTAGTGCGAACTGGTAACCTTCCCTTACTCCCTCTTACCTGAATGTTTGATTATTGTTCATCTTTTGTTCTTCTCTCACTCATGACAATCCAAACGTAATTCTCCTCATCGATGCTAGTTCACAGGGAGTTTGCTGCTCCTTTGCCTGCTGAAGACCCTGTGGGCCGGAATAGTGGTCTTACTTACCATGACAGGGGGGGGCGCTCACCGGTCGTTATTACGGAATCCACTTGCCCGCAGTGCCTTAGGGCTTTTTCCCGAACCCAACCAGCAGCCGCACAACGGCGCATAATATAGGCAGAAAAACATTACCGACAAGGAGAGGGGGGAGTTAAATGGCCATTTCTGGCTTATCGGCCGTCGTCAGCCAGCCATACCCAACCCCGAAGTTTGGAACACCTGGGACTCGGTTTCGCAAACTGTTGGTTAGAAGTCCAGCGCCTCTAACCACTGAGCCGCGGGCGCTTTGGCTTGTCGGTTGCGATCGGGAATATATGATTGTAGATGGGCGCTCACTCATCGTAAAAATAATCACCGAACCGGCTCAATGGTCGTTTTTACGGAACTCACTGGCCCGTTGGGCCTTAGGCTTTTTCCCGAGCCCCAAGCTGCTTGTGGACGTCAAGAGTATGAGATCAACTAAAATTACACTCACACACACACACACACACACAATACGTTCATTCCGCCAAATGTTAGAAATCAAGGAGCGACGAGAACCAATTTGTTCTGTACGCAGGGGAGGTTGCCACGAGTTGACTGTTTTCCTGTCTCCGAGTAAAGCGTCCGTTCGGACAGTGTGATCGACCATTGCCATCAATTGGCAAGCGTACAGAGGAATCAGTTTCCGGCTTACTGCCCTCATCAGGGGGTCGTTTAAGTCAACTGGGTTTTGTCTTAACTAGACGATATCTTAAAATCCTTTTCTTACATTTCGGCGTAGTGCCGGTTGAACAACCCGCGATTTCGAAGCCCGTGAATACAGAGGAATCGAAGGTCAAAAGCAGGAATTCTACGTCGCACACTGCCTCTCCAACGGGCGCCCCCTCACCACAGCTCCCGATGGATCCTACAGAACGTTTTGAGTGGATGGTTGAGGGCATTTTTGACCACCTAACGCCATACGATGTGCGTTGTCTGGTGGAAGTGCTCGACCTACTCAACCGCGCCGGGGACTTCCAATGTGCCTTCCCCTGCCACAACGCCCAAATGTCTGCTGAGTATTTGGCATACTTTGAAAAACCGCGCTACGCTAACCTCCTTGTTGCCGCATTTTTGCACTACCACGGATCTTCAGCCAGGGGTGAGACTTCATTTTATTTATAACGTATACAACACTTCCTACACGATTTTGACCAAAAGCGTGCGATGTAGAATTAAAATAGAGCGAGAAGACGACTTTTTGAATAATCTTTTGTCAGTTTAACCCTTCGTGACGCAGACGTTACTCAGTGGTGGTAGTATTAATTTCCCGCCCGGCAGTATTTCAGTGTAATTTTTGCAAGTTCCCGGATGAGCGACGTCTTTTGGGGGTATCGGATGCCCCCTTTCCAGGCGGGCTGGCCCATCGTGATCCAGGCTCAAGCCCCTACCAAAATATGCACGGTTTCTGCCTTTGTTCTCTGTGCACTTTTTTATCCCATGAGGTGCCCTCGCATGTCTTAGTAATCCTGCGGGAGGGCGAATAGGCCGTTCCGCGATAACGCGTCATTTGTCCAGACATGGTCTCTGTTACCGCCAGACTGAGACGCCAGCCTCTTGTACACGAGGCTCCGCCAGCAAATTCAACACGCCCATCCTGGCGTGTTCTCAGTCTCACCTATCGGTCTCCCAAAATCGGTTAGCTTAGCATAGCTTACATGAAATCAGTCTAGAAACTCAGTGTTTTGCTCTGGACTTCCGTCCTTCTGAGCGTTCAGTTTTTTCTTCCGGTTTATCTATGTCGATGTATTCGAACGACACGCTGTTGTATTATGATCGCCTTCACCCTAGCCTTAGTTTCAGCTGACTCCCGACTTGAATATGTCCTCAAACATGTCTTGTTTTTGTCAAAATTGCCACGGCTTTCCTATCTGTCCTTTTGCGGGATGGGAATATCTGTCCATCGTTCTGTTGGTAGAGTGGGAAATAAAACAATGGCTGCAGGTTTCTCGCCCAGCACACATTGTCAATGGACTACCAAGAAAGATACGGTGAACGATGTCGTGGAGATGTAAGACTGCCCCTACCTCTTCATAGGCGGTTCATAGAAAATGAAATATGTCTTTGAAAAGGATGCCTCAGTGACTTTTTTGCCCCGTCAGATGCACTTTTAAGCTTCCCGCTTAGGACGTGACCGGAAGACCTGCGTGAATGGAAAGTGGTGTGATAATAGGTGGCCCCTTTAGACCTTCCGTAAATACCACTGTCGGTGATTCACGCAGGGAAAGTCCGACAGTCACGAATTCAAATCTGTTGAATTCTTTTAACACCTTATTGATAGTGGTCACTCCGTCGACCCTAAAACTTCCCCCCGAGTACTTGTTCGGGCACGAACGACTTGGAGACTGCCTCACCTATAGGCGTCCTATATACGGCGGGTGAAGTCAGATCTTTGTAAACAGTTGGAACGCGTGGTTAGCTTAATATTGCCATGGTAGCCTCTAGCTCCATAATTTGCACTTTCCTCCATCTTTTGCTCGTTAACGCCTCTTTTCTACGCTATTCTTCCAATACGGTGTTTGAGTTACTAACTTGATCAATCAACCTTGTCTTTTATGCATTGATTTTCTGCACTAATTCAAATCTCAGGTTGGCAGAATTCAAATCTGTTGTATTCTTCCCACTCGTTACCTTTGTTTTGAAGCGACAGGACGCAGCTGACGAGCCGTCGCGAAATTTTCTGGTACCATTAAATCCCGCCCTGTTTGTCTGTTTTAGCTTCGTACCGGCGATAAAATGCTTCAAATTCAGATTATATCTTCAGCACGGTGGGGGCATGACGGTGACCTGCGCACGACTTAGTTTCTAGTCACAGCAGACTTGCGCTGCATCTGTCGCATTCTCTTCCCCTCATCCTATTGGGCCGGGTGACAAGGTAGAGTCCGAATTACCGGCTGCAAAGTCAGACGCAATGGTTGGTAAAGTTAAACGACCTGTCTGCCCGTGCTCCACACAATCTTGTTCCCAAACATTAGGCCTGGTTTACACACAAAGGGGTTTTATGCCGGGGTTTGTAACATATTTTGTGTCAAACAAAGGAACTTATCAAGGACGCGGTATGTAGCCCCACTGAAGAAATGGTGTACAGGGACTCCCTTACACAGGACAGATGTCACTAGGGCTTCTATTAATATGACAGACCAAGGCGGTAATTAAAGGTATCTGCGGAAAGCATTGAGGAAATTTGCCCTTCTGCTATGTCCATTTTATTGCTTCAGCGGGATGAGGGGGGGGGTAGACCGCGCAATTTAAAAGATGCGAATTAAGAGCACGTAAACTGTAGAAAATAGGCAATCTATGTTCGGATTTGGTAAAGCACTATGCGGCAGGCAAACCTTCCGTACCCCCAACCCCAACATCGAACTTAACCCCAGTCTTGTGCTTAATCGCAGCCGCAATCCCAGCATAATATTCCTACCCAAATAAAATAAGTAGGCGTGCTATAGTAGTAAAAAATGGGGCTACGTATTTAGTCCTTACCAGGCCGCGTTCAGGAGAGGGCAGAGATGTAGAATATCATTGTTTAATTAAGCACCCAGTGGACTATTCAAGCAGTCAACATTTATAAGCAAACAGGGAGCAACATGAAACTCTGAACATAGTCGATGAGTTGGTTTTAGTATGTAGTAGTGTAGTCGTGGTTGGCAAGTCCAAACAGCTTGTTCGGTATCGCCTTACTCGAACTTGTCCCCATTACATGTGCCAGGCATCCTAGAGGACTATTCGGATCTCAAATGCATGAGAATGTTTAGAATACCACATGAAAAATGAGCCATTGCAGCGATATTATCTATTCCGTGAAGGGTCCAATTTGTCCTGTAGGCTGGCAAACTACAAGCCGATTATTCATGCGTCATGCTGAATCTAAGAGCAGTCGATGTATTATAGTGAGGAAGGCGTTGGCTTTTGATTAAAATGGATTACCCAAGATCGGCCTTACCCTCTCTTCCTTGCCGCATGAAGAAGTCGGCTGCCCCAACGGGTCAACCAGCTGGTGGTGATATTGAACGCAATGGCAAACGCGGCGTAAAAGCCATTAATTTAAGGCGAACCAGCGCCCGCATCCATGACAGTAATAATGGGCTGGTACGGATTTATCACAGCCCGATGTATACGTCCCGGGAGCTACCGTGACTTCCCTTTCTGGACAGTCAAAGATAATGGCGCTCTAGTGTGCTTCACTGTAGTTACCCTCCCTAAAAGACAACCTCTTTATCAATTTGCTGTATCTTCGTTTGTAGAGTTTATGTGTCTCAATTTTATGCGTTCTAGGGATCCAGCTGATCTCCGACCTGACTAAGGAGGAGCTTCATTGGAAATCCGGAAAGTATGGGGACGAACTTGACTCAAAACATATTTGGCAGCCTCGCCACAGTTCAAATTCCATTGCTGTTAACAGCCGGCATGCTGAATTTCCGGCAAATGAAGGAAGTGGTGAATCCAATGAGTGATCCTGTCAGCAAGCAAACAATAACCGGGGTAAAATGTGGTCCACACAGGTCCTACAGTACCACGGAGGACCAGCGTACCCCCTCCTACAAGACAAACGTCTGCCCAGAACACATCTTCCCTCTGAAGCTGCAGGGCTGAGAAGAAGTCTGCACAAGTGTAGCTCGTTTGGCTAAAGTGAAGTCGCGGGCAAGACGCCTGCCAATTCACCAGACACATACACTCCGAGAACAAATAAAACGTGCACTTGTTGTTTGTCGGGACTGATGCAGGTGATTGCTAAAAACGGCGTCCCAAGTTTCATTTACGCTAGTCCAGTAACATTGTGATGTATGGCAGAAACCGCATTAGGTGCACCTTCCTATCGTAAGTTATTTGTTGATGGACGTTAAGACAGCCCATTCTTAGAAGACGGACTGACACGTCTTAGCCGTGTTCTCAGCCTGTCCTTTTTCGAAAACAATAGAGGTTTGGTAGGGCCGCCGTCAACATAAAAATTGGTTTCGCAGTGACAGTTTTCAACAGAACAGCGGTTACATTTTCGTTAGATCGAAAGTCAGACATTTCCACGTCGCTATTTTGCTTTGCGTCTGTAAATAAAAGACTCCAATTCTAGATAGACTGGTGTTCTCGTCTTGGAAATGACAATTTAAATGAGGATTTAATGTAACTGAACTTAGATGAATTCAGCGTAAAATATAAACCTTCACTTTTGACCGGGGTTAAGGGTGAGTAGTTTTATGGTTTTAATCAGGTACGCTAGCAACGACACACCCCTGATTAAAAGTCCTGCCCACTCCAATACTTCTTGCTTCCTTTCTTTTGAACGTGGAAATCGTTGAAAGATAAGCCAGTCCGCAGTCTACATAGTCTTCATAACGTGTCTATAACAAACGGCTTTCTACCGCAAACATTCCCTTAAGGGCTCCCCGAATCCTACCTAACTGTCAGTATTTATGAGGGATGAGCATTGGTTTGTTTGATTCAGTTCAGCGCAGTTAAAATGAAATGGGAGTGAGTAGTCGAACTACTTGTGCCTAAAATATCTGGTTAAAGAATTAACAGCAAGAATATTCACAATTTACGTGAAAATTGGATAAAACCTAGTATCTGCATTGGACAGACAGAACTTTGTCGGTGCACATAGTAATATAATTTATTGATTTTATGATTGTTTTGTGGACGTCATCCAGCAGGAACTGGACGAATGGCAGACTTATTATCGACAGTTAATGAAATGCGTTGAAGTGCATGAGTATCATTGGGGGGGGGGGGAGATGCTCGTGTGCCGAAAAAACCGAACAAATTTCCTATTGCATGAAACTGGCGAGTTCGATTATTCGAGTTCATGCAATACGAATTTAGCGCATCTGTGATATTTGCACAAATTGGTCTGCAGGGCGAACTGTGTGATCTGGCGACCAGACAGTGTTGTGTTAAAATACCAGTCCAACAGATTAGTAAACTAGATTCATTCTTTCTTGCCAGTGGAACTGATGAAGGGAATCCGACGCACTTGCAATTAGGTAGATGGGACGTTTAGATCGCCAAGTAATTCATCCGACCACTGTCAGCCAGAGCGATAGAGGAAGCAGCATTCGAATGCCAAGTTATAGGTCCGGCACATCGTCCAACGGCAAGAGTTTCTCTCAAGTGGAATTTCAGAGGCAAGTGTAGAACTGATCAGCCAATGAGCCTTCTAATATCTAGGTACTGCAAAAATTCCCAAATTACGATTGAAAAGTCAGTGAACAAACATGAGTTTTCGGCAACTCATCATCAGACCAATATATTCACGTAGGTAATGATCTTTTTATTTGTGGACAGAATATAAATGTGTCCCAGAGGGCAGAGTTAGTTAGACTGCATGTTACCACGCCGCACGCATGAAGGATTCAGCGTGTTGAGCACGGTGGATTTGGGGTGGGAGGGGAGGAACAAGAAAGGGGTTCGGGTTAAATTGCGAGCCTGTCTGTCTTTTAAACAGGCGGAGTGCTTATGACTGTTCTTATGACGTGGGGACGGCGTGCGATCACCCCCTGCAGTCGGCAAGGGCAGACTGATTGTGTCAACATCTTCTAACAACGGAGCGCTGGGTTCGCTAGTCGAATGGACACTGATTCGGCTGTGGATAGCATCCCTGTCGTGTGCTGGCTCCCGGTAGATAACTTTAAATGTTTTTTGGCGTGGACTTAGTGATTCGGATAGGTTAGACTTTCAAAAATTGAACTTAAAATCGATCAATTTTTACCTTTACCTCTAGGTTCCTGCACTGCACAGCGAAGGCGAATCAAATTGAGCTCGAAATCCCGTTTGAGAGTCTCTACAAACTATCAATCGAAAATTCTCCCAATCTAGCAAAGTTGATTATCTTAAGTCGACTCCGGTAAACTGATGTGAGCAGTATTTAAGGAAAGCTCCAAGGAGCAAAGGTCCCCGACAAGGGTTAACCTCAAACGCCCCACGGATCTTCGTGAAAATGAAAATATAGTTAGAAGCAGACCGCACAGGCATTCAGGAAGTACAGATGGATAAGCGGAATTAAGTAGAAAAACTAGAAGAAATCTCATCGGACCGTAAAATTTTCTCAAATTCCGAGAATGACAGGGAACGGACCGAGAACACGAAGAGTCAGTCAACGAAAATGTTCAATGATTTTCACAAAGAGAGGCTTCTGTCTGACAAGGAGTCTGAAGGACTGAAACCTGTAGGTGCGACGATGCGCAAAATGTACGCATTAAGAGGGGCTACCCCTATGTCCAATCCTAGATATGAGGAATTTACCCTGTAATGCAATAACAACATGGCAGTTGGAGAAGTTAAAACCGCTTCAAAGTTATTTTTACCTGCCAAGTTTGAAAGACACCTTTGAGTTTTTCGAGACTACCAAGACCATTGACGCTGTGAATGGACGTTGTTTTCGTTTGCTGCATCATCACTATTCACCCGTCGTAGGGACAATAAACAACCTGGGCTAATTCATTAGGTTGACAAACTACCCGATATACATGACAGTGGGGACCCTAAACGCACTACATAAGCGATACGCACAGAATGTCCATTTCCTCTGCAACGGTCAGCTATACAGGTAAACAGACGGTATGACAATAAGTTCACCGCTTGAACCGTTTCTCGAAAATATCTTCATGTGCAAAACCGAGCAAACGAGTCTTAAGGATAGCACTAATGGCCTTGAATTCTACGGTCGATATGTGGACAATATTTTTTACCTGCCAAATCATATCACCAGTATCAGTGGCCTAGTCCGGAAGTTTAACAGGCTGCACCCCTCTATGAAGTTTGCTGCAGAGAGTGAGGCGAATAACGAAATTGCGTATCTCGATATACCTCTAAACAGTCAAGAGGATGGGTCTATCTAGCGCAAAGTATTCCGGACGAAACCCTAGGTGAGACAATACATTAATTTAAACAGTTTTTTCCTAAATCCAAAACGAAATCTAATCCTGGAACTGGCAGCTGGAGTACGACGCATCTGCTTTCCCGAAACTCTTGAAGCTTAACTTCGGCAGCTGTGAAACACGCTCCGCGAAAACGGCGGAGTTTTATCCCCGGGAATGTCAGGAAGCGTGCCTGAAAACCTGCCGTTGCAACTGTAGAGAAGAAACACTTATTTATAATACCGTCTTTTCTAAGACACACAGCAAACGAGTTAATGAGACGACATCTTAGGACAGATCTCATGAGTGCCTTCTCCGCGACAAAATTGCGCGTATTCTTCTTCAGAGGAAAAAAGTCGCGACTGCGTTTTCCTCTTTATGCAAAGACCTTTTTCAAATTTCTCGATAATCCTTTACTATTTGTGACATAAATTCTGCTCGTTCTCGCCTCTGGAGATTCTCACACCTGTCTCACTTTTTCGCAAACGCAAAGAAATATTCGGACTGTTGGCATTTGATATATCTTCTCCAAAATCTTCCTTTCTTCTTTATATTCCGTTTTATTTTGATTTCACCCACACAGGTTGGGAAGCACACGATGTCCATCTATGCGGACAACAGACTTTTACCAAATACTGAAACAAGGTGTTAAGGGAAATTCAGCCAACGCATGCGCCGAATATAGGTTGAGATTTCGGCCCTTTCTTTATCAGCAGTTCCTTCATTTCCGAAAAATCTCCAAGTTTCCTTTTTTAACGCTAGAATATCTGATACGAAAAAATTACTATGCTCCAGAACAAGAACCCAATGATCACTTCATACTGGGGACGTTTTAAAAGTCAATTCAATGATACGTTTGTCATCCATAGCAATAAATAGATCCGAATAGCCTACTACTGCTCACTGCGGAATCAGGTATCCACGGCAACGTGTTGAGCAGGAAATTTGTCAGCGACCAACTGAACTAGCTTCTTTTCGAATGTATTTTCCTATTGCGTGCAATTCATCGAAACCCAAACCACGCCTGGAAAGTTAAAATCCCCATGTTTGCCACAGCTGATCCGCTTAAATTCGTCCGTGTTCCTCCGCCGTCCTTGGGCCTGCCCACCTGAAATTTTTGAAGGTCCCATTGATTCGGTTCGTTCAATTTGCAACTAAGGATTTTGCAAAAGTTTTCCTCTTTCTTATAAACAGTACAGAGGGGACATGATCATGGCCTTCAGGATCGTCCGAAGGCTAGACTGTGCTCTTCAGTTTGACGACTTCTTCGAACCAGCGCGGACGACAAATCTCCGAGGGCACCCATACAAATTGAAGACAAAACATGCCAGACTCGATTTGCAGGCCAAATTCTTCTCTCACCGGGTGGTTGAGGGATGGAACAAATTGCCGAACTCCGTTGTCTTAGCGGAAAATGTCTAGACTCGCAAAAGAAACTAGATAAACTTATGCTTGATGGTCAAACATTTACACGATATCAATGACTGACATAACTGCTATGTAAATATCTGCATGTTTTTTTTGTCATACGTCTATCTGTCAATAGGGTTTTCCAAGGCTCCGCCTCTATCCCTCATATATACTGAATTATACTGAATGATGATGACCGATCCTTGGCGTATTTATTGCCATCTGGAATGAAAACCCTGATCCTCTCCCACCCATGCGTTAATCTCAATCCATTAGGAATAGGCTGAAATCTGTCCAGTGTTACTTCTGTGTCTTTTATCTGCTTATTTAACGATGTTTCGATTAGTGCTGCAAAATCGGGTTACAAAGTGGTCAGGGTCTGCTCACCTTCCCCCCTTTTCTTGAATAAACAACGAACATTAGTATACATTATTGGCTTATAAGTATATTCTCTCGATATCTCAAATTGGTTGTTAGTTCTTACGTCTGGCAATCACTGCCATGCGCTCTATTGCTTATTTGGCAACACATAAATGTCCATGGGTGCTTAAATTGGGATTGGCGTTAAATCTGTTCGGAAGAAACATCCAAAACACTGCAGATTTGAATTGCTCTCTTTCGAAAGACTTTGCTACGGCAGCAAAAACCGAACAAACCAAAAACAACTAGTCTTCGTTATGTCGGTCGATGCTTAGTTCAAGTTAATGAGAACGACTGGAAGTTGGCGAATAAAATAATTATTATCAAATTTTATGGGGATAACTAGGTGAGTGGATAGTTTATGCAATGACATGTCGTGGCCAGTTGGATTTTTGCGCGCATATGCGACTTAAATTAAAGGAAAAATGGAAAAGGCACAAACTGTAGCAGCGTTCCGGTATCATTTAACCGCCTCCAGTCGACGGCACATTACCAAGTCGAGCTTGCTCAGACCCGAGTCAGTATAGTGGACATTGGCCACAGTTTTAGAATATATTTTGATATATCCTGATCTTCAACCCTCACCATGGTTTATAGCTTTCCAATGTTGATGCAGTGCTCTTCCCGCGGTCACGCGTTTCGCTTCTCCGTCTTTTGCATCCACTGAATGACTAAATTCCAAAACACTTAATTTTATAAAACCACTGATAACAGCTGAAATGTACTATGCTCTCCTGCGTTCGGTCACTCGGAATATAGCCATGGGACCGGACTTATCCTCTTTCGAAACAGTGGAAATTTACACGAAGTGAGCGTGCGATCTTAAACCACTTGCCCTTGAGCGGAGTTAGCGAGGCATATTTGACTTCGTTTGCATTGTTCTCTCCTGATTGGTGAACTGTACAAGTTATCGATACATTTATTCAGGACACGCGAAAAATCCTGCAATTTTTTATTAATCTCTGCTCCATATTTTTAAATCGAGGCCATTGAGCAACCAATAACTTAACTGTTTCATCCCCAAACTCTCCCGTGCAGTTTGTTGAGCGAAAAATTTCCGTGTGCCTTTGTTCTCTCTATGTTTGCACTTTACCTCATCGATATTTTCTCTTAAAGCATTACACTTTGCACTTGTACCTTTTGACTGTTAACACCAATGTTGTTTCGGCCAGCTTTGTCGTCCACAGAGCCATAAGCCACTACAGTTTTTTCCTGTGTTACCGGCTAAACCTTCATCGGTCATTGTTTACTCGCCATTTCATCCGCAAACACTGAAGGCAGTCGGGCAGCTGTCCCCTCATGGTCGGGCACGATGACACCTGTCCACATTTTTAAGTGGCTACCACTGGGATGGTGCCAGCGTGAACAGCGTCTGGAAGTAGTGGCGCTGTGGACTAACTGCTATTCGGGTCAGCGTAACGCGTGACCAAACCCTTGCTGAAACGTTTGCCAAATCTTGTCACGAGGCCAAAGTCACTTGCAGCATCAAAAGGACTTGTTGGATGTTGCGCTGCATCTCATAGGAATTACGAGCAAGATACTGTTGTTATGAAGGCATTCATAATCGGTCTTTTGGGTAGGACAAGTGGGCGTGCAAAATCTCAATAGACGTCTGCGTAGCCAGCGAAGTATCTGTCAATATCTTGAATAAGATACCGGGTTTCATCTGCTTATCATCAGCTCACATGACCTGGAGTGCACCTCCGATGACCGAATCGAACAGTGCGTTGCAATCAAGGAAACGAGCCGTTTTCCGCTGTTTTAAGTAATTCAACTGTTCAAGGGTTCGTCACAACGTAAACACTGCTGACAACCTCTGCCAAAGCGAAAATTGCGAAAGTGTCTTATTATAAGTAAACTCCCGATAAAGCATACGCGGCTGAAAGGACTACTTGCAGAGACATTCACGGCAAACGCTATCATTTTTACAGTTCAGTTGTGTTAATATTTTGTAATTCGTAGGTCGGTATTTAATTTGTGGTGTTAAGACTTCTATGACGAAGTACTCGCCACTTATGCTTGGTGACTTTACTAGCATTTATATCCGTTTCATCTTCCAAAATAAAGTCACGACCTGTAATTTTCCTGATTACTAGGAAGGATTCGATTTTGGTAGTGTTTCTAAACTAGCTTCTGAGAAGCGGACCGCGTGTTGCATTTTCACCCCATCAGACATTTCATAATTGTCAGTCGAGCAGTACCATCTCTTTTGTTATTTTTCTCTACTGACAAAGCACCTGCAGCAGCCCTGAACATGTAGTAACTTTTCAATGTGCCCGTTTGTATGCACCCTTCCGTCTGCCTCTGAGATCTGAATTTGGACCGACGTCTGCTGGATTTATTCACAAAACACGCTTTCCTATATGATTGCCTCATTCGCTGCGCTAAAGCGATTCTTAACAACGAGCACAATCTCCCTCCTTTGACCACTTCAGTTCATACTTAAAGGTTTGGTGGTTTGGAGAAGACATCTAACTTGCCAACCAACTTATTACTGATACTCATGTAAATCTGTGTGTCTGTATATGATGGAAACCTATTTTGCTAATGGAGGACCGCCCCATTCTCCACCCGTTTTTTTGTCTGCTCATTTATTTTTTTATAGTTCTAGACAGCTCAGAATCCCCGCACTTATTAAAGTCTTCTTCTATTTGAGGTCTATCCGATGGCCTTCTCAATTGTCTTTTACAAGCCATTGTCCCTAATCTCCGACTCTTGGGATTTTTGCCAATATCATTCTTATCTTTTCACTCTTTTCCATCTCTCCTTCCATTCGTCTTTTTTGTCCATTTTTCGACGGTACTTACAAAGGGGGTTTGGGGACCGACGTTTTGGGGTGGAAACCAATATCAACAGTTAACGATTTCGCGAGTTGCCTTCGCAAAAGGTGTGGGATATTACGGACGATAGCACTACGTGTCCCATAGCGATGTCTGTTTCATCCACTCCGTCACATTACTTCTTGTTGGACAACAGTGCAGCAATATTCCACACTGCCCTTGTTTACCTTTTCAATTTGTTCGAATTTAGACGTCTATCAATGTGAATGTTGCCTGCTTATAGAAAACTCCAGCATGTTTTTCATCTTTTTAGGAAAATGCTGATCAAGGAGTACCGAATATGCATGCCTATGACAGTGGAAGAATACCGAATAGCTCAGCTATACATGATACAGGTTAAGTTTTGAATTACTTTCATAATCCCTTTGGGAATCATAATTAGCACCATCGGCATCAGCCTCGTGATGCGACCTCTCTCAGGAAGTTAATAGATTTAATCTGACATGTTGGGAGCACATCAGGAGAAACAACGTAGAACGGTTGCATATAGGAATTCAGTGTCTTCCCTTAATCCTGTGCTGCCAACAATTAAATTGCTTAGAGTCAACCTTCTTTAATAGAAACTCCTGCCCATTTGTAGGTATCTCCGATTTTTCACTTTTCTTCCTTTATCTTTATTAAGAGGTGTTCTGGGCATAGTTTAATAGTTCATTTGACCCAACTAGAAGAAAATCGGCGGTCACCCTGGGATTCGAACCCACAACAAAAAGGGCAAGGCAGTCAAAATCAATCTCCCCGCACGTTTTTTCACCACATACGCGTGTATCACTGGGTCGTACGCGGTAGCCGATAGTTGCGTGATTAACTGCGACAGCCCGATTGCTGTTTAAGTCTTTTGGTGCTGGCATTAAAATCACCTGCATCTCCTGCGACCTTTACGCATAGATTTTATTGGCAACCGTTACAGAACTGGAACATTTTTCTTCCCGGATGTAGACTGGATTTATACATCCCCCGTACCGTTAGTAACGAGATCATTTCAGATATCGGAAACGCATTTTCGCTTCCTATTATTCGTGCTATGTTTTAAGCTTACGAAGTTTGACTGTATGAAGGAAATTTTCTATGGAAGATGTTCTGAGGCCAGATTTCATAGGGCTGTGATTTACTGTTTTTATTATTGCTGCTATCTTAGATGGTATAAAGTAGTTTCCTTTTTGACCGATATTTACCCAGCGTTGATTTGCAAATTTATAGAAGAAGTCTCGGGAAGAGACAACGGGCAAAGAAAGCGGCGTCGAGATAATAAAAAATGAACCATATACTGATGGACCAGGTGGCAGTGGACAGTATACCTTCAAAATCTACCACGTTGGCAGTCATCTTCCGGGTAAGCATTTTCTTTAGAAAAGCTCTCTGGTTCACTACACCATGTGCCAGTGCCATTGCGCGGTCTTTCACGAGCTCGGAACTCTCTGCCTTTCCCAAACCATTGCTTTTCAACACTCCTGGAAATAAAGCACCCAGTCATGGTTTGTTTGGTTTGTGTCGATAGCTGGTTCCGCGAATTTTCTGTCACATATGCCTTTGCCAATCGAAGAAGGGGGCGAGCTTACTGCCCGCCGTACATCACTATCTTAGTCAAGTGCGTCAGTTATGCTTGTTCCTCTATAGGGCTAGGTTTTTGCAGTCTCTCCCAGTTACCTTGATCAACAGACGAACAAAGCTATCGCATTTTTACGCGTTTCATGAACTTTGGTCATTCACGTTATTCTTTTTTTCATGTGGACATTTCTGTAAAGACCTAGTATGCTACAAAAGAAGTCAGAGATTGATTTCTGAGATTAAAAAACTGGAGCATCTATCAGAAGGCACATAGCGAATCCTTAGAGACCCACTGATGAGCCGAACGTGCCGTAGCTGTGTCATACAACGGCAGAATATCGGCGACACACGTGGCTGAACTTTTTGCTAATATGTCAGTCATGCAGCATATGCATGTTCTTGTGCGGGCTGCCTATTAAGGACATCAAAAGTCAATGAGGAAAGTGCATACTTACTAAGTAGCCACTTTCAACGAGTTCTATCTTGGCAGACGATTGGTAGAGCTCGCATTCAAAAGCCATCATTCTGGCGTGAATTAAATGTCCGGGAATTATGCTGTTAAATAATTAAAATTACGGCCCCACTTAAGTTATCTCATCTGTTAAAAACTGTTTTGTAATTCCACTTAATGTTTCCTGATTTAAGTAACCTTGCATTTCGATCGCCGCTAACAACGGGGCCCACCATGTCCCCTACAGCGCAGGTAAGGTATCTTGCACCGGAATGAGTCTGCAGTGACAGCGGACTTTCGCAGCATCTGTCACACTCGCCTCTTACAAACATAGGCCAGGTGGCCAGAAAGAGCCTGAACGACCGCAGTCAGACCCGGTGACGCCGCCAACTCCGGGATTGCCTTCTGTGCCCTGTACCGAGCTGTGGAGGGGGGGGGGGAGGGAGATGTTTTCGTGGTGGACTCCCACACGCATGTTGCTTGACAGGAAACTATCTGCGGGCGTCGTGTTAGTCCATGGCTCGTGATCTCTCTGTCGTTTCGTGGGACGGCGCAGGTGTCAAAAACACCTATCGATCTCCGGTGGATGCTAGATCTTCTCTGTTTGTCATCAAATGCCTGAGGAATAGCTGGGCTTGAAGCAATATTTCCCCGGAATGAATTTAAAGCAAGCAAAGACAGCAGAATTTAATGGCACCAGAAAATTTCGCGACGGCTTCTCAACTGCAGCCTGTCGTTGCATAACAAAATAACAAGTGAGAGAGGTACAAAGGTTTGAATTTCGACAGAGAAAGTCAATGTGAAACAGCAAGGTCAACGTTTACTGCGCGTAGACTAATCAGTAAAATGATAACTTCGAAATGCAACATAGGAATGAAAATGTGGAAGTAAACATGCCAAGGGATTTCGAAAATCAAAAGGGGGTCCAGGTCTACCAGGGCATGTTGAGGCTGACCACGTGGTCTAAGTGTTTACATAGGTCGGGTTTCTTCCGCCATATATAGGCTGCCTCCAGGTAGCGCAATAACCGGGTAGTTCGTGCTCGAACTAATACTGGAAAAGACGTTTTGGGGTCAACCGAATGGCCACTATCAAGTAGATGTTTTGTAATAGAAGACCGTGGAATCCTATTCTCCTGCTTTAGAAGCCATTTAGGCAGGTGCGATCGCCAAGATAATTGTCAACGCCGGAAGCAATAGAAGCGAACAGTTGGCTGAAGCCTGGACCTCAGATGAGAACTCTGAATAGCTGGGAGTTGTCTAGCTGACCGAACATCTTGATCCTGTCCCACCTGAGATTGCTCTGTTTACTTTATTTTCCTCACTGTAGGTTGGCTTCGCAGTATCATCCCCAAGACTGCTCTGAAAGTTGAGGAGGAGGCCTGGAACGCCTACCCCTACACCAAGACTCGCTATCGTGTACCATTCATGGAGAAGTTCACTCTCGAGTTGGAGACCAAGTACCTGGACGATGGTGGTGATCGGGACGACGTCTTCGAGCTCACTCCGGAGGAGAAGAACGAGCGCATAGTCGGTTGGTCTCCCTAGTCCCTGCTTTTTTCTTCTTCTTGTCTCCGGTGCCCGTCAACTGTGAAGCGCATCTGCAGCCTTGAAAGTCATACGGACCTGCAATTGACATTGCTTAGACCCTGTATTTGGTATCCACTGTTAGCATAGTGCGCAGTCTAGCGTCGTTGAGGGAGGTGGGCGTCATAGCGACTGAACAATCATCGAGAAGGTGCATTGACAGGAGACAGGTCTGAATATTTAAAAATTGTTTCGCCTCATCATCTCAAACTCGCACGGACTGCGCCTCCGATTATGAATCGCATGCCACCGTGGAACTGTGTTCATCGACTAGTTTACGGCAGGAAGACAATGGAAGCTAGGGCGGTAGTTCTGTCTGAGCCCTGAACCCGCGTTCATTGGTCAAAATTGTTCCTTTCTCGGTGAATTGAGCCGCTGAGCCCTCCAAATACGGTATTGTCTAGTGCTGTCTTCCTTTTTTACGTTCTCCGCACGCAGATTTCATCGACATTGTGACGGACCCACTGGCTGTGACTAAGCCCTCCGAGAATCCAGCGACCTATGTATCCGAGGTAACCGGACGGGGCCCTTTATCGCGCTCCTGGCGTGAGGAATTCAAACAGGCCGTTCTGACCGGCGAGAAGTATCCCAACATGGGCACGAAACCGGATCGGACCGGCAGTGTCACCAAGGAGCCCCTACCCAAACGAATCATGTGTTCCTACAAGCTCTGTCGCGTGAATTTCGCCTACTGGGGCATGCAGTCCAAAATCGAGAGTTTTATCCATGACATTGGTAAGTGCAGGCGAATGTTCCACTACCAGGTGTATGCATGGCTAATGACGAAGGCGTACGATCGAGCAACAAAATCATTTGTTTGTTTTTCCGAGCTTTCGAACTTGTGTCCGAGTCCCCCGTCAGAGATAACAGCGTCAACAAGGCCGGCGACAGTTATTGGTGGGTACTGGCCAATCAACAGCCAGTGTTGCTTGGCTGTGCGACAGGGCGATCAACTATCAAAAGTGACCATCCGCATCTTAGAAACGGGTCATGAGTTCAAAATTGTGACCGCCAAGATAATTGCCAATGCCGGAAGCAATATAAACGGACAGTTAGCTGAAGCCTGGACCTCAGATGAGAACTCAGTCAATCGACGTATCGATCTATCGCCGGCATACAGAACCCTGCGCAGTCATCTGCAGGCCTGTTCCATTGATCTTTCACCAGTTAATCCTTCTATAACTGCTACTTGTCCTAATGCTGATTTTATCCCTGACGGTCGACTCCTTCACGAGTTTGAAAGCTCAGGTATATAAGGAACGGGCTCCGGTGCTCGACTAGACTTCTCTAGTTTAGTAAGGCTCATCTTCTATGCCGTTTAAAGGTAGGCGTGCCAGTCTCTCGCCCCTCACATTTTTTAATTTCCCATCCTCACCTGTTCAAGAAGACCGTCCTTTTCACGTTAGTCAGGCCGCATAGAAGCTTCCGGGAGATACATACGTCTGCGGCAATTTGTGGTGCCAGAATTCGTAATCAGATGTAGTTACGGTAGATATGCCGAGATTCTGAAATGTGTTTTCGGCAAGATCTTATTTCGTAGCCCTACCTGTTAGGGGTTCGGCTGGGGCTTGTCTACTGCAGGTACGGCTACGAAATATGATCCGACTGTGTTTTCATTTCGCAAAAATCACCAAAGTAGGATTGTCATGTTTATTATTGATTCGCATAATGCCAGGTTATGCCAGGCACGTCAGGACGACGGCCTTCGAACGAGCCTCTTATGGGCCGTCTGCGTAAACTACATTTGGCAAATGTGTCCATTTAAGTGGCAGGATTTTTTCCATTTATTTTCTATGCCATCATAAGTTCGAGTATATTTTATTGGATAAAATACACAAAAGTATTCTTTCTTTTATTCATTTGATAGCAAATTAAGTCTTCTCCAAACCTTTTTATTTAAAGAAAGAATAGTATTCCGTCTTAAAAAAACTGTCACAATCTCCCAATAATTGTGAACCCAACACTTGCGTTCAGGGATTTCGATCGCGAAGCTGTGCGCTCTTCGCATTTTCATCTGGTACTATGAAAATAAATGGGACTTACAGAATTTTGCAGTGGGCGTAAACCAAGTTTTTCAACTAATAAGCCGCAGCAATAAATGTTCGGACGCGATGTTGTATGGTCGGAGGTTTCATGGTCTTGAAAGGTCTCATAATTAGAAACTCTTTTTTAAAAAAACTCCAGAGCCACAATAATTAGCATGACAACCCTACTTAACGATTTCGGTTAACATTTTTATGAGATAGCACATCTACTGTATGTTGCTCGTGGTCATACCAGGTGGTAATTACGACCCGATCTGCGCAGTTGGGGGTAGAGGGAGAGAGGGCGTGAGAATCAAAACATTCAGTCCATAGAATGCTTTTTTGAGCCAAGCCTTTGCGCGCGCGTCATAAAAATTCCCAGTCTCATGAGATGCTAGTTGCCCCCTCTCCCCGTCTCTCTGTGAAAACCTGGCACATTGTGTGAGAACCACGTCGCATGTGGCGCGCGCAGAAGGGTCATTTGGTCTGATCCGGTACTCCTGACTTTACGTTGCCGCTGAGTCCAGATGACTGAGGGAGGATTAGGTGCGGCAGATTGCGTACAGCTTTTTGTTCGTCCTGCGCCCACTCATCCCGTGGGTGGCAGGACAGACGACGTCGCATGCGACGGTCGAACTGATATACGAAAATTGTTAGGAGGAAACATGAGCGATGGCATAGGGCATATTCCACTCGGTGGGACCCGAGCCGCCTCTCCCCTCCTCCCCCCTTTGTTCTATAAAATCCTGGTCAGTGAACTTTGCGAACCAGGGAGTGTAGTGGTACGCCTAGATGCGGGTTTTCACCGTGTTAACCACCTGCCCCTCCCGCCTCCGGTCATTTTCACTGTCATGACACAGGGTCCATGTGAGGGAGGAGGAGTAGAGAGCGCCAGTCCACTATCACTATACACAAATTTATGCGCAAGTCACCGTCCAAAATCTTCCACTAGAGAACTTTCGGAGGTTTTAAGCCATTCGCTTTGACATCACAGCAGTTGCTTTGTACTGTAGAGCTGTTGGGCGATAGGACGATCACGGTAGCGGTCCCAACCCAGGGAGAGAGTCTACTAATGTTTTTCATCCCATTTTTCGGGGCATACATCGCGATTTCAGATGGCTCAACGATCTTATTCACCTTCACTTCGGTAGTTGATACTTTTTTGAGACAAACGTCTGCGCTCATCACTGCGTGTCCATAGAACGCGAAGGGTTTGTCCGATGTAGACACTATTTCAGTCTGGACATGGCTAGCGTATAGGCTGGCTTACCCATCTAATAATCTGCAAATAAATCTTTGATGCCACGTTTAACGTTAGAGGTGACAATCGCGACTCTTACTATGAAACGAGTTAGAGATTCTCCGTACCGCTTAGCTGGTATTAAGTCAGTGGCACATGTCAATGGAGAGAATCCACTCTGGTTGCTTCTGCGACTTCAAGGGCTTGAAGGAAGAACAACAGTGTTTCATCGATGGCTATGGCCTCTGCGCTTAGCACAGCCTCTTTGAGCGATAGATGTGAGCAGAGCGAAATGCCTTCCTCATTTTCTGGCTGTCGATTCCTTAACTTTATCTGCCTTGGGTAGCCCATACAGGGCGTTCATATACGGTCCTAAACTTGGGCCTCTAGGTTTCCCATTGAATCTCAACAACTGCCTATTGACGCGCACCCCCCGCCCCCTTCGTTGTGAGGCGCAAAACCGAAACCAATCGGCTGAGGCGTCACTGAAGTTTGAGAGACGGTTCCCGCGGCCCACTTTCACAAGAGTTTCCTGGGGAGGGCCGGGGGTTAGATTACCATGAACACAGTATTCACTGCTATACCGATCACAATGCGCATTTAGAAGCATTGTGCACGCATCACAGTGAATGTTTCGATTTTTGAGTCGCCGTCCAAAGTTGTCATGTTGAATAATGTTGATATAACGTCGTCTCCTTTTTTTCGCTGATTTGTTATCCATCCTCCCCCCTACGGCCGGTCCCTGGTGATTTTGGAGCCCAACCTTTCCTCCACTGCCTCGCACTGTCGGACATTATGGTCGTATGAATCGTGTAGCTTGGCCACGGGAGACAGGAGCCGCAAACAGCTCCATTCTCGCACATTTGGTGGACACTAGACACCCTATAGGGGTGGAAAAGACCTTCCAGCCTGACGAACTGCCAGCGGCTTTTGGGACAACGAAATGGGCTGTGTCAAACATGCTACGCAAACCGTCCTTACGGGCGAGCAACCGCATCGCTGCAGCAATTAACGACGCGAATGTCAACCATCGAACAGTCATCACACCAATTGCAGCGATCCCCGATAAAGGTGGAGGGGTGAGACGTGAATTTTCATAGGTATTCGGTAACATGGAGACTGCAGCCCCTTGTGTATGTTCCAGCGATCGTGTCTCCTTCATCACGACTGCTTCCTGGGACTGGTTTCTTCGCTTCTATCGGAAGTGAATTAACAGGTCGCTCGCATGCAACCCCCATCGTTTGCTACATCGTTCTCGCACAACGCAAACCTGCATACTGTTTCTTGCATTCTTGTTCGCTGAATTACTCCAACGACGTAGTCCCACAGAATGTGAAAGTTCGCGAAACAATCCATCCCGAAATGCAACCACCTGATTGCCTCAAGTTACATTCACGCCACCTGACCATCACTCGCCGCATATCCCCCTCTCGACGTATCGATAGCCACTGAACAGTTGTCCGGAGGTCACCAGTTGTAATGTACTGAGATTGGATGAATGATTTATGGAAAGCAATCCACGCGCCTCCTTGAACTCAGAGGCGAACTTTGGAATTGTTTGCTTATTTTCTTACTGGTTTCTCAAGCGTACATCACCAGAGCAGGCATGCGTATCACGTCACACTGGGCCACTGCCGACCCTGAGGTCGGCTGTCCAGATTCGCAGTAGCAGTAGGGAGAGGGCGTTTGAGAGTATGGAGACAGAGCGGATGGAGGGGGCTTCCGGCAAGTATGCATTCTTGAGGCTTTATTGACTCACGCATCTGTACAGGTCGTAATTGCTGCCGCGACTATGCCGCTTCCGCTCCCGTTCCGTCTGTGCGCCATTGTCACAAAGGTTTTACGCTGTTTTTTTCTTCAGTTTGCCCTCCTGACAGAAGGTTAGGGTCGAGGTTTCTCTAACCGACTGACGGCCTGACCACCATCTCTGTCCTTTGCCCTTCCTGTCTATCGTCGATTGGCGAACGATTGCCCGGATCTGTCCCGTATACTGCTCTACGCTCTTAACGCCCCCGCCCCCCTATCGTTGTCTATACTCCCCCCTTGTCCCAGACCAGATTGCTGCATTGTCAGCGAACGCGATTGGCGGAAGTGCCCCACCTACTTTGTTGGACTTTTCGCCTGAAGATGGTTTTTTGAATTTATGCCGCATTGGGCGTGGTGATAGTTCGAGGGAATGGCGCGAGTAGGGATGCCTTTTCGCCAATGACCATAACGGCCTGCCCCAGGATTAACTG
>CACRXP010000026.1:2076728-2087961 GCA_902702965.1 Spirometra erinaceieuropaei
TCATGGCAACCGGATGTTGGCGTGGGGGCAGTGACTGCTCCGTCTCCGCGTGCCACACGCTAGCTGGTTCTCGTTACTAGTGCGCCAAACTAATATAAAGGCCACTCGAACCCCAGTGCGCGAGAGTGACACAGGGGTCACATTAAGATGGGACAACTGCAGCCTGACCTTCAGTCCTGGAAAGGATTGAGTTATCCCAGCAGTTGGCAGTTTTCCACTCCTTGCTGGTAGCGCGTTGTGGCAGATTCAAGCGTTATAGTGAGGGACGTTTGCTGGTTAGGCTGCTGTTTGGGAGTAGTTTCAGCACGACCCTATGTGCGCTGTACGGAATGCTTGATGACGATACTATAACATAAAAGATGGCTCCTCATTCAGTTGTCGCCTTGTGCTTAGACTCCGACGAGTTAAAGCGCTTGGGAGAAGCCGCTCCATACAAACCACCCTGACAACCGTTGTTAGCCGACCTTTACCGCAAAGTTTCTGTTACAAAAATTAAGCCCGCATAAATCAAGTATGTTCAAAGCTCTGTTAAACAAGTCCCAGTCATCCAGAGCAAAGGTGGCTGGTGTTGTTCGGACACGGCAGCTTGACCGTCATGCCCGCCGATGTCCACCGTGTGACTTGCGCATGAATTAGTTTACAGTGAGAGTAGACTTGCTCAGCGTCTGCCGCACTCGCCCCTCCTTCCCGACCTGGGCCTGTTGTCAAGAAACTGTCAAAACGACCGGAGGCGGAAGAGGGCACAAGTGGCTGGCGCGGTCGGATCCGCGCCTAGGCGTACCACCACACCCCTTGGTCCACATTAATAACTTAACCAGGATCTTAACCGACAGCAACAATGGGTGGAGGTGGCAAGGATCTCAGCTAGCACGACGTAAGCCGGAAACTGGGCCTGCAGCCACTACCTGTATGTTGGCATCCGTTATGGATGCGCATTTCCGATAACGCCTGCTAGGATCCGACGTGGCCCCCATGTTGGCCGCACGCCCGGACCCAGTACTCATGTGTCAAGTATTGTCATCCACCTCGCAGCGATGACGGCGTAAATGGTTCCTGATTTACATATTCCTGCGCACGTATCGGTAGCTTGCGCTCAAGATGCAGCGAATTGGCTGCCCTAGGGAGGCCTGTTATCGCGCATTTGCTCGACACTAATGCGACTTTAGGGTCGTGCTATTGTTGACCTAAATTGTTCTTACTGCCCGTAATCAGCAATCGTAAACATTGTTATGGGAGACTTACAAGTAGGCAACTCGTGCAATCAAAAGCATTTGACCGTCGCCTGAATGCCTGCTGTCATGCCTGTCAAAAGATAGGGTTAACTACCCGTATCAACTGTCTCTGAACTTGCAAAGCAAGCGTGCAGTGGGCGGCGTATTTCATATACAGTAGATGTGCTAACTCATTAAATGTCAACCAAAATTTCGAAATGCGTTCTCGTTTCGAAAAGATAAATTAAGTAGTGCTGTAAAACTAATCATGTCGCAGCATAAATCTATGATGAACCAGCGCCTACCGCACTCTGCCCCCCCCCCCCCCACCGTCCACCGTGCTCCAGTGCCAGGGTAATGTCATGGCAACCGGATGTTGGCGTGGGGGCAGTGGCTGATCCGTCTTCGCGTGCCACACACTAGCTGGTTCCCGTTACTGGTGCGTCGGGCTACTATAAAGGCTACGGGAACCCCAGTGCGTAAGAGTGGCACAGGGGCAACTGCAGCCTGACTTTCAGTCCTGGAAAGGATTGAGTTATCCCAACAGTTGGCAGTTTTCCACTCCTTGACTGATAGCGCGTTGTGGCGGATTCAAGCGTTATAGTGAAGAAAGTTTCATGACTAGGCTGCTGTTTGTGAGTAGTTCTTTCAGCATGACCCTATGCTTGCCGGGCGAAATGTTAATCGACAGCTGCTCCATGTTTGATGACGATACTGTAACATAAAAGATGGGTCCTCTTTCAGTTGTCGCCTTGTGGGTAGGCTCCAACGAGTTAAAGTATGTCCAAAGCTCTGTCAACCCAATCCCAGTCATCCAGAGCAAAGGTGGCTGGTGTTGTTCGGACACGGCAGTTTGACCGTCATGCCCGCCGATGTCCACCGTGTGACTTGCGCATGAATTAGTTTACAGTGAGAGTAGACTTGCTCAGCGTCTGCCGCACTCGCCCCTCCTTTCCCACCTGGGTCTGTTATCAAGACACTGTCAAAACGACCGGAGGCGGGGGAGGGCACAAGTGGCTGGCGCGGCCGGATCCGCGCCTAGGCGTACCACCACACCCCTTGGTCCACATTAATAACTTAACCAGGATCTTAACCAACAGCAACAATGGGTGGAGGTGGCAAGGATCCCAGCTAGCACGACGTAAGCCGGAAACTGAGCCTGCAGCCACAACCTGAATGTTGGCATCCGTTATGGATGCGCATTTCCGATAACGCCTGCTAGGATCCGACGTGGCCCCCATGTTGGCCGCACGTTTCGGACGCAGTACTCATGTACTGTCATCCACCTCGCAGCGATGACGGCGTTAATGCCACCTGATTTACATATTCCTACGCACGTATCGGTAGCTTGCGCTCAAGATACAGTGAATTGGTTGCCCTAAGGAGGCCTGTTTTCGCGCATTTGCTCGACACTAATGTCACTTTACGGTCGTGGTATTGTTGACCTAAATTGTTCTTACTGCCCGTAATCAGCAACCGTAAACATTGTTATGGGAGACTTGCAAGTAGGGAACTCGTGCAATCAAAAGCATTTGGCCGTCATATGGACTACAGCTACCGTCGCCTGAATGCTTGCCGTCACGCCTGTCAAAAGATAGGGTTAACTACCCGTATCAGCTGTCTCTGAACTTGCAAAGCAAGCGTGCAGTGGGCGGCGTATTTCATATGCAGTAGATGTGCTAACTCATGAAATGTCAACCAAACTTTCGAAATGCGTTCTCGTTTCGAAAAGATAAATTAAGTAGTGCTGTAAAACTAATCATGTCGCAGCATAAATCTATAATGATCCAGTTACCTCAGGGTGTCGGCTTTCGAAAGAACTTATTTTCGTCTGCATGCAATATCTATAATCTGCAAAAAATGACTGCTTAAGTAGTATGCAATTTTCTCATTGACTTTCGATGCCCTTGAAAATTCAGTTATATTTCATGGAAAACATGCATAAAAATATTCATTCTTTCACTTATTCGGTAGAAAATCACGTCTTCTTCCCATTTCATACTCAAAGGAAGAGTATAATTCGGTTTTAAAAAAGTTTCTAATTGTCAGATTTTTTAATACCATTAAATGGCCGTTCATGAAACGTCATGTATCTGCATTTGCGAATGTGGCTTGTAAAGTTAACAATATTGCGTGCATTTCTCTACGGTGTTAAGAGGAGACCGTATGAGGTTCATAAAATTAAGCAGTGGCTTTGAGCAATATTGTTAACTTTACAAGCCACATTTGTAAATGCAGATACATGACGTTTCATGAACGGCCATTTAACGGTATTAAAAAATCTGACAATTAGAAATTTTTTTAAAACCGAATTCTACTCTTCTTTTGAGTATGAAATTAGAAGAAGACGTGATTTTCTACCGAATAAGTGAAAGGATGAATATTTTTATGCATGTTTTCCATGAAATATAACTGAATTTTCAAGGGCATCGAAAGTCAATGAAAAAATTGCCTGCTACTTAAGTAGTCATTTTTTGCAGAGTATAGATCTTGTATGCAGCCGAAAATAAGTTCTTTCGAAAGCCGACACCCTGAGGTAACTGGATCATCATAGATTTATGCTGCATCATGAGTGGTTTTACAACCCTACTTAATTTATCTTTTCGAAACGAGAACGCATTTCGAAATTTTGGTTGACATTTCATGAGTTCGCACTTCTACTGTAGTCTTAACCGAAATTCTGAAGTGTGCGTTCGATTGAAGATGACTAATTAAGGGGGTGTTTGTATTACTTATTAGTATGCAGCTTAGTCCCAAGCTATTTCAATTGCGCCTGGGTGCCGGTTTTGAGTGGGTTTCCTCTTAGCAGCCTATAAACAGCAGACTTGCTAAAATGGCTACTTATGGAGCTTTTTTCGTTGGTTTTCAATAGTCCCATAAATTCAAATATATTTTTACGAGGAACATGCGCAAAATGCCTTTACCTACATTCATTTTTCTAGTGAATTATGTCCTCTTAAAATTTTCTGACCGAGAAGGGGATGTCTTTGATCTTTAAAAAATATCCCAGTCCCTAAATAATTTTGCACTGGATCTGTCACTACGCTTGGGCGTAACGTTTTTTTACTGCAAGTGGTGTGCATTCCACGCAAGGAAATACATGCATTCCTCTGTTTTATTGAGAATATACCAAGATGCAGCTCGTAAAATTTTTCAATGAAGCAAACGAATAATCACGATTCTATTTGAATGGCAATTTCACGAATTAAAACAAACTCATAATTGCAAAGTTCTTAGAATTCAGTAGCTACCATTTCTTCAAGTATCAAGCATACAGGTGTAACATGCTACTTGGTGATTCCCAGAAAACGTATTTTTGTTCATGTTTTCCACAAAACAGTTGAATTAATAGGAGCAGCTGACATCAATCGAATATCCTGGGATTGTGCGCGCAATAATCATGAATTAACACCCTACCTAAGTAGTCCTTTCTAATCCAGGCACATTTGAGAAGTATAAGAAGGAAGTTTTTTGTGCAAGTTTTCTATAAATTATTTGAATGTATAAGGACATCGAGAATGGATTGAAGAAAACAGTGCCAATTAAAGTAGCCAGTGCATACGAAAAGGACACCAGAGACCAAATCCAGCCGTCTCCAAATTTTGGCGGGCTCTTCCGTACGTGAAGAACGTCTCGGAAGCTGTCAGTCGTCTTCTGACTCCACTTGGAGTTGGGGTTGCACACAGGCCGGAAGCAACCATTAGACGCCAAATCATGAGGCCAAAAGACCCGCTGCCACGGCAGGACACGTCTGGCGTCATTTACCGGATCTGGTGTAGTTGCGGACAAAGCAATTATGTCGGAGAAACTGGGAGATTACTCCGTACGCGAATTGCCGAGCACGCAGCAGCAGTGAAGCGGGGAGACGCTAACTCTCAAGTGGCGGCACACTCGACGGGACCCGGCCATATTTTCAAATTTCAGGAGGCCGAAATCCTCGCAAGGGGTGACAATCGCGTGAGCCGCGAGCTGGTCGAGTCATGATTCTCAGGCCCGCAATCCATCAACAAGCACAATGACCTCCCGGTACCCTATGCCGTACTGCGATTTTCCCTGGACAGGAGAATCAGTCACGTGGGGAGGGCGCGGGCGAGCAATCATCACGGTGGCAGTGAGCCAGTTTGCCGAGCAATCGTCACACCAGCATCGAGCACGGATGAAGAAATCGCGGCAATTAACGACTCGAACTCGGACCGCCAAGCCACCGCCGCATCAATTACGACCCCAGCGGCGATTGCGAGAACTGTTAATTGCAGTGCGCATACGGTCCACGGCAGCCACGTGCTATAAATAATGCACTCCTGGTGCCACCATCACCTGCATCTGCGAATGTCTCTGATGATGGATTCGAGTGAGGATCCGAAACGTCAGGCAAATAAATTTCTTGTTCCAGTGATCGCATCTTCATCTTCTGAGTAGCCATTTTTCTCTGAGTGGGATTTTTTAAAGAGGACTGGAAATAAGCATATATTCGAGAGCCTGCTTCTTGCCGTGATTGAAATATCCTGAGATTATGCTGCATGATAATCAACATTAAACACCTAGTGGATTCTGGAGGGGGGGGGAGGGGGGGTGCTCAACACGAAGATGACGCAATCGAGTTTGCACCCGGACTGCTCTGGACACCATGCCGATGACATTGCCTTACTTGCTTCGAGCTTTGATGATCTACAGTCTATGGTGCCATGGGCGAAGGAGGTCGCTAAATCGGTCGGTTTATCCATAAACGCTGGGAGGACTAAAGCGTTCTCAAGCTTCGTCTCTGACCAGAATTCACCTCTGGAGATTGAGGACTGTCAACTTGGAGAAGTAGACAGTTTTAAATACCTCGTGGAGAGGCTAGTGCTGGATAGGTAGGGTAAGGACGACATTGTCTCCCGAATTGATGCTGCCTGACGGGTTTTCTCAGGCTTTAGAAAATGCCCATGGATCCGACGTCACATATCCATCGCCACTAGGATTCGCGGGTACCGTGCATCTGTCTGGTTTGTCCTTATCTATAGTTTTAAATGCTGGGCTGTGCGCGTGGAGGACGAGCGAAAACTGGAGGTATTTGACCACCACTGCTTAAGGACCATCCTTCGAGTGAAGTTCACCGACTTCGTCTCAAATGAGACGGTCCGCGCTCGCTGCGACAACATCGCAAGGATAACTCAGGCTATCCGAGAAAGACGACTGAGGTGGTTCGGGCATGTTCGTCGTCCACCTTAGGAGATCAGTTTTACTGCCTCCGATTCGGCGCCGTTACCCCATTTGGAGGCGTCGAAGAGGCGGTCAACTTAAAACCTGGCTCGACACACTTCGTCAAGACATGGAGGTGGTTCTTGGACCTTCGGTATTCGGTCTTCGTCGTTGGCGAAGAGAATGGGTTGAGCTGTCCAGATCTGCTGCCGCGGATCGTCACGCGTGGAGAGGTACAGTTCGTAACATCATCGAGGCCGGGTACATCAGGCATGATCGCAGCCGTACCAAGTACATGTACCCAAGTAATTCTTCCTACTCAAGAAAACATTTATTAGATACACTACCTGATGCACTCTGCGATCTGCGCTACTATGTTGCTACGCAGGAACTTGGCGGTTTTTTTAAGCAGCACGTCAAATACTTAGGAAAGTGCACAACTTTAACTGTGGGATTTTTCTTAGACAGACCGTGACCACAGTCTACGGGACCTCAAACTAGGCTGGATTTGCGAACGTCCGCTTTAGAGCATCCGATGTGAATAGCACCGGTCAGTGGTTTGAGTGCGTCTCCCTCCCTCTCTCTGTTCAAACGGAATCAGTTCAGAAGAAGGAGATGTAATCACTGGAACAAGAAGTTTATTGGCCTGACGTCCATGATCCTCACTCGAACCCACCATCAGAGACAGTTGCGGATGAAGGTAGTGGAAGCACAAGGACTGCAGTATTTATAGTTCGCAGCTGCCGTGGGACCACATGCGTGCTGTAATTAACAGCTCACGCGATCACCGCTGGGGGGATCGTAATTAAGGTGATGATGGCTTGTTAGTCTGCGTCCGAGTCGTTAATTGCCGCAATTTCATCATGCGTGTTGGATGTTGGCTTGATGATTGCTCGGCCTTTTAGCCTGTTTTCACTGGGATTGTTGCTCACCCGCGCCCTCCCCACGTGACTGATTTCCCTTCTCAGGAAATGTCTCAGCACCGAATATGGTCACGGGAGGTCGTTGCGCTTGTTGATGGACTGCGAGCCCAAGAACCATGATTCGCGCAGCTCGCGACTTATGTGGTTGTCAGCGCCTGCAAGAACTTTGGCCTCTTGAAACTTAAAAATAAAGCTGGATTCCCTGGCATGAGCCGCCACCTAACAGCTAGCGTCTTTTTCTCACTGCTGCTGTGCTCGGCCATCTGCTTACTAAGTAATCTCCCGGTTTCTCCGACGTAGTTTCTCTGTCCGCAACTGCACCAGATCCGATAAGCGACTTCAGACGTTTCCTGCCGTGGCAGCGGGTCTTCCGGTCTCATGACTTGGTGCCTGATTGTTGCTTCCGGACTGTGTGCAACTCCATCTTAAAGTGGAGTGAGAAGGCGGCTGACGTTTTTCACGTACTGAAGCGCTCACTAAAATTTAGAGCTGGTTGGATTTGGTCTCACTTTTCGTTTGCGTACGCACTACTTCACAAAGTTGCGCGGCAATTAACGACTCGGCCGCGGGCTAACAAGCCATCATCGCCTTTATTTACGATCGCGAGAGTTGTTAATTATAGTACGAATGTGGCCCCGCGGCAGCTACGTACTATAAATACTGCAATTTTTGTACCTCCGCTACCTTTACCTGTAACCACCTCTGGTGATGGGTTCGAGTGAGAATCCGAAACGTCAGCCCAATAAATTTCTTGCCCCATTGATCGCATCTGCTTCTTCTTCTTCTTCTTCTTCTTCTTCTTCTTCTTCTTCTTCTTCTTCTTCTTCTTCTTATAAACTGCTTTGTCTTCAGAGTGTATCGAGTAGTATTCGCCGCTCGACTTGGTCCATTTGTTTTTTTTCACAGCAATTCGTCGGACCATGGTCAGTGCTCACAGGCAAGCTTGGACCTGGCAGGATGAGTGGTACGGCCTGACAATGGCGGAGATCCGACGACTGGAGGCGGAGACAGCCAAAGCGTTGGCTGAGAAGATGAACGCCTCCGGGCATAACAGCCCTGTCGCTGATGACACAGAGGTCATCAACTCAGCACCATCAGATGACGCGCCTATCCATGTACGTGAATCATTCTGTGTTGGCTTTTTTTGAACAAAATATCTCAGTTTTCTCTCCCCTCCCCTCACTCTCGTTTCGCGGTCCCGTTCATGTCCATTTGTGTGAACAGCAGCCGTTGTGTCAGAGGAGTTTTCGTAGTCCCCAACCGGAGCGCGCGAGCCAGATTAGTTAATTCGTAAGGAAGCCGGAGGGGGGGGGGCGTTCGGAATGTTTTCCCCCTACCATCGGGACTCAAAAGTAGACGTTTTGGCCAGCCTCCTCGGACTGTTCTGCGCGGCAAGCGAGGCCCTTTTGAATGACAGCAGCGCCCGTCATGTCATGTCATGTTGTCATGACTGGGGACTCCTTCTTATGGCTAACCTCATACGGCATTGTCGCTGCCTGCTATACGACTTCTCGTTTTACAAGCCATTCTGCTATCTGTTACCCACGGGTGGCTTTCGCATATTACCTAACAAGAAGACTTCCTGGGGTTCCAGCTTCTGCGATACTGTCGTCTAGGGACTGCTAGTCGCCAGATTCTAGAAATACCTATTTAAGTAGTATGTATTTTGACCTGGCTGCAATGTTTGTAGGACATTTACTCGGTCTCTAGAAGCCTTTGCTTCATAGGTTATTGGTCTTGAGAAAGAGGGACTGCTAGTCGCCAGATTCTAGAACGTATCCACACTGTACCAAACACAACAGTCGTCTCATATCCATTGTGCCGCTGCACCGGCCCTGAGCGTCTAGGCAGTTAACAGATCCGTCCGCTCAGACGGCGTGAACAGACGCTCAGCAGACGATGGCATATACCCTCAAGTGTGCTTCTGAGTACAACTACTATTTATAGTGGACGTCCAAACGCATCAATTATTAACTAAAGTACGTGAACGCAAAAAAAAACGGTGACATATAATTAGCTTGATTAGACTTCATAGATAGTGGCATCCGGAGTCTCCATTGACGAGTTTGCCCCTTCACTCGAAAAGAAATATCTCTTTAAATAGTGTGTATTTGTGATCTGGCTGCAATGTTTTTAGGACATGTACTCGGTCCCTAGAACCCTTTGCTTCATAGATGGTCTTGAGAAAGAGAGAGAGCGAGAGGGAGAGAGAGAGTGAATGAAATTTCTTGTAATTCGTTAACTGAAGCTGACGATTGTTCCCTATCGTATTTAAGAATGCTGACTCTTTGCTGTTAGAGAGTGCAGTACTCCGTGTTTTGTAGCAGCACACATTTTCTATGTACTGTTGGCTTCTAATTTCCCCGATTCTATCTTTACACCCCTATTACTTCTGTTCATGGATGTGTCCATCGCAAATCTTCTGGGATGTACGAATGTATTTGTAACAGATGGTGGTGTCTAAATCAGATCGTTAAACTTGCTCTTACAGGGATACCCATATGCAGTTTAAGTTGTGGGGTCTTTAAACATTAAGGCAGGCAGTTATAAGCGTTTTCAAAGGGGCCTCAAGTGCTTGTGGATTTCAGCTGTCGGGAGTAGCTGTGGTCCCTAATCTCCGCGAATACCGGGGGTTGCCTGTACCTTGCTTTCAACGTCCAATTGGGTGCAGTGTGCAGAACACCCATGCGGTTTGAAATACTTCCAGGGAGACCCTAAAAAATACAAAAACAGAGCATGAACCACAAGGGCTGGGCCCAATCTCTCATTTCACCGTCTCATTTTCAAACGTAAATCTTCCAAAGTATTAAAGCAAGCAAGGACAGCAGAATTTAATGGTATCAGAAAATTTCGCGATGGCTTCTCAACTGCAGCCTGTCGTTGCATAACACAACTAACAAGTGAGAAAGGTACAGAGGTTTGAATTTCGACAGAGAAAATCAATATAAAACAGCAAGGTCAACGACAGGCTGCAGTTGAGAAGCCGTCGCGAAATTTTCTGCTATCATTAAATTCTGCTGTCCTTGTTTGCTTTAAATTCATTCCGGGGAAATATTGCTTCAAACTGGCAAAGTATCTTTCAAAGTGTTCCATCCCTGCTCTCCCCGCCTGGCCAAATGCTCAGTCCGGGCAAAGTTAATAGTGCTGGATATGGGGTTGAGGTCATTGTGCTTGTTAATCAACAGCCGATCGTGATCCAAATAGATCGCAGCTCTCACTTCCCATGCCCTGCGCTACCCCGACCCCTGGAATCAACTCAGCTGATACCCACCCCCGCCCCCACACACATCGAGCCGCATGTGTCTGCCAAAGGAGTTGCCCCTTTCGTTTGTATCCATTTTTTGTGGCAAATTGACTTCCTCAGGTAAATTTACCGTGCTCCTCTCTCTTTTCACTCTACTATCGCAGCCCGAATCTTCAAACGATCCTTCTGCTGCAGCGCCTCTCTTTGGTTCCTGTATGAGTTTTAACTCGGAGGCCGGAAAAGGTATTTTTTGTGACTTCTCGTTTACCTCGAGTATCATCGCGCTTCGTATTCTGCCATCACAATTTCCTTTCCTCCCTGGTTAGGCACAAGTATACTGCACAGCATCGAAAACTCGGAGGATGAGGACTTCTTTGATGCTCGTTGTGAGTTCCTGTGTTTGCCTACCTTTTTCCCATCTGCATAGCGCTTTTCAGGAGGAGCCTGACTGGAGCTGAGCATTATCCCAGTTCCACTTAATATCGCCCTTCTTTTCCTTTTCCCCTCCTTCCCAGTCTTTCTATTTTTTGAATATTTCATTTCCTCTTGCCTGTCGCTGCTCTCTTTTTTAAATCACCTCGGTGCGTTTATCTTCTTCACTCATCTACTCTTCCTCGTCTCCTATTTCCCCTTTCTTCCCGTTCGTCCCCTTTCCCGTTATTTCTAACATATTA
>CACRXP010000026.1:2088112-2112784 GCA_902702965.1 Spirometra erinaceieuropaei
CGTCTCCCCCTCATTCTCCGCCTCCGCCACCCCCTTCTCGTCTCCTCCTCCTCCACCGCCTCCCCCTCCCTCCGCTCATCCTACTGTTGTTTTTACTTTTTCGTTCCTACACGTTACACGTCATCCGCTCCGTTTCTTTCTAATCAATTCCTCTACCCCTCGTGCCCATTGTCCTAATGCGTCTTTCTCGCGTTTCTTGTCAACCAACCCGGTTATATTTCTGGCTTTGCCCAACGTCCCAGTAAACCTCCGCACTCTCTGTCTTGTTTTTTTCTCAGCCCTTAGTGTCAACGGCATCTCCTCGGAAGGCGTGAACGCGTCCGCAAGTGATGTCACCGTTAACGAGCAGACTATCGCTCCTATCGGACCTGAAGGTAGATGACTTTTGCCACTGTGCTATTAGCGCCACTCCTACCTCCCCCAGTCCACACAGAGTGAGAGGGAACGATTATTCTTCCGCTTCTTTACATGACATTCTCCTCCCCGACACGGGCCGACCAGCGATTCCCGGGGGGCGTGGCGCGAAAATAAAGTTCTGAGTCAGAAAGAACCTACTTGTTTTCATTTGATGATGTTTGTCTGTACGCGCCAAGGCCGTTTAACACCCAGCCAGGGCCTAGTTTTGCGTAGTCAGTAGTTACTTTGGCCACTCTAGACATTAACACCCCTTTGTGGCGGCAACGTTTTCGCAAACGCCTAGTCCACCCTCTTCCGCCACCCCCTTCCCGTAACCATTCCCGCTCTTTAAGGTCTGCAACATAATCCTGACCATGCGCCAGACTGTTTTCATGCCTGCATTCTCTTCTGACAAGTTCTTTACAGCTCCCTCGTCCTCCCGGATTCTCGTCACGTTAACGTTGGCTTTGCGTGTGACGAGTAGTATTCGACACGCTCTCACGTTTGACTTTGCAGCGAGTCTTTGTTTGCGGCAGGAAGTCCAAATATCAGATGATTTTGCAGACAATTGATAGCAACCCTAGCAGATGAAACCTGAACGTGGACGTCTTCGGACGCGAGCCACATGTCCTTAACTAGCACATTGTCTTTGCGACATCACCTGATCGATTTTTTTTTAGTTTACGACTAGTGGCTGTGTTGACTTTATTAGTTGGACCTCGTAGCGCGGAAGCATGTTACACTGTCAATCACGTTCGCCGTAATGGCGGACGAAGCCTTGTCCAGCTTGCGGCACTTAAAGCCTCGCCATTTGTTAGGGCGGAACCGACGTCTAGATTCAGTTACAGGTGGAACCTTTCAAGCTTTCGTCGGTAAGATGTGGTTATGTAGCCTCACCTGATAGAAACAGTACTGTTGGGGTTAGGGATTATGGTTAGGGGTTAGGTTTAGAGGTTAGGCGTCGGGGCAACTGTTTCTCAACCACTCAAAGTACAACAACGCATCCCCAATAGTTCTTCTTTTGCATCTAACTACTTGACCTCGTCGCCTATGCGTTCCCCGGCCCTACGTACAATAACCCCTTTTTCCACCAGTCCCGTACTACGGGTGCCTGGGGTTTGTTTACTTCAGGTGGAGCTACATAACCACATCTACAGCCTGTCATAGGTTTGCAGGACTTTTTCACACTTCGATGAACGCAGCCGTATCATTCGAACTAGCCTGTCTCCTCCTAGGTTCTTCTTATTGAGTTTATAACTGAGGTGACGCTTATGGCGTAAGAACAGCACGCTGGTAGGCGAGACAGCAAGTTCTATCTTTGACTTCTTCTGCGAGTCATCCGAGACATGCCATGACTCCTGCCGACACTGCTTCTAACGAATGCTGCATTAGACAGACCAGTCAACTGCAGATGTCAATCACTTGACCTGTCTTTCCCAGCTGAGGGTGGAAGACACTTCCACGAGCTCAGCGGTTCGTTGCGACTCGGGCTGATGGTGAACCCCGATCACTGGATTCACGAGGTCCTAACGTCTCCAGGCAATGGACTTGCTGTAGTTGATACCCACGCGTGCACCCCCCGTGCTATGTATAGTTTGACTGCCTCCTAACAAGGGCTTAGCTTCCGCTTCTATCTTACCCATAAATTTATATTTGCGACAACAAGTACTGAAGTGATATTTGATCACTCCCTTTTACAGATTTTCACCATCGTCTGCCGACAGATGTGGGTCCAGGTCCAACAATTCTCTTGTTTGTCGTCCATGGAGGTAAGTTGCTTTATTTAAATATACATATATATGCTTCGAAGGAAAATGAGTCCTTTGGGAAATTGAACAAACTTTATTTCGTAAATTTTCGACGTTTAGACGTGTAGTAAGCGTGCAGAACAGCTGAAATGTAAACATCCCTGAAAAATCGATATGGCTTTGCCAGTGCTGCCAGTTGGTCGATGCTGTGGGCTGATGCTTGTTTTCTGCTTTGACAAGACGCTCCACCTGTATACATGAAGAAGAAGAAGAAGAAGAGGGGTGGTCGAGCACCGGAGCATTCTGTATGTTATTCTGAGCTTCCGAACTCGTGCAGGAGTCTGTCGTCAGAAATAGTAGCAACAACAAAGCAAGCAACAGTTATAAGGCGTGTTAGCCAATCATTGATCGGTAGCGTAAGACTTGATGTGGCTGCGCAGGGCTCTGTACGACGGCGCCAGATCGATAGATCGATAGACTGAGTTGTTATCCGTGGTCCAGGCTTTAATCAATGCTCGGCCTGTATGTCATACCTATAGATTTGCCTTATGTTTGTCAACAAAGGCAGCCGAATTATCGGCTCATCTGTCGAATTCTGTTAGCATTATCTGCTTCATGATTGCCGTATCAACGCGGACATGCCTCTTCTCTCTTCTTCCCCGTAATCTAGTTAGACGACCATTTGCTACCTTTTCGCTGAAATTTGAGCCGTCAACCGCCGCCGCACACCATTCTGTGGGTGTAAATGCGCTGCTACCTTGCTAGACCCATAATCACATCTTCACCCTCATCGAAAGAAACCTGTACCGACTCTGCTAAGGCCGTTGAGCTGATATTCTTGACTGGCGTTGTGTTACATACACCGGCTTCGCCATGCGCACAGTCCCCGGCGTGTAGCGGCGATCTCATTTCGGCCATGAAGGCATAAACTGCTGCCATGGGCTCGTTGACCTGTCGGTTGCAATCGGTACATACAATGGTAGAAGGGCGCTCACTGATCGTATTACGGAATTCAAGACACAAGGGGACGAGTGCTTCCGGTAACACGATCGGTGAGCGCCCTTCCACCATAGTGCGAACTGTCTCATTGAAAACGAACGGTGACCACACATTCCCACGCCTCGTTCGTCTTCCACATATACACACAGCTCAGCATTTAAAACCGTGTGAAAGAACTGACCTTACGGATATATACCTGTGTCTTTGGCGGTCAAGATGTCGTGTGTGGTCCACGGTCATTTCTTAAGAATGGCCAAAACCGTGATCCATTTGGGAGACAGTGTCATCCCTGTTCTGTGCATTTAGCAGCAGCTTAAACCGTCCACTAACCTATGTTGGTGGTCATTAATCCCGAGGGACGCCTTCTTCTGGCCAGCGACGTAGCTCGAAACACTGTGGTCTTCCCAACGTTGCGTGAATAAGCCGATTGCTTCGGCTGCCTCATCCAACTGCGACACCACAGTCTACAGTCTACCCTGGTCTGACACTAACATGGCGACATCGTCAGCGTGGTTGATGTCAGTCATCCACTGTCCTGGTGCGCAGCTGCTACCGTCAGTGACCCCGAGCTCCTCGTCCGTAGTCCAATTAATTCCGTAATTTAACTAGGTGGGCGATAGAATACACCTTTGTCGAATGGGGGGCCGAATATTGAACATCTGGGAGAGATTGTCACGGGCGAGAACTCTCACAGTGGTAAACGGCAGCAAGTTCCAGTCATAATAACAATTTTTGCCAGAATGATGTCTAAATTATGCGCCATATTCCAGCGTTTATACCGGCGCGTCCATGCGGACATGTGTCCGTCTCGAAGCCTGTATGAAGTTAGATTCTCAGGTCGCCACCTGCATCCGTTAACCTGCATTGTTTTGTCCACTTCGGTTGTCATTTAACTCACCAAGGGTATCACCTCTTCGGTCAGCCAGTTCAATTCTGTTACAACAACTCCCTTGAGTGAACGATTTTGAAACCAGAGTTGTTTTGCACATAGTCGTGTTCCCAGGAGCATGCCTTTCCGTCCATCAGTCCGGCCCGCTCAGTTAGGTGCGTAGGCGTGCTCTGCACATCGCTATTGGTCCACGACAGGTCCAATCAGATTGAGCTGACGATATCTCCCCGACCAACCAGAAGTCCGGTTCGGCCGCGACTGGTCAGGCACCGTTTTCGTGAGGCAGCTTTGATGGTGGCTAACTGGTATTGCTGTAGTTCCTGCGTCAAAGAAAGCTGACTTCTTCATCCGCCTCCTTCCTCTCCTTTGGCACACAGCGCCTGTGGCTGCGTCTTCCCTGACCTCTACTATTTCAGGGACTTATGCGGGCCTTCACTGCGTGGAGACTGCTTCATTTTCATCGCACCTGGCGCTAAGCCATGAATGTTTTCACGCACTTTTGGCGGCACATCAGCTGAGCGTGAAATTTGAACTTGACAGTATCCCTCGGAGTGCGCGTGCGTGTTTGTGTTTATGCGGAGATTGCTGTGGCTTGTGATTCTCGCGCTTGCGCGCGCTCGTACTGAATCCGTGCGGTTCACCGTCTTGTCAAAGGCGAATACGAAAGCACTCTACCGGAACTGCTTGCTGTTGTTAGCGCTGCTTTTTGTCCTAGTATTTAGAAGTCGGCATTGTTTCGAGGGAGCTTTCCGTCAGTGAGAGTTCCCAGTTCCTCTGTTATTCGGAACACTTTTGTCAGCAGTTAGACCCCGGAAAAATGGAGGCAAAATCTCAGGGTCATTGCTGCCTATTTATTGACACGTCTAAGCAGTAACAATCATGTAGGCTTAGCTCCCAGCAGTAGTTGTGGCCCGTTGTTCATCGTTCACACCGTGATCGTCGCCGCCGCCGGTTTCAGATCATCATTATCTGCTACTGATTTTGCCCACTAAGACGTCTAGCGTCTACTAACCCGTGCGTTTATTCCATGCTTAGGCTGTCTACAAGACCGTCTGGCGGACGCTTCGAGTAAGAGGGCAGATGTGCACACCTTCAAGGCCACCCTGGAGTCTGTCATTTCAGCCCACTTTCCCGGTTTGAGATCACGTGTCTGTGTACAGCTAGTACCCTGTCCTGCGGTGGCTTCCGACACCCTACACACTCTCGACACGTAAGTTCTGTGACTTTCGGGTACAATATTCACCATCCACCCACTCTGCCGTCATCGTCAGTTGAGGATTTCATTTGCTAAGATGTGGTTATGTAGCCCCACCGACTGGACACAGTTCTGTTGGGGTTGGGGTTAGGGCAACTATTTCTCAACCACTCAAAGTACAGTGCGTGACATATCTCATGAAATGTTGGCTGAAATTCTGAAATGCGTTTTTGATTAGGAAAGATTACTTGGTCGCGGTTGTGATACTGATTATCTTAAGGCATACTCTTAGGTTATTTTGGACTCCGCAGGATGTCGGCTTTAAAATGCAGTTCTTTTCAATCTCCTGTAGAAAGCGTGCTTGGTAAAAAATGACTACTTAATTAGCATTCATTTTTTCCATTGATTTTCGATGGTCTTGGAAATTCAAATATATTTTAAAGAAACCACAAACAAAAATATGCTTTCTTTTAGTCAATCAATAGAGAATTACCTCTTCTTTATATTTTATACTTAAGAACGGAGTATAATTAGGTTTCAAAAAAGTTTTCTAACTGCCGAAAAATTTGGAGCCTGATCATTCGTTGCATTAGCGCTTAGTGATTTCAGTCTACAAGGTGCATGCGTCCCGCGTAAAGAAAATCCCATATTTTTCTATGCCATTAAAGAGATATCATACAGGGTCCATAAAATTTTGCAATGGATGCGGACCATGTTGTACATTTCATGAGGAGCAGTGGTAAACGGCCAGGTACGATGCTATGTGAATGGACATATCGCGGTCTTAAAAAGTCTCATAATTAGAAACTTTTTTAAAACCTAATTATATTCCTTCCTTAAGTATAAAATATAAAGAAGAGGTAATTCTCTATTGATTGACTAAAAGAAAGCACATTTTTGTTTCTGGTTTCTATAAAATATATTTGAATTTCCAAGACCATCGAAAATCAATGGAAAAAATGAATGCTAATTAAGTAGTCATTTTTTACAAAGCACGCTTTCTACAGGAGATTGAAAAGAACTGCATTTTAAAGCCGACATCCTGCGGAGTCCAAAATAATCTAAGAGTATGCCTTAAGATAATCAGTATCACAACCGCGACCAAGTAATCTTTCCTAATCAAAAACGCGTTTCAGAATTTCTGCTAACATTTCATGAGATAGGTCACTCACTGTACAACCAAGCATTCCCAATAGTTCTTCTTTTGCATCTCACTACTTGACCTCGTTGCCCGTCCGTTCCCGACCTCACCTGTAAAAACCCCCTATTACCACCGTTCCCGTATCACTGGTGTCTGGGGTTTGTTTAGTTCAGGTGAAGGCACTTATGTAGCTCCACATCTGACCGTTTATTTGTTGAAGTTCATTGATGACGTTGGTGAACGTACTTTTCAGGCGCCTTGACAGAACCAGGCCGTAATTTCTCCTCTTCCATCGAACCTCCATTCCACCTGGTTGCCTTTCAACTTTCGCCCCGTTTCGGTGACGCATATCATTGCACTGGTCTAGTGATGAATAGTCAAAAACATACATTTTCGGACTTTGAGTTTTTCCATTCAATAGGTCATCTGCCGGTGGATACCGGACGGATGCGGTTAACACTGGGAGATGGAGGCTGAGGTCATCTTGGCGATCTCTTCTCCTATAAAGAGCTGCAACGATATCCACTGGTCCCATATTTCAGTCGGTTCACATAATTTCTGCCGTCCCATGTCCCTCAGGGTTAGGCAGATCATCAGAGATGATGGTGGTGGCGTAAGGTTCTGCCTCTTTTTGCAATTGCATTCAGCTATCGATTTATTTTTCTTACCCTCGTGTCTCGGTTGCTGTCTATCTTCCTCTTTCGCCCTTTCAGTCTAGATCCCCTTTCCTCCACTGCGCCGTCCTCGACCTCCAGCCGTCTGGTGCGCAGTTTCGTTCCCCTGGGTTCCATACCCCTGCTCTTTACAAATTCGCGAAAGTACGCTCAGGTGGGCATTGCCTCGTTTTACTTGCCACTTCTTGCTGCCGAGATGTTCTTTTCATCTTATTCTAGGTCGTTGGCTGTTTAATACCTGACGTACATCATCAGAGGACTGTATGCATCCTCCTCCTCCCGGCGATCTATGATTTGAGGTTTGCGCCTGCCGACCAGGGATCAGGGATCCATCCCCTCACCGGGGTCCCACTCACTTCAGTTACAGCCAAGCGTATGCTTGAATCTGTGGCGCAGCCATTGATGCTATTGGAGTTTCTGTCAGTTTCCCGTCATCCTCAGTTAGCAAACAGAAGAATTGATTTTCTACACAGACAGACGTAGCCAGCTGTTTAACCGCAATCGATAAAGTATTTTTTTGACAGTCTGGAGGCTGGTTGTTGATCCACAGTGAGACTCACGATTGCCAGTCGGTCGTCCATCCCTACCTGAACGCGGATTAGTATCGTGATATGTTTTTCTGAGTGGCCCTGCGACCGCAGATTATTCAGCTCCATAATCGCTGTCCTTGCCATGGATCTCCTTTCTGGGTTGTCTTATGTAGCTAAATTAGATCAATAAGACGAGACAAAGTCACTATCTCCGAAGGACTGCCCGCGCTCCCTAAGAAAAGACGGCTAGATCGCAGTTGGAAGCCAGGACCCGTATTACAAGTGACGGGGGGGGTTTGCCTACTGGGGCTATTTTGTGAGGCTCCATAATCACATCTGACCCATTTGGCTTCCGTTTTACGTTTGAGGTCCACAGTTGTTGATTAAACATTCTCAACCGGGTCTAAACCACGTTGCTTCTTCATTGGTCGCTCTTCCCACTTGTGTTGCGGATGACAACAACGCTGACCAATTGGGATACATCCAGCACGAAACCGTCAACTCTGTGCTTGTAATGTCTACGTTGTCGACTAGAGGGCGTAGTGCTACGCCTAAGTGCGGGTTTACGTCGTATCAGCCACCTGTGTCCTCTCCAGCCTCCGGTCTTCTTGACTCTGTCTTGACACCGGGGTCCAGGTGGGGGAGGAAGATAGAGTGCGATAGATGCAGCGCAAGTCTACTGTCACTATATATATGGGCAAGTCACCGTGTCCGTTTCATATTGCCGTGGAGCACTTGGTGTACATCGTCGGCCACGACAGTTTGGCTGTCAATGTGGTCTGGCGCAATCGTGCCTATTCTTACCGGTTTCCATGGAGTGCGCCGTCTAGAGGCCACCTCTACGCATTAAATCTCTTTGATGAACACGATTCAGCCGTCTTCTTTGGTGATGGCTGAATGATGGAAGCTCAGGAACAGTTTAATATCATACTGCAGCGTGTTTGGTGAAGTTCCCGGCTGTCACCTTCGCCACACCTCCCCCAACCCTACCACGTCGGCTTGCTTTTCAGCAGCAGTCGTCTCATAAGGTTGGGTACGATGGAAGTTGTCGACAAATCGCGACTCTTTCTCAACCGGCCTGCGTATCCTTTTGAATGGTCTGATTCGGATCACCGTGACCAGAGATCTCGTTCTTGAAACTGTAGATGATGGCTGACCGGACATATAACTGGTATATGTGGATCCTCGTGTCTACTGAGGTATTTCAGTGGTTGCGTAAAGAATTCCAAGGATCCATTAAAATCTTCCCGGTAGCTCCTACCTTGTCCTTTGTCAGCACAAACGCTCTCATCTGAAACCTAGTAACTTGCAACCGAGCAACAGCAGGAGACTCAATGCGTGCACTTTAAAATTCTTCGAGTTATTATTAGCTATTCCAATAACGATGCGCACATCTGTGTCTTTGCTGGAAGGTTCTCAGTGTAGTTTAACCCGCTGCATCTCTACGTCAGCGGTCTGATGAGCAGCTTCATTGATCTCATGCCGACTCCCTGCCGCTGACAATAATTGCCATAATTTAAGTGGCACTACTATACTGCCCTGTTGCGGTGATCTCGACTGCGTTTTAGGCAGACTGCCCCTCAAAACCACCCTCCCCCCTCTTCTGCAGAACGCGTGCTAATATTTGGCAGAGAAGCATGTTGACTACTTGTTAAAAAGCCTACCTCTGCCCTGGGTCCCTGGCGTCGGTACCGATTGATATTTAGGGTCTAGACCTGTTCGAGTTTAGTCTGACTGGTGGATGACGGCAAAGAACCTGTTAAGATTACCCTTTCGAGGGAACTATTCTTTCCTGAGTAGAACCATAGCACTCAACCGGGGAGAGGAATCTCGGTTTCTGTGCCAGTACTTGGGCGGCCATCTCACTTCTGACGACGCGGTCAGAGCGGTCTCATTTTGAATGCATTCGACTCTTAACTGAATACGGCAAACACTGTACAGTGTTCAGTTTATACTTATAAAGAGGGAATACTGATACGACAAAAGGTTAGCGAACAGTGAAACCTCCGCCCCCATTTTAAAGATGTAAAGCGGATGTGATTTGGTCAATTTTGAAGAAGAAAAAAACTGTCGCCCATGGGAGGGTAAATATGCAGGTCATGCAGGACTATCCTGCAGGTGATAGTTTATAAGGGCTCGAAACGGTCCTCGTGGAGATAGAATTCCTAAACCAGATGGGACCATTCGCCGCAGATGCAATCATCATGTTTTTGCGCTGATAGCAGGGGCGGTCGTCAAGGTGGCGAGATAGCAGGGGGGACCCAGCGCGATCAGTCACAGTCCGCTTGGAGTTCAAGCGAGGAGGGGACACCAAAGGCTGCGTGGATCATCAAAACGCGTGAAGATGCGACCATGATACTTTTTGTTGATCGAGAAAAACCATTAGCAAATGAAGAAACAGAGGAATCCGCCGTGATCCTCACCAGATCGCTTACGGGTCGAAATGAGGAGATGACATCAAGGGCCGCGAAAATCAGCTCTGCAAGGAATGAGTAGTAATAATGGAGTTGGCAGCTAATTAAAAACACGGGGTCGTAAAAATCTAAGGGAGTTTATCCCCATGGACAAGTAGAACATGTATTATCCGCCATTAAGCCCCTTGAGAACCCTTTTCAAAGTCCAGAAGTTGACTGTTTGGGAATGAGAGGGTCGATAGCGACTTTATGCTTTCCGTGGTTAGGTGCTTGCGTAATTTCGATTTGAATGCATACTCTTTATGTAATGACCAAAGGTCTAGTGGAAGATTAATCCGAAGGATGGCATATTTGGATGCAAAAATAGGGTGCGTTTAGATGAAGAGCAAAGAGGCAGCGGAATCACCGTCCAGGAGTTACACATGGCATAAGACCGGTCTCTCGAGGTAAGATCGTCAATACGCCGGAGATTAGAGCCAGAGACATTGCGAAAGAGGAAGCAAAGGCCAGCTTCGAGTCTTCTGAGCCATAGAAACTTTATGTTTGCCAAGTGACATCTCTCAGTTCAAGAAACACCGGATGCAACTTGAGAGGAGGGTTTTTGCGTAAAAACCCTCTGAACATCTTCGATTTTGCTACATTTCATTAGGCCAGAGAAAGGACAGCAATATTTGAGGACGGGAAGAACAAACATTTAATAAAGTCCTAGCTTCATTCCTGCCGGAAAAAATGTGTGATGATTGCTAGCTTGAGTAGGATGCGAATTATGATACGCGAGTCTCGTTCAACATTCACCTCACTTCTTGACTATGTTTTGACACCGAGTTTAGGCGAAGGAGGTGAAAGTGCGGTAGATGCTGTACAAGTGTGCTCCCACTATAAACTAATTCACGCACAAGTCGCCGTGCCTTTTCTCACCTTGCTGTGAAGCACACGCTGGTCGTCGTCGGCAGCGACGGTCGAACTGTCGTACAGCATCGCACCAGGGCGTTCATAAATGCTGATTTTAACATGGTTTACATGCATAACTAAATTTTATGAGCCCTTTCTGGTATTCTCTTAATAGCATAGAAGAAGGTGTGATTTTCCCTTTATGAAAAGTCTTCAACTTGTTGATTGCAAACTCCAAACGCGAATGAGTCGGCCGCAGGGGTGCAATTTTTTTCTTAAATGTAAAGACTTTTTAAAGCCTCCAAGTACCCGTTCTTCAAGTACTGGATTTGAAGGAGACGTGGTTTGCTAGCAGACGGGTAACAAGTATATTTTTCAGAATGCGTGGTGGTCGTATTCTAGATGAAGTTGCCCATCCCCTACCTTCAGGTCTAATCTCGGCGAAGTCCTCCCGCCCCATGCGCCGTGGCTTTCGACATACCATTTTGCTGAATGTCGACACATCAGCTTTCTGTATTGTTGTTCCTGGCTCGCTATCTTACTTGTGAAGAGATAGAAATACAGAAGCTAAGACTTTAACTGTCCCCATACTTAGTCGTTCCTCTCCGTGTAGCTTTTTTGTCTTAACTGATTCGCTAAATTGTTCCGTCCACAGTGAATGGAGCCGGTTTTGCTGAACAGTTTGAATCTATACTTTTGAAATTAGGCGATTTTCTCCCCCCCCCCTTTCACTCCCTCTCTCTCTCGAATATATAAGGCATTGAACATCAGTAAGAAAAATCACACGACTTGCGTAGCCGTTTTTAGCGAGGGTCATTTTTTACATGTGGCCTAAAAAGGTGCTTTCAAAAGTCAGCATCCTGGCATGAATGCACGATAATCAGTATCACGCATCCGCTAAAGCAGTGCTTCCTAATCAATTACGCATTTCAAAATCTCGGTTTACGGCAACGGTATAGAGAAGGACCCCTCTTAACTGCCAGTACAGTGTGAATCGTGTCATGTGGAGTTTTATCATGACAGGCATTTGCATGCCGTTGCGGGAATTACACTGCCGACAACGATTACTTCCTACGACCTCATACCTTAACTCAACATCTATTATTTTGTGAAATTCACTTTTTGTTAGTTGTTTAATTACTACTCTCCATTCCTTTGTCGTACAATAGCGTTGAATAAGACTTTCGGCATAAATCTAGGCAACTTCTGTGTTTTCTTTCATTTTGTCAGCTTACTGTCTAGCGTGGTGCCCCACCCATAAAACTTCCTTTATCATAAATCTCGTATGGCACGACCCACAGTCCACTGACATTTAACTGGGGCCCCTCTCTATACCTTTGCCCGGTTAACATTTGATGAGTTGTTACTGACCTTTAATCGGAATAATTTGCTCTAGTGGGAGGGGTGCCTTTGGGTTGCCTGGTAAGCGAAATGCTTCCTGGACTAACACTTTGATTAGATCAGGCTTATTTCTCAGCTTCGGGCGAGCACTTACTCCATCCCCCGCCTCCTCATTCCATGGTGCTTTCTCTTTGCCAGGATCTGCATACTTTGTGCGAAACCCTCAACGAGCAGTACGTCACTTTCTGCGAATCTGCCGCCGGTAAAAACTTCTCGGGCTGCGTGAGTGTAGTGGCTGACAACATTGGTTCCATCCTTCTCTACGATCTCCTCACAGCGGGGGAGTTACCCTCGACCCTCCTGTCACCCAGTAATCGACATTCCGTGTCTGGAGGCGACAAACCAGTAAGTCTACCGCCCTTTTCCCGCATTAATTCACTTCACTAACCCTCCATGCTCTCCGCTCTGAATGTTCAGATTACCGGTGCTGACTATTCCAGCAATCTATGACTGCAAGAAAACGAGTAATTGGTGCCCAAATGTGTCTACTTAGAGCAGGGCGGCATCATGTTAAGTGTTCATGCACTTCTGAAAACATGTTTTGGCGTGCAAATGACGCTATCTAAAGTTATCCGGATCTGGTTATTTCTGATTTCGAGTTCGTTGCTCATGGTCTCCAGAGCTGACCAACTGTCACAGCATCCACGAATGTGCATAAACCCGCAAACGGGCCACTTGGTAGATGCGCTGGACCAACACGGGGGCCATAGCGGATTCTGGCAGGCGTTATCGGATTGCACACCATAGCAAATGCCAACATTTGGAGGTGCTGTATCAGACCCAGTTGCAGGCAGACGTCGCGCACACTGGGACCCCTGTTGTTGTTGTTGTTGGTCAAAAGCCCGGTCTTTTGTCCTGTGGATCGTTAAGGTGCAGCCTCGACCATGCCATCCATATGCACCCTCCCCCACCTCCGGTCTTCTTGACTCTGTCTTGACACCACGTCCGGGTGAGGGAGGAGGAGAGGGTGCGGTGGATGCTGTGCAAGTCTACTGTCACCATAAACTAACTCATGCACAGGTCACCGTCCCTGTTCCACCTTGCTCTGGAGCACACGGAGGACATTGTTAGCAACGGCGGCCGGACTGCCGTCTGCACCGAAATCGTGTATTTGTATATAATACGCACAGTAGCTGGCCTATATTATTCAAGGCTTGCCAAAATTCTTGAATGTGTATTCGATAAGAATGACTTACCTAGGTGGAGTTATAATATTAATTATCATGCAGAATAATTCTAAGACATTTCAGTCACCAGAATTCCACCTTTATATGAGCTTCCTCCCGGTTGCCTGAAACAACCACACCTAGTAAAATGACTACTTAAGTAGTACGCATTCTGCTCATTGATTTTAGGTGCTCGTATAAATTTGTTAAAGATAGCATACACAAAATTATTCTTTCTTGTATTTATTTGGCAGAAAATGGCGGACCCTTTCCTACGTTACATAACCTTGAATTGCTTATGTGCTGTGTAGATGGCGCTTTCGTTGTCGTTAAGCCGAATCAACCGATAACGCTTCATGACATTATAAACACGTTTCGGAGAATCAAATCCGCACTGAAAATGGATTTGACGAAAAGCTCTTATTTCTAGGTGGCCTCTTACAAAGAAAGACAGACCCACCATTACTCAGACTAGTTAACCGCAGCTAGACCTGTGTACAGTTCATTCTACATTATAAGATCAACCATCGTATTTCTCTCAATGGCAGCGCTGTAGACAGCCTGCTTGATCGACGAAATTCACAGTTCTCCGACAGAACAAGCTATCGAATCTGAAGCATTTTCTCATAATGGGAACTCAAAAGACTTTTTACACTGGTGCAGGAGACAGCGGGAGTGAAATAAAAAATTGCTTGGTAGCTTCAATCAGATGCTTGAAACAACGAAGCTAATTAGCCGCTTTTTAAATCAAGGTGTCTGACTTCGTTGAAAGATACCAGGGGAAACATAAAATAAGAACAGCACACAAACCGACGACTGCATTGCGCTCTCATCCAGGTTGGATACTTCAGTAGGAATGGATCCACCTAATAAATTTCATGCGATGCCTTTGGTGCAGTCCGTAGTGTTTGAACCGGGCAATCTGATTTCACAGGCAGTAGAGCTGCAAAGCGCCCTAGCAATTCACACCCTAAATCCTTGGCATGTCTTTGCCTGGGGCACAGGTTGCACAGTTGGCACCTGCCCACGCAATACATTCCGAAGATATGCAGAAACCATGCCCTCGGATATATTATGTACCATTTAGTACACTGATTTGGATGTTGCACACAAAATGTTGGGAAAAAGCTGGCAATCAGCCCGCACTGATGACATACAGTGAAGGCTCCTCTGCACAAGCGCTTGAAAATCCTTGCTTTTTAGGTACGTTTGAGCAAGTCATTCTTTTTCACATGAAACTTGTTTCTCTCTGCTCTAGAGTTTCATCGGGAGCAACACCGTTGACTTCGTACTGGAGTAGACTTGCGCAGTATCTATCACACTTCCTCCTCATTCACCCACTTTGCTCTATCGTCAGCGCAACTGGAGGTAGGCTTAGACGCAGTGTCTGGCAAAAGTAATCGGTCCGAATGGCATTACCGACAAAGACAAGGGAGAGTGGAATGGCCATTTCTGGCTTATTAGCCGTCGTCAGCCAGTCATACCCAACCCCAAGTGTGGATCACTTGAGATTCGAACCCGGGATCTTTGGCCATGGAGTTTGACGCTCTACCATTGAGCCACGGGCCCGTTGTCCTGTCGGTTGTGATCGGGAATATCAATTATGACAGTGGGCGCTCGCCGATCAGGTTACGGAACATGCTCGTTCCGTTGTGCCTCGGGGCTCATACTAGAATGATATTACCGATAAAGGCAAGGGAGACTGGAATGGTCATTTCTGGATTATTAGCCGTCGTCAGCCAGTCATACCCAACCGCAAAGTGTGGAACACCCGAGCCTCGAACTCTCGACCTCTTAGTTAGAAATCCACGCCTCTAATCACTGGGTTACGAGCCCGTTGCGCTGTCTGTTTCCGATCGGGAATATACAGTGGTAGGGGGCGCTCAACGATCGGTCTTACGGAACTCACTCGTTCCGTTGTGCCTTATGGGCTCTCTCTCTCGAGCCCAACCAGCAGCCGCACAGCGGCGCATAATATAGGCAGAATGGCATTACCGACAAAGACAAGGGAGACTGGAATGGCCATTTCTGGCTTATTAGCCGTCGTCAGCCAGTCATACCCAACCCCGAAGTGTGGAACACCCGAGGCTCGAACTCGCGACCTGTTAGTTAGAAGTCCACGCCTCTAACCATAGTAATCGGTCCATCTGCGCGTGTCTTCATTGCGTGTACTGTGGCGGCTCTGATGAAGGCCACATGAAGAGGATGTCATTGCTATCTGACTCTTAATCCTCCAATTACTCAAAATACTCGCAAGAAGTTAGTTAGCTAGTTGGCAAACTTGCACGCAACGACTCATAGCGCGTCCTGATGGGTTCACTGTGCACTGATGTGCGGTGGAGATGGCCTTCCGCCTCCAGTCAACTGTTGGGCCCCTTACCCCGTTGACAGCCGTGGCATTTTGTCTTTCTGTGGTCTGACTACCAACCGCCTGCCCCCCGAAAACCCATTTCCGGCAATATTTTACTATGCGTGCTTGCAGCTTATCTGTTTCCTGACTGACCGGTCTAGTTGAAGAGTGGACCAACTTATCTAGTGGGCTATTTTGTATTTCAGGCGGAGCATTGCGGTGACTTTGAGCCTGGCTTGTACCGTTCGCTATCACCCGCCTCATTGGCTTTTGATGTAAGTCCTTTCGTCCGATCAATTATCTGCCTGGTTTTTTGCACTCGTCTCGCAACTGTTCTGACCACCATCCTCAGATGTGTGCGTTTGTTCAAATGTTAACATCGGTACTCTCGCAAACGAGTTCCTCATCCATAGGTCACTTTCAAACAAACTCCTAGCATCCCTTTACTTTTTTCGTTCATTATTGGTGGAATCACCCCTTCGAAAATGTTATTCAACTAGCTAGGCAAGGATCGTGTCTAATCGGTTGCGTAACCTGCCCCTATTTCCCTGCCCACGGGCCAAGCCTGCGTTCTTTTCCTATTTGCACTTCCTTAGTAGAAAGAAAGGTTAGTGCATTTTAATTGTTACTCGTGACATCGACGGTGTTTGCGGAGTTGAGTTAGCGCGCGGGCATTTCGAGCTGGTCACTCGTTTTTATCTGATTGGCCTGCTTTTTTCTGTTGGACACGCAGAAACCTGTTTCTCTAGGTCCTAGAAGTTTGATTCTTTGATTGGACAGTCAGCGCCTGCCAAGGACAGGCAAGGTAGGTTAAGGCAACGGGCACGAGGAAGTTTCCTTCCAGAAAAGTTCCTCTTGACTACTTGGGAAATTGCGAGGAGACTTTTATTGATTTCTCTGTTAGTTTTTATGCCATCGGGGGAGGGAGGCGAGTTCTACTGCTTCGATGTAACACTATCAACAGTCCATTTAGCGGCAAGCCAATGTTCTCAAAGAACATCACTCGGACACTTTCTCATTCCAAACCTTTTTGGTGCTTACGAGCTTTTGTCTTTTGAAAGGACCTCCTTTTGCTCCAATGTGACTGGCACTAGGATGATTTTGTCACGAATAAGGATTTTTAAATCCATATTTTGGAAATGGTGTTCCTTTGTAGAAAATCTTCCGCCCCATGTCAGTTCAGTCGAATCCTAAGCAAAATTTTCTTTAATACGTAAGCAGCTCATTGAGGGTGCAACAGGCCAGACGCAGACAGCTGTTTCACGGTCCTTACTGGTCGTCAGTACGTTATACGCGGGTGCCGACATAGTTGTCCAAAGGGGATCGGAGATTTGTCGACCTCGTCCAGCTCCGCCCTCTTCGTTCCCCGCCACTTCAACTTTTTTCATGGCGATGTTCCTACCCTCGGCTTATTCTCCCATTTATGTCGTAAAAGTGTTTGTAGACACACAGGAATCGCGGCATGCATGGGGAAAACACAACATAAAGTAGATTTCAATTATCTTAAGAATGCACTGGTTATCTTAGTGCTTCATAGTTTCGCATTACGAAGCGAAAGAAACTCTGCAGCATCCAATAGGCCTCGGCTATGTCGTCCCAACTCCTACGCCTTTATTACTCTTCTGTGGAGTTTTCAGCTTCCTTGCCGTTTTTGTGCCCTCAAACGCGAACTCAGCGCCAAAAAGTTTTATTGATTTTTTGTTTAAATTCACCCTCTCCCACGCATACTGGTCAACCCGCGTTTTCTAAACTTTTACTATCTGCTTACTTTTATTCCGTTCATAATAACTTCTCTGCTGTATCAGGTCCCTTTTGTGTTGATGTGTTTGTATTACCTCGCATGTTTCGGCTTCTGTAGCTACGCCTACGTCAGTAGCCATATTGATTTGGATGCCAACTAGCGTTCTCCAAAACACGTGCTGACGAACACAGCAATCCCATTGGGGTGACGTGATGCAGTAGACGCGTATTGGCCCAGTCTTCAGCTAACCAGTGAATCGCTTGTTCGATTGGATCAAAGGGTTAACGGTTTTTTTACATCATCCATCTGCCGACGGGCTGTTTCATTCCCAAAGATCGAGCTTGTTGGGAAGGGAAACAGCATGCGTTATGTAGATTTGTGAACCTGGCTCCCCGTCTCTTCGTTAAACCTATGGGCAGCGTAGAAAAATTTACCTTCTGATCGTGCCTAGCCAGCGATCCAGTCGTTAGACATCACGTCACCGCGCATCCAGTGCATTCGGTTACCCGATCGGGATTGGCTGGATGCATCCGCACATCTTGCTTGGAGAGCTTATATGCAACATCTAAATTACTGTTCCTATTTATACACGCCTCGTCTTGAGGGCAGTTTTTCAATGACCTCGCGGCCTCTCGAAAGATTTGATCCGTTCCTACCATTGAATCCCGGGCTCATCTCTCCTGCTGTGATCCGGAATATTGATTATGGTAAAGGGGCTCTCACTCATCAGGCTTCGGGTATTGGGACCAAATCAAAAGCCATCGTAGGTTGTCTCAAAGCAAATTGTGATATACGCAGATTGGACGGGTGGGCTTTTTTCCAACGTTAATATTTCCGATCGCAGCTGTGGACAGGAGGACTGACCCGTGGCTCATTTGTGGGGAGCTTGACAACTTAGCGCTCAATAACCAAAGAACCCGGGTTCTGACCTCAGGTCCCCCGAAAACCCAGGGTTGTTTGTAATTGCCTCACGACGATTAATAAGTCTAAAATGGTCGTCACGATCTCCCTCATCATTTTCGGCACTCTATCTGCGTATATATGTTTACATGCCAATCGAAGCGGAAATGTGTGTTCCCGGACACAACTGGGAAGGTGAGGCGATCACAGAAACCGTAATCGTGGTTTCTGTGATCGCCTTACCTTCTCGTATGTATGTATATATGTTTGAATACAGTAGGTTCTTTGGGAAAAAGTCAGAACTTGATTGGTGAATTGTCGACGTCGGCTACCCGGGTCGCCCCCAGACTGCAGTAAATGTACAAGAAACAGTCAAAATTTCAAACTTGCTCAAAAATCAATACCTGTCCGACGTTTCCGCCAGTAAGTGTCCGCCGTCTACGTTATTGTTTATCGACTGGCGTCTAACTCAATAGGCCGATTAGCGTATGACTCGTCCGAGTGCATGTATTCGAGAAATGCACGACTTTTTTGGTAGGGCAGACGCCGACGGTACGAGTCTTGTGTCATACAAAAGTATTCCCAGCATCTAGTGCATTCATGGCCATTTGAGGTAGGTGGTCTCGCTTCTTAGCAGCTAACTGATGTTCGTGAATTCGTGTGGAGGCAGACTTTCAAGTCTGGCCACAATATGTAACATCGCACGCTTTACATGGCAACTTGTAAATGACCACCTTCTGCAGACTTCATGGGCATTTGGGCCAAATTGCTACTTATTAACATGCCTACTGAAATCTAATCTTTCCCTCCATTTAAGATCCAGGACGTTTTTACGTTCGGCTCTTCATTGGGTCTCCTGTTAGCTTACCGATGTCAACTCGGAGGGCGGACTGACAATTCGAACGGAGATGGTGAGTGCTGCCCCAAACCTTCTCCCCCCTTCCTTCCTTCCTTCCACCCCCCCCCCCCTGTTTCGGGCTTGGGGATTTCCCCAACTCAGTTCTGCGGAAATTCCCACATTACGATTGAAAAGTCAATTGGCTAACATATGTCTTCGGTAAATTCTCATCCGGCCTGTACCTTTACAAGGGAAATGTTCAGTCTAATTGTCGACAGGGTATAAATGCGTCTCGAGGGCAGGGTTAATCGGACTCCATGTTCCCACGCCGCCCGCATGACGGAGTCAGTGTGTTGAGGACGATGGAGTTGGGGTGGGAGGGGGGAAGTAGAAGGGATCCGGTTAGATTGTAGGCGCTGTGACTGCCCTCAGTGCGTCGGTACGGCGTGCGATCACCGTCTGGAGTCGGCCAGGGCAGACAGACTGCTTGTGTCAGCGTCTTCTGACAGCAGAGTGCTGGGTTTGTCAGTCGAATGGCCACTGCTTCGGCTGGGGCTAGCATCCGTTTGCGCATACCTTTAGAATAGTGTGCCGGTGCCCGGTAGATAACTTTAAAAGCTTCTTTAGCGTCGGGTTGATGGTTCGTATCGATTAGATGTGCGAGAATCGAACTCGAAATCGATCGATGTTCACCTCCACCTAGCCAGGCGGGCATGTGTTCGCGTGTTCTCTTTTCTAGACGCCTGGTTGTACGGCCGCAGGCGCAGGTGAATGAATAAATGCACATGGCCTGTAACGGCAGCCGGTCTTTGCCCCCCAACCTGTACAGGCCTGATCAGAATTTACCGAAAACATATGTTAGCCAATTGACTTTTCAATTTCCCCAACTGTTGAAGATTTTTACTCTTCCTGTCGATGGATACTTTATCGACTGTTAAACTGCAAACTGACTGTCCTAAGTGCATACTCTCTCTTTTAGGTCCTTCTCTGAACAGGTTGAGCTGTGAGCAGGTGTTCAACCTCTTTCACCTGGCTGACCCCTTCGCGTACCGTCTGGAACCCCTGCTCCATCCTGCCTTCGCTAACATTCCAGTCATCCACCTCCCAGCCTACCCCAAACGGCGGTCGGATCTGCTGGAGGGCATTGATATGGTCGGCACAATTGCCCGCAACTCATCCCTCTTCCAACAGCGTCTCTCCGAGGATGCTCCGTCTGCCACTCCAGAGGAACTTAGCACTCTGGCCGAACAAATAGGTGAGGAGTTGGTTTCATCTGTTTCAGCCGAAAACGGAGAGGTGTTCGGTCAGGACGACTTACACATATTCATCTTCCCGGGTTGACCCAGACTCTGAAAGCTACAACCATGTTTTGAGAATACTGTTCTGGAGTGATTACTTGAGAAGGAGAAAGACATCACCCGAAGCGAGTTATTGTGATGCTGACTTTTCGGTGAACATGGTGGTCAGCTCACCACTGTCAAAGCGTCTAATGCGAAACGTCGAACACAAATTTATATGACTGGTCGGGCTAGTCTAACTTCAGCTGATTGTTTTTTTTTGTTCCTTCGCTGTCTCGACCTTTTGGTAGATGTTTGGCGAGCTTGAGGACCGCTTGCGTTAGGAGTCGCCACCTCGATGGAGGCTGGTTGAGCCCATGCCCCCCTTTAGGGTCAGTTCATCGTCGGATCGTGTCTACGGGGTTTTCTTAAGTTCAGTATGGCCGTCTTGTCCTGGTCTTTGTGCATGTAATGACGCAGGACTTTATAAACCGCAGGAAGGTTTAGATGCATGTGGCCAGAGTTGGAATTTAAATAGCACACCTTATGTGTGACTTTTCCTGCCCCGGAGGTGCTTCGGCCGAAGATGGTTGCTCCGTAAAGGCCGAAGGCGTGGCTAGTTACTACAATGTGAGTTGTAAGCTAAGTTTTTGAGTCTAGCCTTTGAGTCGCCAACTTGTGCGCATGCAGTCAAGTCCGCAATTTTCGTCCGGTTTCTTCAACGTAGACGATTTCTATACTTTTTTTCGGTCATCGCCGTCCGTTGAGGGTAGTCCAAACAATCTAGAATTAAAGCCAAACTGCTTACTGCATGGGATTTCGTGTCCCAGATCTGTCTATTAAATACTACAATTAGTGTAGTGGGCGAAGAGGCGAGTTCCCGGAAGTAATCTCGGAGAAGGAGACTCAATTGCTCTAACAATTGCTTTATTAGCCCGAAATTTCGGATTCTCATTCGAATCCACTCTCAGAGACAGAGTCAGATAAGGGTAGTGAATTACCTACGTGTTGCAATATTTATAGGATACAGTTGCTAGGCCGCTACATGCTTACCACAGTTTATAGTTCCTGAGTGCATCACAGCTCGACTGGCCTGGTGTTGAAGTATACCGTTGCCATGAGCCTGTATGCGTTCAAGATTATCGGCTCCCACGTTCATCGCACGCTGCCGAGTGATTGACTACCGGATTTTGTCATCCGTGTGGACTCTTGGGTGATTTGGCTCGCCTACATTGCTGCCGAGGACAGTGGTTCTGCGCACGTTCTCCTCGCGGCCAACTATGCCTAGACTAAGTCTCAGCAACGAATGTGGGTAGGGGAGGTCGTTACGCTTGTTGATTGAATGAGAACCGGAAAATCATGACTCGAGCAGTTCACAGCTCACACAGTTGTCGTCTCTAACAATAATTTCCGCTTCTTCAAACTTGAGTGTGTGATTGGAGCCCGTTGAATGAGCCTCGACTCAGGAGTTGGCGTCGTTCCTTCTCACTGCTGACGTGTTCTCGGCCAACCTCGTCCGGAGTAGTTTTCAGGTTTCTCCGACATAGTTGCTTCGTCCACAACTGCACCAGACCCGGTAAACGACTCCAGATGTTTCCTGCCGTGGCAGTGTCTCTTTCGGCCTCATGATCTGACGCCTTATGGTTGCCTCCGGTCTGTGTGCAACTCCAATTCCAAGGGGTGTAAGAAGGCGGCTGACGACTTCCGAGACGTTCTTCACGTACGGGAGAGATCGCCAAAATTTGCGGCCGGTTGGATTTCGTTCCTTGTCTCACTAGCGCAGGCACTGGTTGACGAAGTTGCGCGGGTAGCCATTGGCTTTAAATACCCGTCGAAGGTATTGTAATTCGGCAATTTTGTCTTCCGGTTCTCTGCAGTATCTCTCCACGCGCTGGTATGACGCCCTTAGGCAACTGCGTTTGTGACTGATTGAGTGGTTACTGTTGTAGCTCAGTACTTGCGTCGGGTTTTTCACCTTCCTGAATACTTTGGTTTTTAGTCACCACAATCTTTGTGGTAGACGAGGACATCAAGAAAGGCGAGCTGATTGTTTTTCTCTTCGTCCATCGTAAACTGAATGTCTGGGAAGATGCCGTTGAGGTGTTTTTTGAATTCCAGCAACTGATCTCGTGCCAACTGTCATAGGCATGCAGCGGCCTAGCACCTACATCCTATAAATATTGCAACACCTGGACAATCCACTACACTTATCTGATTTGAGTGAGAATCCAAATGTCAGGCCAACAAAGCATTTGTGCCAGCGATCGTGTCTCCATCTCCGCGGTTAGTGTTGGAGTCTAGGGAGCATCATTCCTCGCACAGAAGCCGAGCAGTGTTCCAACCGTCTAATGTTGACGAATCATGCATATGTCAAACCGCACCTATAAGTCCCTTACTGGAAAATAATCGTGAGAGTTATTCTTCGTGCGCCGTCTCCCTGGTTAAATGGCTGATGTCTTTGGTTGTTTATTATGGTCACAGCGTAGACACGGAAACGGCCGCACCTGTTTCCGTTCTTCTGTCAGGTCGGGACATGGGCTGGTCCCTCAACTGACTCCGACTGGCATCTTTGGCAGTCGACCTGCCCTTCCGGCCGCCCGTCCGTGTTCTTCTTCTGACCGTCAGCCGTATCGTGGCGTCCAAATCTGCGTGGGCTGTAGCACACAGAGTCCGCCTAGTCAAAAAAACAATCTCCTATGTCCCCTCCCTCAATCTAAATACATTAGTGGAAATGCGCAATTCCCGTCTGACGCAGGGCATTCCTTTCTGCGCTACTCCATGTTCCCTAGGTCACAGCAAAGTTTGGCCGTCTCTCGTCTCTCTTTTCTTCTCTCTCTCTCCCCCTCCCTCCCTCTCTCGGGCTCCATTAGCTGTATTGTCCACTCTCGGTCACTCCACCTGCCTAGCATGCTTGTCTAACCTACGTCCTTGGGCATTTTAGGTCGGGAAGGGGGCTGTATTGCCGATTGAGATCTCCTTGTGCGCTCCCTGTTCGCACCGTGGGAAAAAGGGAAAGTCGGTACCCAAAACCGACTGTCGTTCTAGATTTATACTACAATACGCCGCCAGAGACTGTGAAGGAACAGTTAAAACCGATCAGCCTTTGCATATGTTCCACCGTGTTTTTACCGTGTGCAGTTTTGGGTGAGAACCGTGTCGAACCATCTAGCTGTGGAAGCACAGCGCCTGATATCCAGGAGGCAGATCCATGCGCCGACTTATGCAGTTGCCATCGGGAGCTGCGGCCTTAATTAGGGGCTTGTCTACTGCGTGTGCACTATTGGCCACCGCTGCGTACAACCGTTTTCTGCTTTCGTCTATATTCAGACCTGTGCAATTACAGGATCGATTACGCCATGCAATCCGATGCACGATAGCTACTGTCCGGTCAGTTCTACAGACGTCGAACGCCTGCGTCAGAGCTCCAGTAGAACTCTACACTTTCTTTTGTGTTACCGAGTTCGCAGGCCACTCTCAGTGGGAGTCCGAGGATATCCGTTCCCTGCGGATTCCGAGGAAATTTACTTACTCCAAAACGTGCCCCTGAGGCAGAGCGAGAGCACGTAAGCCAACTTTTTTTCTTAATTTGAACTGACGAACAAACACAGATTCACTGTACCTGCTAGTACTCGGCGTTCAATTTCAGAAGATCTGAGACAAATCAACAAAGCCCGGGCTGTAGGTAATCATCTTAGCAGAAAAATCGGTAGAGTGCGAAACCGGATGTCCCCTCCAGGCGGCCTTACGCCAAGTTCCAGGAGGAGGGGATTAAGGTTAGTGTTAGAACACGGAATTTTACGCTAAACCACCCATCACACGTGGTGGTTCCTATTCTCATGTGTTACTGAAAAATGCAATCAAGTCAACTTCTGAAGAGTTGTTATTCGCTGCTTCTTGCTAATAGAAGTGAAAAGGCGAGTTCCGGGATGCTGGCGAGAAGAAGACGAGGTTGCGACTAGACGTTTTCTTCCACCGAAGTTCATGTGACTTGTTAATGAGCTGCTGCAGCTCTCGGCTCACGTGATTTTCACCTATCGTGAGGATTTATGCTTCCTCGAACATGAACATGTGGCCGGGACTCGTCGAACGGGCTGTGACCTGAGCGCTGGGGTCATTCCTCCT
>CACRXP010000026.1:2112957-2140105 GCA_902702965.1 Spirometra erinaceieuropaei
TCTCAAATGACGACAGTTGCACTCGCTTTCAGTTTTGCCAGTCAACTCTATGAGCACCCGGCCGATTACGTGGGGCAATGTCAGATTGTTTTATCGCTGTCATTATTACTTTTCCGACTTGATTTTATCGTCCCTCCCTCCCCCCCCACTCCCCCTTGGTCCTCTTCGTCTGCACTCCTAGTGACGGGAACTTGGTGGGGCCGGTTGCGCATCGATTTCGGCCTGCACTGTCCCACGGGCGTGCAGAACATCCTCGCACGTGCTCTGCCCTCGCTGGTGCATTCCAGCTACTGGGAGTCGAAGGACGCAAGCTACTTTATCGCGCATCAGGTAAGTTTCTGCCTCCTGCTGTCCCTAACGTTCTACTCACGTCTACCCATGGGAGTAGCGAAGGGAGCTGGTGCACCTTCCCTCGGCCCACCCCCTACCCCCCCATCCACCCACACAAAAACAGCTCTGGAGACTGGGCGATGTAGCCCTGCCGACGTCTGTTCCCTCTGGCTTTCTGTTGCTTTAGGTATAATTGGCATACGACAGGGCAGTAGTCGAACTTCGCTGAGTCTTTTAGTGCCGTTCCCGCGGGGGGAGGGGGGGGAGGCCTATTTTTTTCCGCCACTGTGGCCAATATCACCACCAGTGGGAGGGTAGATTGAAGCTGAGTGTTATGTATTCTTATGGCAAATCAGTACCTAGTCTTTTCAGTTTGAAACGCCTGAAATTATCAAAATTTACTCAAAGTTACGTCTTAGAGGACGGCCAGCTGGTAAGATTACTCGGTCTTCTATTAGAATGAGGGTCAGGTCTCAACGGATTCTAGTCAGTGAGTCCTTTATGGCACGCAGTAGATCAGGGCTTTATGTCGCGTCAGCCACTGCCCCCAACCTCATTCTCATACGCATCCAACACTTAGTTTCTTTCGAGATAAAACACACTTTGCCAACGCTCTTACCACCTGAGCTATGGGACCTCGTTTTAAACTCGACTTATTTGCTTGAGAAGGCCATTTGGCGAATATACGCATGCTTTCGATAAATTCTCATCGGACCAGTATGGGAACGAGGTACAAACTGAAACGTGTGAGTAATAAGAGAAATCGGTCACGGTTCGTCTTTTCATACAAGCGGGGTATGTGAACAGGGGGAGGGAGTAAGTGACAGTAAGGGTTAGATTGAGCCGTGCCGCAAGAGGGGTCTGAAAGAAGAGGGCGGGGACGCGATGAAACGCATGCATTTATTCGATCTTTGGCCACGGTAGACGCGGAGCGTGCAAGAGGTTCTTCCCCGCGCACAGGACCGGCCTCTGTAGCCTGGTGGCAGTCGCTTCTACCGTTGCTAGTAAGCGCTGACCCAGTTGCATAGGATAGTCAGGTGGGACCCATTAAATCACACGGAAGGCTTCGTTGCGATCCACACGATGTCCAGAACCAATCATGTGTGCTAGGATGGAGCTATGTGTGCTCTTAACTTCACCTTTCCACAGCCATGCCGGCAAGTGTTGTCGTATTCTCTTGGATAGGCGCCGACTCGTACGACCAGTTTGACCTGCTCCACAGAAGCAGGTAAAGGAGCAAATGGATTGCGACGTCGTCTGAGTTGGTAGCCTGTATTTACGTGCCCTGTGTAAGACGAGGTTGGTCGAGAACGATACCTGAACTCTTGCTGCCGGGAAGGTCCATGAAACGGCTTGGTCAAGGCGTCGTGTCATGAGTTCACTTGCCGTCCCGTAAAAGTCTCTTCTCCATTTAGTCTGTGCTTTCAAGTTATGGTAATAATAAAAGGTTTACATTTTTTGGACAGAGACCAAACTTCCTTCACGTCCAGCCAATTCCCTATGCAAATATTGCCGCAAACCGAATCTGAGTATTTCCACACGATCGTTTCTCAGGTAAACCCACTAGTTCAAGTATTTCAGGTTTACAAAAACAACCTACGCCGACTTCATTTCACGCGCAAATTGGGTGAGGCATGATTCGAAAAAGCATACTGTTTTCAGAAGAGCAGAGATCCATTCCTCTCTCTCTCAAAATACCGACTCGCACATCTGCGTAATTTTACGCCAATAACACTCCGACCACAATAACGCCTACAGGTGGCACTGTGTTCACTGTTTCATGACAGTAGCCTGCTTTGCGCGCAGGCAGATAATCTAATTTTGCAGTTCCAGAAGTCGTCTAGGGCAAACTCTTTCCGCTTTCATTAATGCTCCCATCCCCCCCCCGATAGCTGAGCGCACACAAACATGCAACCTTGATTGACATCGGCTGCCTCTCCTCCAATCAAATTCTGCCTAAGCAAAGGCTGGATGCGTCCCCCTCCCTCCCCAAAATAAGTACTCCAGGACATGCCAGATGGAATTAAAGGTTGTTTAGGTGAGCTGAACGGAAGTAGCATAATGCAGGGGTTGAATGTATACGCAAAAAAAAAACAGGGAAATCGGTTTATCGCGCCTTGTTTGTTCAACCTTATTCTTAGTGTAACCAGGGTCCCTGTTGTGTACTAGATTTCGCAGTGGAGTACCTACCCTCACACTTGTTCTTATGTAGGCTGCTATTTAGCGTGGAGCCAATACCTGACGCCATGCCAACCGTTCTTATTTATTTAGTTAGAACTCCGGTAGAGGTCAGTTTCGCTGTCCTGGTGTAACCGCAGTGTGTGAGCATTGCAAGTAAAGTAAGTCGAAGGAGGCTGCTGAAATCGTCTGTGGGAAGGGATAACCTCTTGTTTCGGTTTAGAGGTAGAGTTAGTTTAAGGGTCTGAGTTAGTGTCAGGCCGAGAGCTGAGTTTAGGTGTGCAAATGTGCATATTACGGGGGATCTAAAGGACTATTTCCGGGAGACCAAACTGGTGGCTATAAGTCATTTCAACTGAAAGTAGCAACATCCTGTAGATTTCTTTGTCACCGCACTTGCTGAGCCGCCTCACCTCCTGCATGCATGTCTCTACGTGCCTATTTCGCCGAAGCCTTTCGGTATTAGCCGTTGCACTGACCGGAGACAGTTCAACTGTCTTGGGTGAGGACGTCCACTGTGTGCTCCACAAGACGGGTGCAGCACCGGTGACCTTCACGCGAATTATTTTAAAGTGAGGCAGACTTTCGATACATCTGCGACGCTTTGTCTACTCCCACACGCGCTTTGCGTCGTCGGCAGGACAATGTAGGCACGATTGGGGCTGGTCGCGGGCGGAGTAGCTGACAAGGCTAAAGAACTCGTCTACGCGAGCCACACACAAAACAGTCCATACACTTTGTAACAGGCATTCGCAAGGGGGGCCCGGATCTTACATGCGTGTGACCTTTATTGTCCATCTTGCACCTCTAGATACGCTGGGTAGCTCCATTTACCGGGTCTGTTGTCGCAAGGTTTAGTGTAACAAGCCACTTTCTCAAGCCTCCCCGATGTTCCATCATTGCTGGCGGACGTTGCTATCCCATTCAAAGACCCTAGAGTTTTTCGAAAGGATGTGGCGACAGCGTACTTTCTGACTTATTTGCAATTGTCCTGTAATCAAACGTGATTACTGTGCCAACGCCTCCCTCGCCTTCCCCCACGCCTCCACCCGGGGTTGCCTGCTCCGTGTTTGTGGAAGGCATGTGACGTCAGTTTGATTCTGTGATCCCTGCTCATGGGCAGGCCACTAGATATTCACCTTCAGGTGAGGTTTTTTGGTTAGCTTTTTTTGTTCGGGTACTTTTTCTGAACGTGACTGTGTTATGCTTTAACTGAGAGAAGATTCATTTGGTTCTGGTGATACGTAAGTCGCGGTGCTCCACATTGCAGCACTCAACAGCATTGTATATCTCCGCCGACTTGGTAGGTATGTAGACCTACTGTTAAAAGCTTTAGACTTCAGCGCATTTACTTGATTTCATGAATTACCACTTCCTCCTTCTGAACGAAATTTCCACCGAGTCACCATTGCCTTAAGCTGTACGTCGTCGGACTCATTACCCTGCCTTGGATCCTCATTTTAAATTTAACGGCTTCAGAGGGACTTCGATGTATGCTGGAGACGAAACGTATGCCTGTGAATATTAATCCGACTAACCAACATTGCTTTTCTCCCGATGAGGGACCGCAATCGCAACTCTAGCAGTACATACCTGTCTTTGCAGCCATTCACTTCATTGGTCGATCAGGCCCAATTCACCGACGTCTGATATTCAGTACAAAGGGGTTACGCGGCCCCCTCCGCCGTCATGCCTTCCATGATCGAAGTGTGCTCTTCCCTTGAGAACCCCTAGTTTTCTTCACCGACTTCCTTTATTCTCTCTCTTTTTTAGCTCGCTGAGCGTATGGAATGCAGTCCGGAGGCCGCTCGGAATGCGGCCTTCTCGGAGTTCGGCACCGATGCCTCCACAGACGCTGCCTCCACTGTTGGTTCTGGTCTGTCCGATCCTGGTCCCCTGCAGCGCCAGCACACCGCGCCACAACTGGCCAGCAACGGTTCACCCCTGCTCGGTGGCTTTCAGCGCAACTTCCGCAGCTCCATCACTAACCGTCTGCGCTTCAAGTCTCGCCCAGCGGACCGTACTAAGGTGAGTGTTTTTTTCTGCCGATGGTGGTTTGATCTGCCTCTCTTCTGAAGGCAACAGCTATGATTGTGAGCCGCTTACTTGCAAATGACCCAGTTTGGAGCCTCCGAAATTATGTTTTGTTTCTGTCCAGGGTGTTTGTGAATGTTTGCCCTGGCGGATTTCTAGGTCGTCGGCGTGGAACTTTCTGACTTATTTACAATTGTCCTGTAATCAAACCTTGATTAATGTGCCAACGCCTTCCCCACGCCTCCACTCGGGTTGATGCTTGTCAAAAACGGACTGTGTTGCAGATGTGCGTTGGACCAAAACGGAGCCAGAACCAGCCCGTGACATGCGCCTACCGGGCTCTGTAGTGCATGCATAGGCTGCCACGCTTTTGGCACAGATCTTCACACAGCGCCAGTCTCAGCAACTGTTGGTTGACAGGAGAGTGTGCCTGATAATGGGCAGAAACCAGTACTTTTCTCACGCGGACAAATCTGACGCGCCTGAATCTATCACAACACGCTAAGAGTCCTTAACTTCGAAGGCCGCCAACCACCGGCCTGACAACCCCGTTCTTCCTCGGAATACGAATTAGGTCGTTCCTTCTCAATGTGGCTTCTATGGCATTCTCACCGACGTGAGAGCCGACCCCTCGTTATTGTAACCGGAGGCATCCGGACTGAGGGCTTTGTCGCGTGTGTGGTACGCATAGACGACCGTTTGACCTTCTTGGCTACTGCGCCCTCATCCTCCTCCGGTCCTTTTTGTTTCGTCTTGCCATCGGAACAAGAGGGGTGAAAGAGGAGACAGTGCCGCAGATCCATCGCAAGTCTGGTTTAGCGGTCCTGCGACCGCTCCGTGGGGCACACAGTGGACGTCTTCGCTTGCGACTGTCAAATTATCGTGGTCTTTGTCTCAAGCCCTCCTCTGGACTTTTCCGTGGCTTCCCAAGAGCCTGTGGAAGGAAGCAAGTATCATATTGCCTAAGCAGGTCTATAAGTTGCACCATAGCCAAGTGGTGAAATTCTGGGGCCGTTTGGGGGTGGGCATCTTCAGCCGCATCTAAATGCATCTTTATCGCGCCTTTCCGTTCTACCCTATTTGTCTGTGCGTTTGTATGTGAACACCTTTAGACCTTCTGCCTTCCTCACTCCATGGTGAGTTATAAGTGTCCGTGTGTACACGTAGTGTGCACAGTTTTGTTCGGCGCTTATCCCCCGCACTTTTCACTCCCCTTCTCCCTCCCCTCCCCCCTTGTTCTGCCTGTTCCTGCTCTTTGTCGTCGTTGTTTTTTGTGTCGTATCCGTCTGCCCCAACTGTTAGCATCCAGTTTGTTTGGTTGCCCCATCGCAGGTGGCAATTGCTTAAGCGACTGTTTCCGGCTTATCTTCCGTCATCAGTCAGCGATGACTGTACCCCCGGACCGGGGGGAGGGGGGGTGCGTGAGATCTGTCTCCAGTTCTCTTATTTCCACAGTTAGTGCTCGACTGTCAAGCCGCAGTCCCTCGTTCTCCTGCCGCGATTGACAAGTTCGTCGAGTCATTTAAAAGCAAGGCTCAACCGGTTTGACCAGACTAACTTCTAGCCTACTTCTTGGGTCTTCTCGACATTGAATTGGATTTTAGGCGAGCAGAAGTGCCTGTTCTAGGCAGCGAGTGAGATTAAGCAAAGTACGATAGCTATCGCGACATAAGCCTCGTCGGTGTTGCTAGGATGGTCTTCGCTGTTGAGCTCAGGCGGTTCCATGGTGTGCATAACTCTAGGGCGCCTCCCGTCAAGCCAGGTTGTGAGCTGCGTGTGGATGTTAGGACCATACTGCGACGCATTCTACAGTGGCTACCAGTAACCGACAGCCGTCTGCTTTCTTGACTTGGTTGCTGCGTTTGATTTTTGCCGTTGTGGGTTCCTGTGGCAAATAATGAAATTAGAGTGGATGTCGACAAAAGTCATCCCTATGATCAAAACCTACAATCGCTCCACCGTTGTGGGGCTCTGGCCCATGGCAGTCTGTTCCAACTGTTCGATATTCGATCTGGCGTTCGAAAAACTTGTCTCGTCCTGCTCGTCCTCTTCTCGACGGTGTTGAGTTTGCACCCGGAAGTCGGCTGCCTAATGTCGGACACACTGACGATCTACAGTCTGTGGTCTCACAGGTGAATACATTCGCGAAATCTATCGGTTCATCTATAAAAGTTGGGAAAGCTACAGTGTTTTAGAGCGACCTCTCTGACTGGGGGAAGGCAGTCCTAAGGATTGCCAATAGAAGCGAAGAGACGAGTCCCAGGAAGTAGTCTTGAAGAAGGAGACACGATCGCTGGGACAAGAGCTTTGTTAGCCTGACGTTTTGGATTCCTGCTCGAAGGCATCATCAGAGACAAAAGCAGATACGGGTGGTTCATGCACAATTGGCTGCAGTATTTATAGGATGCAGTCGCCATGCTACCGCATACCTATGAACATTCACGGCTTCCCCTTTCATCGGGGATCGCCGCACTTGGTGTGCTAATTGTTTGATGGCCGAAATTCACGTCGTTAATTGCTGCAATTTCATTACGTGCGTTGGATGTTGGTGTGATGATTGATCGACCATCTGACCCACCTACCCTGGAGTTGGGAAAAGTGTTCACTTGTGCGCTCCCCGCGTGGCTAATTACTCCACCTAGGCGACGTCTCGGCACCGAGCATAGAAGGGGAAGGTCATTGCACTTGTTAATGGACTGGGAGCCAGTAAACCAAGATTGAAGTATCTCCCGGCTCACGCGGTTGTCACCTCTTGCAAGAATTTCGGCCTCGTCGAATTTAAATGTGTGGCCAGATCTCGTCGAATGAGCCGCAACTTGAGAACTGGCGTCATTTCTCCGCACTGCTGCAGCTTGTTCGGCCGTTCTCGTTCGGAGCTGTCTTCCGGTTTCTCCGCCGTAGTTGCTTTGTCCGAAACTGCCCCAGACCCGATAAACGACTCCAAACGTTTCTAGCCGTGGGAGTGGGGCTTTTGGTGTCATTAACTGACGCCTGATGGTTGCCTCCCGTCCAATCAGTCCTAAGGATTGATAGCTTTCAACTTTAAGAAGCAGCCAGTTTCAAATAACTCAGTAAGAGAGACTGCTGTTAAGCGTGTATCATGCATCCGTCCGATCAGTTTGTCTGTACGGTTGTGAATGCTAAGCTGTGTACGTGGGAGAGGAACGAAAACTGGAGGTTTTTGACCACGGACACCTGAGAAGGACTCTTCGAGTGAAGCACGTCGACTTCGTCTCAAATGAGGCAATCCGCACTCGCTGGGGCAACATCTTAAGGATATCTGAAGCCGTCCATGCGTGACGACTATGGCCGTTTTATCAGGTTTTTATATTGTCCACCTCATGAGGGCAGTGCTATCCTCGACCCGATGCCGTTACCCACCTTGAGGCGTCGAATTAGAAGACAACTTGACTCAGTTCGTCAGCACATGGAAGTGTTTCCTACACCTTGGGTATTCGGTGTCCGTCGTTGGACAAGATACTGGGTCGAGCTGTCCTGACCCACCGCCGCAGATCGTCACACGTGGAGAGGCACAATCCCGGACATCGTGAATACCAACTAGATCAGACTTAATCACCGCTGTACCAGCAATTTCCCAGTCAGACATTTCCCAAATATGATTAAGCTAAAGTCGTCCGGCGGGGCCTCGTAGCTCAAGTGGTTAGAGCGTTGGCTGTATTAAGGCCTTCCCCTTACTGCATGGGTTCGAATCCCAATGAGACCCGAGGTCTTCACAGTTGGGTCAATATGAAATATGAATTTCGAAGGAAAACTTGAGTGTTTTTTTAGTTGGTAGCAGACATCACCGTCAACATCGTGGGCAGCAGGTCACTGCCGTCAGCCGATCTGTGTTCCTCCACAGGATCACTGTGTGAGATTGAAGTGAGTGGACACCTGATTTGCTGAGGAGATAAAGAAGGGTCGCTGCTTCTATTAGTCAACTCCGAGCTTCATTCTCGCAGCTGCAACCGACACAGTGAACAGTGAACTGGTTTCAGCAACGGTAGGATGTAGAACCCCAAATAACTTGAGGTAGCTTGTGGACCGTGTCATACGGGAATTGCGAGTGGGGCAATAAACAGGACGGAGAGTAGGCGGAATTCAGGAGAACGGAAAATGATTAAGTTCTTGTCGAAAGTCTTATCCTACACAGGGGCGGAGGCGCGATGACATGCAGTCAATCGATCCTGGCCCACGGTGGACGCGGATCGTGCAGGAGGTTCATCTGCGCGCACAGGACCAGTCTCCGTAGCCTGAAGGCAGTTGACTTTGCTGTTACAAGTAAGCGCTGACTCAGTCGCTTAGGGTAGTTAGTTGGGACCTTGTAAATCACACGGACGGCTTCGTTGGGATCCGCACAAAAATATATCGGTATTTGAATTAGGGGACGCTGGTAGGTTTGCATCCGGTCAGGAATTCAAGAAAGGCTCTTGGGAGGGTTTCGGACCCCATGTAGCTGTCGTGCGCAAAACCGTTTATATGCTCTCTCAAGTTAGCTGGGGTCCTACACCCTACCGTTGCTCCGGCTTTTTCATTTTCTTAATTTCGCGTTTTTGTATATTCGACCGGTTGAATAGGGTAGGAAATGCCTTCTGTTGCTGAATATCGGTGGCCCTGACTCCTGAGCGACTTCTTGTGGTCGAATTGCGAATTTAGGTAGCACCATTCTCACCAGCGACCACCTTGGCGCCGTCTGTATTTGTCCGACGGCTAATCATAGCGCCGTATCCTCGTCCTCTCTTTACCGCACCTGATCAGACCTGTATGGACGTACACCGTTTTTTTGCTGCCTGAGAGCATATTAGCACCGTTCTCTGGGAGTTGGGTTGGAGACGAGTCGACCATGCAGCAGACTGACAGCATGTACATCTTTGAGAAGGATCCCTGTGTCGCCTGAGATCACACCGGTTGACTCATTTTGGACGAGGATGCTCTCATGCCAGTTGAATCCAGGAGGACGCATTGGTGGAGGAAAGTTCCTACAGTCACAGCAGGTGCTGTATCGCCCAGCACATTAACTAAAACGCCGAATTATGATCTCGGTAACAGGAAAAAATTACTTGGATGCGGTTATATTGCTGATTAGCATACAACATAATCTGAGAAAGATGGGTTCACCGGAACGAGTTTATTTGGGTGCTGAATTTTCGACCGGCTTTCCATTGTCAAATCGCAAAGTGCACTTAATCGAGTAGAAATTACAAGTGGCATGTCGCGCTGGTCGGCCTGATGCTTATCGATTTTTTTCTTCTCTTGCTGCCTCCGCCTCCCATGGGATCGTTGGCGGCGTTTTATCTGTGTGCTTAAGGAGTCATCGCTTCGCCGGGAGGAGGTGATTGAACCTTTGTCGGATGATCTGTGTGACGGTTTCTTTTCTTGCCCGCCGAGCAAACTCGTCGTCGGCCTGTCCCTGTATGGCTTTCTTAAGTCCAGTGTGGTTGTTTGGTCCCGAACTCAATAAACATGATGACGCAGGACATTGTAAGCTGCAGGAAGGTCCAGATGCCCGTTGATGGAGTCGGCCTCAAGTGTTAGCCGCTCTGCTTTTGTGTTGCCCCGGCCTTAGATGATAGCACCCTGGAGATCGAAATCAGGCCCAGTTTTTCCAACGTGCGTTGCTAGTTGAGAGTTCGAGTCTAACCTTCGAGTCGCAGATTTGTGATCTTTTAGGCGGGTCTGAAATTTCCGTACGGTTTCCCCGACATAGTTGCAGTCGCTCTCATCGCAACCTATTATGTAGACAACTGCTGAGGTCACAGCGGGTGACAGCCTGTCCTTAGGTTGTATCAGACGGCGCCGAATTGTTGTCTGTGTTGGATGGGCTATGCCTAGTCTGGCGGGCTTTAACAGTCCAGACACGACCTCGGTGACCCCACCAATGTAGACAGTGGTCCTCCAGACTTCGGGTTGCTGCTCACTTGGCCGTTGTCTGAGCTCTCAGTGCCTGCTTCTCTCGATAAAATGTCTGAGATAACTGTTGGCTGCAAAGAGTCTCTGAAGGTACAGTCATTCGGCCCTTTTATCTTCTGGCGGGCTGCAGTGCGTTTCGACTCTTTGGAATAGAGTGCGGACACAACTACGTTTGTGAGACAGAGGATGATTGCTGTGGAAGTGTAAGATCTGTCTTGTGTCGGCGGATTTTCTGAGTACCGTAGTTTGCAGTTGTCCAGTTGTACACCGGCGCAGAAGCACGTCAAGGAAGAGCAGCCGGCTTTTTGTTTTAGCTTCCGTCGTGAACTGAATATCCGGGTCAACTGAGTTTAGTAATTCCTTTAGGTGGTCAATGTTATTCGTTTTGTCAACGGCGAAGGTGTCATCGGCATAGCGAGCCCTGAACTTTGGTTCATACTTAGTGAATAGTAAGTGTACCATCTGTTGAAGAACTACTTCAACAATTGGGTGAGCCCATCTTTCTCCTCAAATCGTCATCCCGGATCTCTCAACTTTGCCAATCTCAATACAACATGATCTCAAGCCATTTCAGTCGCAGCAGGATGCCGGCCGCCTGCAAAAATAAAACTCCTCAGGAGTAGCTTCTCAAGCAGCATTTGATATTCTCCATTAATTTTCGATGCCTCGATAAATCTACGCATGTTTTGTAGAACGCGCATAATTCAAAAGGAGCATTAATAAACGCATAAATGCAACTTGGTTAAGTATGTCAAGGTGCATACGTTGCACAAAATTTATCCGAACTTATAGGGGCATCGAAAAGACATGGAAAAATGTCATGCTACTTGAATAATAATTTGAGCATGCTTTTCCTAGGCAGTCGGAAGGACGTGTATTTGAAAACCGGCATCCTCTTAAGCCTAAGATGTCTCGGAATTGTACCACGTGACGGTCGATATTACAATCCCATCTACGTAATCCTTCCTTTAACTGAGTACACTTTCCGGAATTGCACTACATGGAGCACGTCATTTGCTGTGTCTCAAAAATGATGCCAGTTATCCTGACCTAGTCTTCCTTATTAAATCGGTTACGTTTGCCGACCGCAGGTTCGTACTGTTTCAGTTTTGTTTCTTCATCTGTTCGAAGCTCCCTACCGGTCATTTGGTCCGTGCGTTTGCTAACTTCTTACCCCTCCCCTCCCCCCTGACAGATTTGGTAAACTGGCTACAGGTGTACGATGACCTTGCCAGCCTGTCGGAACGGGTTGTGGCACAGTGAGGTTTGGGCCGTCCTGAGAAAATTTTAATTATTGAGTCTGTGCTAAGGCAAACTCCGGCGCATCGGGTCTCGGCTGATTCAGCGAGACCTGCCAGGTGCGTGAACTAATCGCTGGTTTCACCATCCTGACTGCCAAGACAAGCCTCCTTTGCACAGTAACCGGATTATTCTCACATCTGTCCCGTCCCCCCCTCCCCTTTGTTATCCGTGCTGCTACCTTTTTCTGTCCTTAGAAAACACTTTTTGTCTGGATGTCAGTTGCCGTTGTTTCATATTTCTCACTCGTATCGTCTACAGACCACGAACCCCAATCACCGCGCCAACGATGTCATCGTCCTCGAGGGTCAACCGCAAACCATTGCTGCACGGTTCGCCTTCGGTTCGCTAGATCTTTCCTCACTGACCAATGACAAGGTAGGAAACATTGTCGGACGTGTTCTTTCCTCCCACAGCCCCTTTTTGCTAGGTCTTTTGTCCACTGCTAACTCCTCTCGTAGTTGCCACCGCGGATTTTTGGTGGTCCGGGAATACCAGTTTAACTTAAGTCAGTTTTAAGTCAGTTTATTAAGGGAATGAGGCTTTCGCCCTTGAGCTCCCTATTCATATCGATAAACAGATATAAAGTCATCAATTACATCAACAAATGCGAAAAGTTAAGAAGTTAGCGGTAAGTGTGAGCTAGGCGCAAACTGCCGCCGCTAAATCAATCATTATTGTATGTACAGTAGGTTCTCAACAAGTGAGCGTCTAGTCTGCACTTAAAGGATTTAATACTTTCGGAAAGAACGACGCATCAGGGAGTCCATTCCATGCCCCGATGACCCTGTGAGAGAAGGCGTTCCGTCGGACGTCCGAATGAGCCCGCTTCCTTTGCAGTTTGAACGGATGACCACGCAGACGGTCAGTCCGGGCCAATTCAAAGAATTCATCAATGTCTAGGGCACACTCACGGCTTCTGACAATCCTGTAGGTTTGAATGAGATCGCCGCGCAGTTGCCTGTAATTGAGAGGAAACAGATTTAGTTCGGTCAGCCTGGTTTCGTAAGGCAAATGATGAAGATTCTTGACCATCTTCGTAGCCATCGCCTGTACTCTTTCTAGTCGTTGATAATCTTTCTTTAACCACGGTCGCCAGGCCTGGATTGCATACTCTAAGTGAGACCGGACGAATGCCCCATAGGTTTTTCCGAACAGCTGTTGATCGATCTGCACAAATCCTCGCCTCAGCGCAAATAACACCCTTATCGCACTTTTGGCTGCCCTTTGACACTGTGAAGATGGTTTCAGCAAGGAGGTCATTAGGACGCCCAGGTCTTTCTGTTCCACAACATTTGAAAGGGGCTGACCACCAAGGACGTATCTAAAGGAATCGTCCTCCTTACTGGTCTGTCTGGTGCGGAGTCTCAGGACCACACATTTGTCCACATTAAAATTGAGGAGCCAGCGAGTTGACCAACTGTTTAGGCGGTTGAGACTGTCTTGAAGCGCGTACCTGTCTGCATCAGATCTGATGGGTCTCCACAGCTTAACATCGTCAGCAAACATGATGGCGCTGCATCCCAGGTCGTCGACGCAGTCGTTAATGTAAACCAGGAATAGCAACGGCCCTAAGACGGAGCCCTGGGGTACACCACTTAGAAGGGAAGTAGGAGTTGACCTTGAGGCCTCAATGCACACGGTTTGCGATCTCCCGGTAAGAAAATCTGTTATCCGTGTCAGTAGCTTTCCTCTTATCCCAATTTCAGAAAGTTTGTAGATAAGGCGTTTGTGTGGGACGCTGTCGAACGCCTTCTTAAAGCCTGTGCAGATGACAACCACCCTACCATCCTCGTCCAGTGCGCGAGTCCACTGCTCCGTCGAGAGCAATAAACTGGAAAGACACGAGCGGTTCTGTCTTTCCACAACTTCAACTACACAAAATCAATGCGTCCCCTCAGGTGAGAAATGACATAGGCTACACGCATGGAAGGTTGCCATGAGTCGGCAGTTTGCCTGTGGGTTAGAATAAGACGTCTGTCTAGGAGTGCGTGAGTAGCAGATTGGTGTTGTTCACGCGTGTCTGACCGGTACTCACCAGCATGGACAAGTAATTAGCTGGGTATGGGTCATTTGATTGGTAGTTAATGGGCTGAGTCTAGGAGGCATTTTCGCGAATGACAAACGTCTAGCGCGTGGGATAGTGGCGTCTGGTCGTGGACGCTGTCGCGGCTGCCACAGGTCCAGAGCTACAAGACCTTGTGACTTAGTCAATCCCACCTGCCACTAAGCATGGCACACTCCAAACGTTGGGGGGTGATGTGGCCTCATCTCGGGTCACGTTTATGAAAGCACATGTCGACAACGCTGCGCAGTCGAGCTGTTCGTAATGAACGCCCATCGAAGTTATTACAATTCGACGGCGCGGCTCTGTTTAAGTGTCAATGACACAGGTTAATCACCTCGCGCGCGCGGTCTTGCTTGCGGTACGCTGTATCACCAGCGTGGCAGCCACAGCAAACACCTAGGCTTTTCACCCTTTCCCAGGTTAGACCATGGTGAACAGGAATCTAGGGATTCGGGGCCTCCTGTCCGGCCTTTATGTCGGTCAAGGTGGGTGATGATCGACAGTTGCGTCCCCCCCCCCCCCCCCCCCTGTGTCCTATTATCAACTTTTTATTCCCATCTCCCGCTTTCAGGTAGAGGTATTTGCCCGTCCACAATCGCTCGGCAGCTCCACCAGTTGGACGAGCCTGGGCTCTGAAAACACCGATGCCAACGGTCGTCTCACCTTCACCATCCCCGAAGATCGGCGCTTGGGTGTGGGCATGCACCGCCTGCGTCTGGTTGCGGCCTCCGATGCGGAGCATCCGCTTGAGCTGACTGCGGCCATTGTACCGCCCGGCGCAGATTGCGTCATTAGCAGCATCGATGGCAGTTTCGCGGCCAGTTTGTCCATCATGGGCAAGGTGAGCGCTGTTGCCCTCTACGAAGAATTCCGCTTCTTTCTTTAAGTGTGCGCTCGGCCCGTGCTGCACCAAAACAGGAGTGTCAGTCTGGCTCACGATGCGCGCCTACCTGGCAGCGCAGGGTGTGCGCGCGCGCCCATGACTATTACCTCATACAGGGGTGGGTTGGCATGCTCCAGAAGTAGGCCTCTGAGATGCGTCCGCCACTGCGTCCAATCCCACCGTCCGTTAGAACGGGCGCCATGAAAGATGGAAGATGGGGCCGAGGTCTACATTGGGCAGTTGATTTCCACGGCAATGTCAGTGTCTTTACCACCGTTACGGAGAGCGCAAGCGGTGTGGAGTTACGGACTTGGGTGAGAGAAAGACATGCCCACGTACGGAACACCAAACCAAGTCAGAAGCTAGATACACGCGCGAAGTTAAGCAGCCAGCCAGTGCGCGCTGCAGAATTGCGGCGCCCTTACTAACGCATGCGGCCCAATCAGTGACCGGTCGAACATTCGAGACTTCTCTGTGAGGGCATTTTCGCGCACGAAATGGCCGATCTACGCCGGACTGTTCTAGAACGCTCTCCACAACTGGCACGCCGTAGGCCAGAATTTTCCAAAACACTCAGGACCCCAGATAAATAAGGCGTCTCTTGACGAATTTAGAACCGTGCATTTGCATGCGGTGAGAACAAAAGGGTTGTTCCTAGAACGCCTGTAAGAAAATGGTATATACAAGAACCGCCTTCTTGACCACTATCTTTCACATCTTTTCAGTGTGTGCTCTATCTTGCAAGCAGTATGCAGTTTTATTGACCTCATCCACTCTGTTCTCCCATTGAATGCGGTTTGACACCTCTCGCGTTGGCAGCATTCCCCTCTACTTTGATTTACTCGATTTTACTCTTGTTTATCGCTCAATACGTATTTCTACGGAATCGCTCCTAACTTCTTGTCCTCGTAAACGCAGGTGAATCACTCGTTGAAAGGTTGCTGTTTTTGTCTCAAATGGGTTTTCCGCATGATTGCAAACTTCCTGCTCCTTGAAAAGCAGATCGCTGCCGGCCTACGCAGTTTGATCCTGCTATTTATGCCCTCGTTCCTCGTCTCGGTCCTCATTCCGATGGATACGTGACTAGACATCCAACCCTGTATGTTTGCGTGCTCGTGCCTAGACGGCCTGCCTCAAGCGTCGGATTGTCGCCTGATTCTACTCTCTCATTGGTCCCTGCTAATTAGCCGGACTGCCGCCTCTGTCGGCGGCGGATTTCCTGCCTCGCTGTTAATGCAGGCCAGATTTCTGACGATCATACAGTGTTTTGGTGGCATGAAATACCGGTCCTAACATGCCGACTGGGCGTTTATTTCTGCGGCGGTGGCGTCGGCGGCCTGTGCTAGGAGGGAACTGGGCTTGGCAATGATCTTGAGATCCACAATAATCTAATTTAAATTCAAACTACCTACTGTGTGGAAAGTTAGTAGTGCATTTATTTTCGAATTACTCACTCCCTGTTGGCAGGACCCCAAGGTTCGACCAGGCAGTGTGGATATTATGCGGCATTGGCAGGCCCTAGGTTACCTCCTCATCTACATGTCTGCCCGACCGGACATGCAGCACAAGCAGGTGTCCATCTGGCTAGCCCAACACAACTTTCCCACCGGGCTCTGCTTCTTTGTGGACGGCATCTTCACGGATCCGCTGCGTCAGAAGAGCCACCTTCTTACCGCCCTTGTACAGCAGGTTCGTCTGTTTCTTCCCAGTAGGGAGTATCTTCTCATACCGATATGTCACCAGAACTGTTCAGTGCTTGTTTGTCGCTAGCGGACAACCTCGATCGGTGTTATACCCACAGTCTTAGGAACAGAAAGGTGAATGCCAATCTGGCATAGCGTTTTGTAATTCCTGTGTGGGACATACAGGACGCTGGCCCGTTGATCAGCTGATGGAGTTTTTGATTTGACGACTCGCGTTTTCCCGTTTCCCCAGCTCCAAGTCTCTGGCCTGTTTGTTCAGAGTCGGCGTACGGCCGAGTCTTGACTGTAGTTAGGTCAGAAGTGGCCATTGCAGTTCTCCTTATCTTTCCCAATTATTTCCTCTAAATAGGCGGGCATGCCCAAACGCTTTCAGCAAACAGGTGTTGCTTAATGAGAGATTGTCTCTAGAGCCCGTTACTACGAGCCGCCAAAGCGTTTTTCTCTGTTGTTCGCCTTAACCTTTAAAGGCTCATCTGAATGTCCACTGTGCCTACGGGTCCAGCAAAGACATCCCCCTTTACCGATCTCTTGGTCTTCAACCTCACCAAATCTTCGCTATCGGCAAGATCTCCCGGCGTCAGGCGCAGGAAGCCACCGTGAGTCGCCTGTTTCTTACTATACTATCAGTTTTATCTTTATGAGGTGCCGGAGAGATAACTGATATCCGGACTCACTTGTTAGGGACCTGGAACCAGCCCATTTGTCGACTAATTATGATTCATATTGACCCAACTGTGAAAAACACGGCGCCTCGGTGGGATTCGAACCCACGCAGTAAGAGGAGGGCTTTAGTACAGCCAACGCTTTAACCACTTGAGCTACGAGGCCCCGCCGGACGACGCGAGTTTAATCACATTTGGGTCAAGCTACCCGCCCAACCTACTGCAACTTCTGGAATCCACCAACTCTGATACAGTAAGTTGACTGCCCAAGCAGGATTTCCTAAGTAATTCACCTAGAATCCACCAGATGACTACCAGGCTCACGTAATTCATAGGTATTTTGGCAGATTTTGAATAATCCATATTGACCCAACTGTGAAAAACTCGGCGTCTTGGTGGGATTCGAACCTACGCAGTAAGTGGAAGGCTTTAGTACAGCCAACGCTCTAACCACTTGAGCTACGAGTTACCTGTCTCACCATGGTGCCTCTTGACCTGAAACGCTAAAGGAAGGTTGTGGCGTCGTTTTCAAAAGCCACCTTTAATTTCTGCAAAGTGCTTCATGGCAGTTCGATCGTCGTTGCCGATGATGTCCACCGTGTGCTCCACGTGAGGTTGGTAGCAGGAACGGTGACTTGTGCGCGGTCTATTTTAAAGTAGTGGCAGACTTACACAGCATCTACCGCACCCCCTCCTGGATCCGATATCAAAACAGAGCAATGGGGACCGTGGACGGGAGAGGTAGCTGACACAGCGTGAACCCCCACCGAGGCGTACCACCACACTCTTGTCCGTATCATAGACTGTCGCAAACAGAATGACAGCACCTTTTAAGTGTTAAGAAAACCGGCCATGTCGGTAGCCACTTATATCGTCCCGTTCAGCGTGAATGCCAGGTCGGTGTAGCCTGGAGTAGCGTGAGCGGATAACTTTAAAAGAAATTCGTCTTTTGAATGATGCCCATTCCAACACCGTGACCCGAGAAATTTGGTCGGAGCCGATCGCATCTGTAACAGCCTAACTTGATGCTCTGAATGGGACCAACGCTGTACCGTCTGAGAAAGCCGGCGAGTATGACAAAACCGGACATGCAACATTGATCTGAAGCTATTTCCCTACCCCCTGCCCTTCCTCGGTTAGAGGGGAATTTGAATTCCATAGCCGGAGGAACTATCCAGTATGGCTCCACTGCAGGTCGGAGTGCCGAAACGTCTTCCTCAGTGGAATTTGGTGCCAGCCGCACACAAACCCGGATCTGGCGAATGAGTCACAAGCACCACCCTGCATGTTGTAACGTTCACGTAGCTTCTTGCAGACTATACCCTTTGACAAAATGTCCACCTTCATTTGCTAGCAAGTATTGCGCGTGTTGAAAGCTTGTGCGCCCTACGAAGCCCGCAGTCGGCAAATTGCTAAAAGCGTGATCTGTTGCTGCCGTCAAATACTCCTGCGCTGTTTTTATCTGCTCCAGTATGCCTACAGTAGCTGGGCTTACTCATTAAATATCACCCGAAATTCCGAAATGAGTTTTCGTTTCGAAAAGATTAATTAAGTAGGGTTGTAAAACTAGTCAGCCTGCAGCACAATTCTCTAATAATTTAGTTACGTCAGGACGCCGGTTTTCGAATGAATCCTCTTCCCGCTGCATGCAAAAACTACACTCTGTAAAAAGTGACTACGCATGTAGCATGCTTTTTTTCATTGATTTTCGATGCCACTAAAAGTCCAATTATATTCCATGGAAAACACGCATCAAAGTATTCATTCTTTTGCTCATTCGATGGATAATTACGTCCTCTTCTCATTTCATACTCGAAGGAGGGACATCATTCGGTTTCAAAAAATTGCTAAGTATGGGACTTAAATACCGTGAAATGCCCCTTCATAAAACGTCATGTCTCTCCATTTACCGATGTGGCATGTAAACTTAACAATATGGATCAAATCCACTGTTAGAATTTATGAACCCCATATGGTCTCTTAATACCGTAGAGAAATGTGTGGTTTTCCGTACGCGGAAAATATACGGCTTGTAATTTGAAAACCCTGAATCTAAGTGTAGCGGTAGAGCGGGTTCAAAATTATTCGGGAATTGGAAAAATTTTGGAAAGCCGAATTTTACCCTCTCTTTGAGTATGGAGTTGAAAAAAGACGTAATTGTCTACCGAATGAGCAAAAGAATGAATATTTTTATGCATATTTTCCATGAAATATAATTGGACTTTTAGGGGTATCGAAAACCAATGAGGAAAACGCATGCTATTTAAATAGTCATTTTCTACAGAGTGTAGTTTTTGCATGCAGTCGGAAGGGAGTTCATTCGAAAGCCGGCATCCTGAGGTAACTGAAATATTATAGAATTATGTTGCTAGGTGATTAGTTTTACAACCCTACTTAATTAATCTTTGTGAAACGAAAACGCATTTCGGAATTTCGGTTGACATTTAATGAGTTAGCCCATCTACTATATTAGTGGCCCCCGAACGTATGAGCCCTGGGTTACATTTTACTCACTTGTTGCTAGACGCAGATACTAGGAATTTGGATAGACTTGGGAGCATATGTCGGGGATGCCGAGATCGGACACCCAAGCTGCGGTTCAGTGATCTCGGCCCAGCTAGTGAAGACTCTCCCCATCTGCAACACCCCTACCGGTCATGAATGCAAGCTGGCCATATTTGTTTTCGTAAACCTGCTCCGAAAATAGCTAGAGCGACCCTTGGAGTACATGACGTGCATGCTCTACCCCCGTCTCATATCAGCCGGTATTTTCCTTGTTAGGCCATCCGTGGCGGCTACGCGGCCCACCTGCAAGACCTGTTGGAGAACAATTCACTCTGCAAGCCTGCTGTGGGTCCCATCAGCTCAGCTGTCTACCGCTACAGCCTCGACGCGCCCGCCTCGCCCGAGGTCCGCACCGCCGTCAGGTGCCCCGTCTTCTTCGACCTGCCCAACGAACCGGTCGCGCCTGAGTAGTCATCTCCACCTCTGTTGTGCGCGAATGCAATAACTTACCTTTATTTGTTGTCTGTCCGCAGCAGAGTGATTGGGTCGTTGACTGCGCGGCGGCCGTCTGCATTGCGGACTGACTATTTTTCTCTACTTTTCATTCCCCCATACTCCTGTTGTGCATACACGGACACTATTCCAAAGGACTGTGTGTGTGTGTGTATATGCGGGTTTGTTGGCTACGCCGACCGAAGCTTCTGTTGCCGAAGTCGAGTACAAATCATCATCGCCCACTGACGTCATCCCCGATCTCGCTCACACTCACCCAAGAGTTTACTTTATTCCGGTCTCCCTCCACTCCACCCCCATCCCCTCATCCTCTCCTATCTCCCACCATTTCCATCAAGATGAACTATATAGATATATATTTTATATGTTGTAATAATTGCAGCCTTGCATTAATAAAGGCACAGTCTGTCCTCTCCCTTGGTGTCTCTTGCCTGATCGATTCTCTCCCACCCGATGTCCCCAGGTGTGTGCATTTGTTGCAGCAACCGCATAAGACTAGTACACAGCATGCCCGGTATGCAGGGGTCGTTGCGACAATCGAAAGTTTGCTACGGACTCCTTGGCAGCCGTGTCAGCTAAGAAGAAACCCTTAATTAACGCTAACTTAGGGGACCCAGTCGTCTCTAGTTTGCTATTCGAGCTCGGATTTTGGGTGACAGTAGAGAGCAGGACCTCGCTGTCTGCTGCCAATGAGCTAGCGCCTTGTGTGGGCCCTGCCGCGTTTACCTAATTGACTGATGGCCAGCAGCCTGTCGGTTTCCTGAACTGTCATTCATTGCGGCGCCCGGTACTGGTGGCGGCCATAGGCGAAGGTTCAGGGGTCGAGAACTGGTGGGTTGGCTGCGACAAGTTGCCCACTGGTAGGTTTTCCTGTCGGCGGCAGTCAGTGCTATTAGTTGAGAGATAGACGTCATCATTCAACCCGACCCTCACATTGGTCGGCGTAGGGTATGGCCGACAACTAACTGCACCGCGGTCCGAGCAGGCCAGCGGGAGCTCATCGCATTTGAGAAATCCACTCCCTATGCCCTCCATCCGCAAATGCGACCAGCGCCGCATCGCTAAAGTGTAAGATATAAGTTGGCGAGGATGACGGGACCGCCATGGGCGGGCAACAGTGGCCCGGGTTTGTTTCCAAAGTCTCCCCCCCCCCACAGTTGGAGGGAAACACGCACCATATTGTCCGGAGAGCCATCCAACGTCAGTCGACTGTAATTGCCAATCAGCGCGCAGCCCAGGTCACGTTAGAAATGAGATAAGAGCGTTGTCTAGACCTTTTCGTATGGCCCACTAAATACAGGACTGAAGGTAACGCTCTGGCGTCCTGACCAGTATTTAACACTCCCGGGGGCCCGGTGTCATCAAGCGATTCGTTATCGCGCAGTTCGCTTTCCCGCCTCCTATTGGATCACGTTGTGACCAGTGACAATCACGCTTCAAAATCTAGTACAGATACCGCAGGTTGTGCCGGTATTCGTGGTTACTTGCAGCAAACCGCAAAACCCCCCACTGACTTGATTCCCCATGAGCTGGCTCAACTTACTGAGAATGCTCGCTATCTTGGCGACCCTAACCCCAGAGATCTGCAACGTCATACCGCACGTCCAGTCGGGCAGGATTGCAACGAACTCTAGGATATAAATCCTAGGAATTTGGGACGTGCTAGATGGACGGCGACACTAAAGGGTTACACAGTTTATTGAAGATGATTGTCTTCCAACCTCTCTTGGTGATCGGGAACAAGACGAGCCGATACCCTCCCTAGAAGCCGAACTTCTGGGCCCTGCATGCCCAGTAGCCGAATACACTTGGGACTTGTACTTGATACGGCTGCGATCATATCTAATCTAGCCGACCTCTGTGATGCCTCGAACTTTACCTCTGTACGCGTGGCGATCCGCGGCAGCAGATCCGGGTAGTTCAACCTATTCTCTTCGCCAACGACGAAGACCGTGAACCGAAGGTCTAAGAACCACCTCCATGTCCTGACAGACTGTGTCGAGCCAGGTTTCGAGTTGGACCCCTCTTCGAAGCCTCCAATAGGTTAACGGTGCCGAATCAAGGACAGTAACACTGAGCTCCTGAGGCGGAAGGCGAAGAACATGTCCAAACCACCTTGGATGGCCTGGGTTATCCTTGCGGTGTTGTGGTCACATTTCAGACGAAGTCGGTGCGCTTCATTTGAAGGATGATCCTCAAGCGGTGGAGGTCAAATACCTCCAGTTTTCGCTCATCCTCCACGCGCACAGTCCAGCATTTAAAGCTATAGATAAGGACAAACCGAACAGATACACGGTACACGCGAATCCTAGTGGTGATGGATATGTGACGTCGGATCCATGGGCATTTTTTAAGTCCTCAGAAACCCGTTGGGCAGCATCAATTCGGAAGACAATGTCATCCTTACTCTGCCCATTCGGCAGCAGCCTTGCCCCGAGGTATTTAAAACTGTCTACCTCTTCTAGTTGATAGCCATCAATCCCAGGGGGTGCATTCTCCTGGTCAGGGATGGAGCTTGAAATATGTCGACTACAGTGCACTTAAGACTGCAGTCAAACATCTGCGAACATTCCTGGAAGCAACGAAACAGAGTTGCCAACTATACAGACAGCACTCGTACTAGCTAAATGCGTAGACACGCATTTCACTGACTTCCTGCCATTGCATGGCGCATCGGCAGGGGTTTGGCTAGTCGAAATTTGTGTGCTTCCTGCCATACATTCCAGTCTCTGAATGCTGCCTTTCTTCATTTCCTCGGAAATTGATGGGCGAACTTCGAGAAAGACGCTCTGATCAAGGCTCCTTATCCTCGACCCGAAAGTTTGTAAGAATATTTGAGCTTAAATCCACCAGCGCGATATTCACAAGTTGCCAACAGGTAGCCAGTAGTGTCTGCATAACAACGGCGATTCCGTCGTCGATTTCGACGATGTCCACGGTAAGCTCCACGGCAGATTGAGAGTAGGGGCGGCGACTTCCGCGTGATTTATTTTACAGTAGCGGTAGGCTTGCGGCGGCCAGCCATCATGACCAGCCTGACGTCATTGTTCAAGACCTCGCTGCCCCAAGGTCATCCACCCTTTTGCAGTGAGCCGTTCCAGACGCGCTGACCAGAAGTCACACGACCGGCAGCTCGGGCATACCTGCGTCCGCACAGCCGCCTATGCGGCCACTCAACCGCACCCCACCCCCTGAAAGCACAACCTAAGCCACTGGGACACCATCCATCGGCAAATGCAACACATTCTGACTGGCCACCACTTGAGCTTGGCCCACGAGCCTACAAAAGCGGCTGCCACCAGTATCCCCAGGCATGACTGGACGCAGTCAACGCCAGCCCTGGCTTCGCCAGTGGCCACTGCTGTCTGAGAGGACAACCCCGGGTTCCGTGCACAATAAACCCCTCATTCTGGTGCCTTTCGTCTTTTCCCTCCAATTTAGGATTTGCATTGATAATTGTAACTCACACACTACACACACATTCTCACGGCCGTGCCGCAACAGGCTTGCACAGCATTTACCTCACTTCCTCCATCTCCCCCATCTGAGCCCGGTGTTATGACCAAGAAGACCGGAGGTGGAAGAGGACACAGGTGGTTGGGGCGGCCAAAGCCGCCCCTAGATGTGCACAGCACACTGTCAGCCCGAATAAAACCTAAACGCCCAGACATGTATCCCTGTCCGGTCGTTTGCGAGGTCTCTGATCCCACTTCTAGACAGTTTAACCCACCGACTGCAATGATGACGCCATTATGCCGACTCTCCACTGCCCTACGTTGACGCACGTATCCTCACCCAAGTGAGGGCAGGGTAGAGAGGTTAAAAGAGGGGTGCAGTTTTGTTTAAAAGACGCCTTTTTTACAAGAGTGGAGGTCTTCACCTCCATCGAGCAATAACAATCAAAATAGTAATGACAACACAGAGAAGGAAACCGCGGTGAGTGTTGACGGGATCTTTCTCTCTTTTTTAAAACAGAAAAGATGAAGAGATAAAAGGCCATATTAGGTGGCAAACCCCCCGGTCTTGCAGACGAGGAGGTGGCCCCTCACCGAGCAGGGCCCCCGAGGTTGGAGTGCTGCTGCTGCTGTTGTTGTGCGGCGTACGCCTCCACCAGAGCGGCGGCCGCAGCGGCAGCGGCGGCGGCGTCACCGGCATGCCGCTGCTGCTGTTGCTGCTGCGCCTGAGCGAGCTGCTGCAGGTGGATCTGCTGCGCCGACTGGCCCGTGGTGATGCTGCCACGATAGCTGGTCGGCGCCGGCGGCAGGAAGGTGGGCATTAGGCCAGCGGCGGCGGCCGCCGCAGCAGCTGCCGCCGCGGCGTTTTGCGGCGTCAGGCCGCCGGGAGCGGGGTTGATGAGAGAGGACCCAGCTGGCGGCACCTGATGGGTGGCGTTGTTGGGTCCATTGAGGAGTTTTGATTGGATCATCAGCGCGGTCAGTGAGGAGAGATCCGTTTCTGTCAAAGTAAGCAGGGGGAGACTATATAGGCGAGATGTTGGAAGTGGCTAGCAGAAAGAAAACACTGGCTGTCGAGCCTGAGTTGCATTTTACGTCCATCGCTTGTACGATTGGCGCCCATCATTTGGTCTACGGAAAAGTCAAGCACCTGCACGGCCTATTCAGAACACAGACTGGATAGAAGGGTCTACCGAGAGTGAGCAACCGCAGTGATCATTTTGGTTAGGCTGGCATCGGTGACCAGCTAGGTCCCAAACCAAACCCGATAGGGCATTGAATAGGAGCCTAGATCAGTATATTTTGGAGACAGAATACGCTACCAGTGAAACACAGGCCCAAAACAAGACAGCTGAGATCGGGAGCATGACCCAGCATCCAGCAGTATTGGGTCTGGTAGAGGGGTGAGCACCGATCGCGCTACGGAACTCACTCATCCCGTTGTGCCTTGGGGCTCTTTCAAGCCCCGCCAGCGGCCACATAGCGGCGCGTGATATAGGCTGAATAGCATTGCCGAAAAAGACAAGGGAGACTGGAATGCCCATTTCTGGCTTATTAGCCGTCGTCAGCTAGTGAGACCCAACCCCGAGGTGTAGAACACCTGGATCGCTGGACTTCTAACCAACAGGTTGCGAGATCGAGCCCCAGGTGTTCCACACCTCGTGGTTGGGTATGGTTGGCTGGCGACGGTGAATAAGCCAGAAATGGTCATCCCAGTCCCGCTTGTTTCTGTCGGCAATGCTATTCAGTATTAAATCGAGCGAACCCTAATTAAAATTCCAGATCAACCAGGTCATAAGTGAGAGTATGGCAGGCCGAAGACGACAGGTAAGATGAAAACCGCCATCTCGCCCCCCACTAACATTGTCGGTGTAATTCATTTATTGGCCACCTAGCAGCGCAACGCTCCAACGCAGAACGGGGCGTCTGTATATTGTCCCGAAACCAATTCAGGTCGGTGAATACCATTTTACTGTGACCTTGCACGTAAGAAGGTTGAGATTTTAGGAACAGTTTCCACAAAATTTGACGCAGACGAAACATGCACCTTCAATGGGCTTGGTTCTGCACTCTTCTACGAGCTAAAAACCCTGACCCTTTAGTCGTGCGCGCAAACCGGACCAAACTGAAAACGATTGCAGAAGTGGGGATCTATCAACATGTGGAGGACAGAAAGGACGGTTTTTAGGCAGGATGAATCCTTGTAACTAAAATACTTCTTTAAGTGAACAATTGGAATAACGGATATGGACGCCAGAAACATCGTCTTTGGAATCAGGGACCCCCGATCCTCCAGACAAAGATACAGCGCATGATAGTCCGACCATCCCAAGAGACATTCACAGCTGCTCCACCAGGTGTGCCCAGCAGCAAAGACGTCAGCATGAATTTGTCTACATTAGAGCGGACTTGTGACGCACCCACCCCACTCACTCCTGCCACTCTCACCTGCTTCCGGTGGTAAGACAAGAGTAAAGACGACCGAGGGTACTGGCACAGCCAAATACGACCTCATTTCCGCCCTGTATGTATAAGCCTACATTATGAGGGAGCTGAATCTCACCTGGACTCGCGGTCCTGAAAGAGCGTAGTTACCACGTCAATTGACAGTCTTTCAAGCCCTGATGGACACAAGTGCGTCAGGTTTATTGCAATGAGGAATGCGCTGATATGCCGCGGGGAATGATTTCCGAGAGTCGCTGTCGTGCACCAGTCAACTGTCGAGCCTGTCAACCGACGGGTGATGGGATCGGGCACAGTGGTTGGTGTGGTGTGAATGCTTCCGCCTGACGTGTGCGACACGCATGCACAGCTGCAGTTGTTGCCTAGAGCGCACTCAGCACAACCTGGTAAACTCGAGCTGTGGGCCGGCGTGATCCAGTGCGCCAATAGCGCAGTCCGTTATGGCGGCACGTCAGGTGCAGCATACTGTGCCTTATGCAAGCAGTCGAAGACAGGGACAGACGGTGGTAGTAGACACGACCACAAACTATGTTCAGTCTTTCACATTTCTCCATCACTAATCTCGCTTCAGAATTTACGTGATGATAACATCCACTCAAGCAGCACATTAAGCAAAAATTTTTGGAGCAAGCAACTTCTACTAGACGTAGGATGGGATTAAAACACTATAAGTGTGAGAAAGGAGCACGCTTAGTGGACCGTACAAAATTTAAAAACGAATGTTGACTGTCTTCGGCGCTATTTAAAAGTCGAAAGCGTCAAAGGCATTTTTCCGCCTGTGATATCTCGCTACTACGTTTCATTTAAGTAGGCAGTATTTGTTCCCGAACAGTCGTCCAAATTCGAGCCTCTGGACTACAACAGCCTGATCCGGTAGGCATAGCTTAGCCAACTTTGCATCCAGACGCTGCCCTATTCCCGCCTGTCGTCTGCCAGGCACATAAAGACACACGAATGCAGAGAAAAGACATTGCCGGCGTACACTGCCAACGAGATCGAGCGTTGCTCACCTGTGGGCAGTTTTCCGCCGACAGTGGCATACCCCATCAGGCATTTGGAGAGATTTTTGAAGTCCTGTTGATTAACCTCATTGAGGGCCTGACTGCCAGCAGGATTGAGCATAACGGCGGGCGCCTCGGTTGTTG
>CACRXP010000026.1:2140272-2155673 GCA_902702965.1 Spirometra erinaceieuropaei
GACTATGAATTCTATGATCATGCCATCCTCGCATTAATTACGAACATCGGCGATGAATGCGGAGACTGTTGATTATGACAAATATGTGACGACAGGGAAACTGCGTCCTATGTAATACTGCAGCTATTGTGCGTCTACCGCCTACATTTTAAGCTGTCTCTGATAACGAGTTGGCGCGAAGATCTGAAAAGTCAGGTGAATGAAATCCTCGTTTCAGCGACCCCACCCCCTTCCTTTCAGTCAGCCGTTAGTTCTAACAGGATACTGCTTGATAGTAAATACCTTCCATGAGTGCCGCTATCGCAAATCCCGAGTATTGAAATCCTATGTAATTTGAGATACAAGTAGCCTCGTCGTAAAGAAGACAAATAGTTCAACTTCATGCTGGTATTCGCCAAGCTATCAGACAACTTTCGAGCAACAAGCAGAATTTCATTGGTATCTCTGGTAAGAACTTTTTTGCCAGTGAGGCAGCTCCATTTGAAATGACAGTGTTGTGATGACAGATTTCTTGAATAAAAATTCGGGGTTTCCGGTGTCCATTTTACAATAGATGCCTGCACGGAACCTAGCGCAGCTGCAAGATCTACTGATTCTGATGTTTGTTATGTACTATGTCACATTACGATAGGATTGGAGTTAGGAGCACTGAAAGCAAAACACATTACCTATAGATGCGAAGGGGTGAGTTCGAGGAAGCAGTTCAGAAGAAGATTTGATTGCTGGAACAGTAAGTTTAGTCAGGCCACACAGCGCAGGAGGAAGCATCAGGCGCCAATCAACTAGGCCGAATGACCTACTGTCAACGCAGAAAACGTTCGGAAGTCGTTTATCAGACCTGGTACAATTGTGAGCAAAGCAAGTGCGTCGAAGAAACTGGAAAAATACTCCTGACGCGGATGACTGAGCACGCAGTTGCAGTGTGGAGGAACGTCCGCTCCCCAGTCGCGGCTGGTGCGATGGAGTCCAGCCACACACTTAAGTTCAATTAGGTTGAAATTGCCGCGAAGTATGGCAATCGCGGGGACCGCTTGAATAGTCGCCAGTCGATCAACGGACGCACGGAAATCCACCCTCCATATTCTGTCCCGAGGCTTAGCTTGGGTAGGGTAATTATGCATGTCAGGAGAGTTCGGGCGACCAATGGTCGCAATGACAGCGAGCAAAACTGCCGAGTAACCATTACATCAAGAATCGACGACGGCGACGGAACCACGCCGTTAGCGACTTGGGTACGGATCGAAATGCAATTGTCGCACCAAATAAGGCCCCCAGAAATGAGCGCGTGTTGTTGACTATTGCACGCATATGGTTGTCCGGCAACTGCGTCCCATGAATACTGCACCTCGTACCCTTTTCTGTGATTGTTTCTGATGATGGGTTCGAGGGTAATCCAGAACGTCAGACCAATAAGTCTGTCGTTCCAGCGATCACGTCTTCTTCTGAATCCTTTGACTTCCCAGTCAAATTGTCAGGTGATTATCATACCAAGAGACAGTAATGATAATGAGGTCGCGGCAATTATCGACTCCGATTCTGGCTAACAAGCAATCATAGCATCATATGCGACCCCCAGCGATGAACGCGAGTTGCTAACTACGGTAGACATTTGATTGCACAACAGCATCCTATAAATACTGCACTCCTTGTGCTTTCATCACCTTTATCTGAGACTTATGATAGGTTTAAATCAGTATCCGAAACGTTACGCAACAAAGCCACTGCATCTTCTCCAAATACAAATTATGACTCACAACAATTCCACCGTCGTTGCGAATGATGTCTGCCGTGCGCTCCATGGCAAGGTGAGAGCAGGCGCGACTACTTGCGTCTGAGTTAGCCCACAGTGATAGTAGACTTGCGCTGCACCTACCGTACTCTCTCCTCCGTCACCTGAATCCAGTGTCAAGGTCGACTTAAGAAGACCGGGGGTGGGTGGGGGCGTACGTGGCCGACTCGACATAAGCCCAGGCCTAGGCATACTACAACACCCAGTCCACAACGTATGCTAAACAGGATTTTACACAGCAATAAGACTGGAGCGGCAGGACGTACGCCTGCAACTTAGCCCGTTGTTTGTTAGGGGGCGCAGATTCGAGATAAAGCCTACCTGACTCCGATCTAGCCACCGTGTTGGTACAGCGCGTCTACCGCCTGACCCGTTTTAGGGGCACTATTACGTCTCATAATCGCATTAGGATGACTATGTCCCATTAGCACATGATCTTAGGAAGTACGATGCAGCAGCATCGCAAGGATGGCAAAAAGGAAGGGTTGGGACTTGTACGTCGATTCGTAACACTAATATCAAGTCTGAACACAAAGGAGAGAGAGGACAGAAGCTAGGAGATTTTAAATTACCAGTTTTAGATTGTGTTGGTTTTTCATAGTACTGTGATTATAGTTTCGACCGTCGGGAACGCGATTTCCACCCTGTGCCCCACAGCATTGAGGACACAGAGCGATGAAATGGGCGTAGCATCCAGCGCATCTCTCCTCCCTCCCCCACCTGGGTCCGGCTACGAAACAGAATCACGTCGGTGAAAGGAGAGCTCGGACGCAATGCTTGACAAAGCTAAGCAGTTCTTCACGACCTGGTCGCCTTGCACAAAAAAGTAGAGATTGGCTCGGACTTAACGTGAGCGAGTGTCATAAAGGTCACATTAAGGAGTCATTCAGCCTGGATCTCAGTCCGCCAGTCAGTCGCCCCAAATACACAAACAGTACTGATCACGCGGACCGAATGACCATGGAGTTACTGCCTAAGCCTCGTACCTGGAATTGTGCCGGAGCCTTCCCCAGCTGCAAAGTGCCCGCCGAACTCAAGGTGTCCGCCGGGTAAGTTGGGCCAAATGTCCTTGGCTGCATTTCTGGGACAAGCAGAAGCGAAGCCCTTAAAGGTAAATTTTCATGACTGCAGGGTACCTCTTGGCCTTCTCGCGCATTGCTGTTGCTTGTGATAACTGCTTCAGGCGCGTGAACAGGGCGTTCCTCTCAGCCTTTAATGCCTCCACACGCTTTCGTGTCTCAATGATCTAGATAAAGGGTAAAAATATGATGCGAAAAGTTCACCTCTCTTCGCGTATTTTCTAGAGACTCCGCAAACAGTTTTGTCTGCCTTTTGCGTTCCTCGCGCTCCTTCCTCAGTCGTTTGTAGTAATCATCTTGCGCTCGCTCTGCGAAATAACACACCAACATTGTGTCAGAACTCACCTTCAGCCTCCCTCTTTCGTTTGTTCATGATGAACTTTTTGAGTTTTTGATACATCCCTTGGTTTAACTTGTGGCGCTCAATCGTAATCGCGTGCGGCATCTTCGATGTTTAATGCAGCGACCTATAAGGACTGAGGTAAGTATAAATCGGGGCGTCAGGAGGGGCACCACAATAAAACGAAGACAGCAATGGAAAGCGAGAATGTAACAAGTGAGTCTCGGATGAGGCGGGCGTAAGTTTGATTTAGACCTTAATTATCTGACTGAGGGCATCGGCTCCTAATCGGATACGGTTGACAGATGTGGAAAGGGATCAGGAGGCGATAAAACCTTTTTAGCATTTGCAGATGTGCCGACTGACTTAGCGACCTTACTCATCCGCAACACCACAGTATGTAGGTCATCATAGTCTGTCCTTACCAGACCTTTATCTTCAGCGTGGTCAACATCGGTCATACCGCGTCAAAGCCGCTTCGGGTAATTCAATTCACGACGCAGTTGAACAGAATATGCGACCGAATACGACCTTTTTTAATGTCAGCAACATGATTGGTTATCGGTCTGATCCATTACATTACATCCCTGATATGTCAAGTGGAGGTCAAATAAAGCCGTTTTTGGATTAATCATTGATTTTGATCCCCTTATGGAATATTATCCGGCCTCTTTCACATACTTGCTTGTGTCTGATTGAATAGGGTAAAGTACTTGTCTTGCAACTCAAAAATAGGTCGACTTGTCAGATCGGAACGACTTGATGTTGATCAAAACGCTTCAGATGCCCTCAAGTAACAAAACCACTGGTGTTTTTCGGTCTGGTAATTAAAGAGAGGAACCGAATAAAGTGGGCTTTTCGACAAATTATATTCACTCGACAGCCTAAGAATGCATCTGTGAGATCCCAGCTATGACGAAGTCGTTGGATTACTATGAGATATCTACTCTAAACGTAAAAACGAAGCACTTTATCAATATACAGCGACATACAAACACGATGGACAAACCCTCGGTCAGTGCGCCCATAAACTAAGATCCTTCGCGAATACTACAATTTAGAGCTGTTGCGGCAGAGCAAGATGGTGATGTTATTGTTGATTTTTCGTCAGTGGCTTTCATCAAATCAGACAATGCAGAAATTATCGGTGCGGAAGGCGTTTAACTTTCAGACTCTTTTCGACCACGTCAGGCCATCGTAGCAGATAGACAGACAGTTTATCTTATCAGAAACCCTCGACGGCCTTAACCACTGCCAGCCCTGTCAAAGCGCCTGACGCAGTAGCTTCCGGTTTCTTCCAGAAAAAGTTGTTTTCGGGTACGACAGACTTCTTCGCTCAAAGTGTTTTGCATGCGACGTGCTATGCGAAAGGTGCGATGAAAAGGGGCATTTTCGGAGTTTGTCGGACATCGCAAAACCGAAAAGGCGTTTCTTTAAATACGAAGCCGTCAACCTCCACCACCGCATCTGATGTTCTTGACTGCCCTTCAAACAGGGCTAGTTTGCAAGCCTTCATAAATGAATGAACTTCTGAGAGTTGCATGTCGTCTTCCGCAATGCTCCGAAATAATTGGCAAATTCACAAATCACGCACTTTGATACCCGTGGCCACCATCATCCTAGCCAGACACCCAGAGATATGTCCTCGTATCCATGAAATATGAAGACGTCGTTTGTAAGAAGACCCATCTGTCGATCTTACCGAATCCGTGCAACGATATTCTGTTCCATTTAATTGGGTTGCGGTTTACGGTCATTTCGTAGAGCCGCCATTGGACTCTGTGGTAGAATGAGACTGGCGTTGTAGACCTCGGCCTCCCGCGCCCTGATCACACTATCTTTGCAGGGCCATAAATACTCATGCAGCCCTCACCCGGGGACGCGCAGAGGAGCCAGCGGCTTGGTGGTGGTTTTTGGCGATTATGGAGTTTATTCGTATTGGTGGTGAACTGAAAATATGGATGCCGTATTTTGCGGTTGTACAGCTGCTGTACTGTGAGAGGGCTAGTCTGGTGCTAGTCTTGTGCTGAACCAGACCCTTGAGCTCATTTGGCTGTCCAGTACTGATAAACACCTCGTTAAACGGAAGGAAAGTGTTCCTTGTAGCACTGTGGTGGATAGTTCTGACAGGCTGGAAAACAGTCGATGCAAACCAGCTTGGTTGCGGAGACAGTCTATCGCGTTGACGGAAAAAGTCGCACCGGGTATAGTGCTCAAACAATGTTTGTTTGGAGGTTTTGGGTTCGACAATGAGCTGATGGACGCGAAAGTAAAACCCCGTGACCACGCCTATTTTAGTGTCTGGTGACACTAGTATGAAATGGACAGCAAAACAGCTAGAGGTCATTGTGATACCGGTACGACATAAAACCGTCGGCGACATGAGGCCGAATATGTGAGGATGGAGAGTTCGAAACAGTTGTTTGATGAGATCGTAAGGTTGAACAAGTGGCACCAGAGTCGATAGGCATAGTGTCAGGAATCCCATTTACATTGTCGGCGACTGCCAGTTGGGACGTGTGTGCCTTTTCCAACAAATGGAAGTCAGTAAGGTAACAAAAACATACTGCCGTGTCGGTTCCTTCAATTACTGGCACTGTATACAGTCCTGCCTTGTTTCGGGAGGAAGGGATTAAGTGTTCCCCGTCGGGGGATGCTAATGAATGGTGGCAGAAGTACAGTGGGCGTCCTGACACCTGGCAGACTCCGATAACACAACTTGGGAGCCAGATAATAGTCTACCCACGGTCAAATATCCAACCCTTATTGCGCGTCTTGTGGTCGGAGATCACAGTCGGATCGGTTGAGGGTTTGGCTCGGCTTTATATTCAGATAGCTCTTATGAGCCAGAGTGAGAAATGTGCCAAGGTAAAAGTCAACGTCTTTTGTAAACTACTGAACACATCGGGTGTCTTTTAGAACAAATCGCGAGCCCAAGGCGTCCTACAGGTCCCAAATAGTGTGCGCGAGAGGTTGACTTAGTTGCTAAAGCGGCAGCAAGCACACCCAAAAGGGCGGCTGGCAGATCTGGAAAGGGACTTTTAATATTGCTCCTCCAAGAGCCCTCCGTCGCCGGCGATCGACAACTTCGAATGGGACAAGAATGTCATGCAGGGTTTGGGCTATAAGTTAGTTACGACGGTCCCGAGGTTCTAATAACGAATGTCGAGTGTAATAAAGATCTGAGAGAGCTGAAGGGGAGGGCTTGAGGATTACGGTCAAAACAAAGAGGCAAAAACGCTCCTAGCCAATATGTGAGACATACAACGATCCGGTGACGAGATTTATGGGGTGGAGAACATGTGACACATGAATCATACAAATAAGTCATTAATAACACCGGTGCAGCACATCAACATGGTGAAGATCGAAGGAGCGCGCGGATATACAGAACAATCTACGAAAAGTAATAAAGCTCAAGGATAGAGAAAAGCGACCGCCTGCGAAAATATTGTGAGAACGCTCTGTGTCAGAAACTAGTGGTGGTCAGGATCGGATATTAAAACAGCGAAGTTCATGTATGTGTTACAGAACGTGACTTAACGAGGTAGGAACCTAAATCTACTTGTATGGGGTGGTATATGTGGAACTGTTCTCTCGGGTAATAACGATTTAATTAGGTATGCTGGGGACGGAAAGACGAACGTCGCATATTAACTGTTCAAATGTGGAGAAAAAATAGGAGTGTAGATCTCAAATATCAGTACGATGAAATGCGGTGTGAAGTCAGGAGGGGTTTCGGCGACAATAATCGGTCACAAAAGACGCGGGGTAACCCAACCAGCTACGGCAGTGTTGCGAAACGCCCACTTAACTGAGACAGTGCGCATAAAGCCAGCCGGTTAGAAATCGGCGTCGAAATATCAGCCAACTTAAACAGTATAGTCTCAAGCAGGTGAAAGTGATATTCCGGAATTAGAGAGGCCTACATGTTGTTCTTTTTTCACCGGAATCCACAAAGTTGCAAAGGTCAAACTGGTCCTAAACTACCCAGTCGAAAGTTAAAGCCACGAAGAATCTACCGCTACGCAGCAAGATGACGACTGAATGGCCGGTTAAAATGCGGCCCAGAGCTAAACCTATCAGTTGCCCTAAGAGCTTCGAAAAAGAATGAGACTAAAAGCTGAAAGTCTGGAAGTGAAAAGATATAACGTGGTAAATTTACGGGTAGGTAAACACAGCCATCACTTAACTCAACCTGCTTCGAGCGTGATATTATAGCACCAATATATACTATGGATTGAGACGATATGAACTATTGACGGTGCAACATATAGGCCTAAATTGCGTGATGTCCTCTTTGATACGCTGATCTGCATTGATGCTTTCAACGCTGGTAGCGACAATTCGTTGATGGTACCCAAGGGGTGTTCGTGTTTCAATTTGCTTAACACCTTATTATCAGAGGCAAAATTCTTAAATGGATTAAAAATTTCCTTGTCAGTCGCCCCTAAGTTGTCTGCATAGCGTAACGGCAATCAAGGAGGACAATCAAAGAGAGCTGATTTCCACAAGACCTAGCGATACATCGTGAATTTTTTACAAGTAATCATGCAGAAGAACGATGAAGAACGAATTGATGTCCGTGAATAGGGACCGTTTGCTAAAGGGAGATCAGGAGGGCAACTGGAGATCGTTTAGGACGATTTCACACTATCTTTTTCGGCGCTGTTGTCCACCTAATCTACAAAAAAAACAACCGAATAGGCAATTACGGGAGAAAAGCTAAAGGTGGAAAATATTCAGGGAAACTGGGTCACCAGTGCATCTCGAAGAATTTCGTCGTCAACTAAATGCATTTGAAAAATGTATCTGCCAGACACGGAAGGGGTATGAATCCAGAGTTATCGGACAGGCAGAACAGATGCACAAGATTTTATTTCACTATTTTAACAGTAGACTGAATAGCAAGGGCCCGGTCTCAGTACTGAAGGATGATAATGATGTGGAAAGCATTGAGAACGGCAGGAAAGCCAAACACATAGGACGATATTTTGCCCCGGATTTTACTAGACAAGCAGACATTCGCAGTTGCGGTACCAGTAATGCAGTTGAGACCGTCGGTAATGAGCTTGACTCCATGATCTTCCCGACAGCTGTCGTGGAAGAGGAGCTGTAAAATCTCAAAGAAGCAAATTCCTCAGGTCCGACCAATATACCAACCAAATTGTTGAAGGAATTGACGAACGAAATCTCCAAGCCGCTGGTACACATATTTCGCTCGTCATATGAATTAGGGAGGCTGCCATCGGAGTGGAAGACAGCAAATATCTTTCCGATATACAAGGATGGGGCTCGCATTAATGCTAACAATCACCGGGCTGTCTTACCTGCATTTGCTGTAAAATAGTGGAAGCCATAGTTAAAAAAACCAGAAATGAAGTTCATGGAGCAGAACCACTTACTTTCAGACCTGAACCGCGGCTTCAGACAGAACCGTTCGTGTTTTTCCAGTTTATTGCTCTAGACGGAGCAGTGGACTCGGGCACTGGACGAGGATTGTAGGGTCGATGTCATCTACACGGATTTCATGAAGGCGTTCGACAGCATCCCACACAATCGCCTAATCTACGAACTCTCTGAAATTGGGTTAAGAGGAAGGCTGCTGGCATGGATAACAGATTTTCTTACAAGGAGATCACAAACCGTGTGCGTTGGGGCCTCCAGGTCAACGCCTATAGCCGTTCTAAGTTGTGTTCCCCAGAGCTCAGTCTTAGGGCCGTTGCTATTCCTAGTTTACATTAACGACTGCGTCGACTATCTAGGATGCAACGCCGTCATGTTCGCTGATGATATTTACCTTTGGAGAGCCATCGGATCTGCCGCAGACAGGTACGCGCTTCAAGACAGTCTCGACCGCCTGAACAACTGATCCGCTCGTTGGCTCCTCAATTTTAATGCGGACAAATGCGTCTCCGCACCAGGAAGACCAGTAAGGCGGACAATTCCTTTCAATACGTGTTTGGTTGGCAGCCCTTTTCAGATGTTTTGGAACAGAAAGACCCCCGGCGTTCTAATGACCTCCTCACTGAAACATTCCCCACAGTGTCAAAGGGCAGCCAAACGTGCGGTTAGGGTGTTATTTGCGCTGAGGAGAGGATTTGGGCAGATCGATAAAGTGCTTTTCAGAAAAACCTATGGGGCATTCGTCCGGTCTAACTTAGGGCATGCAGTCCAGGCCTGGCGACCTTGGTTGAAGAAAGAATATCAGTAACTGGAAAGAGTACAGGCAATAGCTACGAAGATTGTCAAGAATCTTGATCATCTGCTTTTCGAAACCACGCTGGCTGAACTAAAAAGTTTCCTCTCAATTACAGGCAACTGCGCGGCGATCTCATTCGAACCTACAGGATTGTCAGAGGTCGTGAGTGTGCCCTAGACTTTGATGAGTTCTTCGAATTGGCCGGGACTGACCGCCTGCGTGGTCATCCCTTCAAGCTGCAGAGGAGGCTGGCTCATTCGGACGTCCGGCGGAACGCCTTCTCTCACAGGGTCATTGGGGCATGGAACGGACTTCCTGGTGCGGTGGTTCTTTCCGAAACTGTCGAATCCTTTAAGTGTAGACTACATGCTCATTTGTTGAGAAACTGCTGTACAAATATTCACGGTTGTTTTAGCGGCGGCCGTTTGCGTCTGGCCCACACTTACCGTTAACTTTTGAATTTCCACATTTGATGATGTAGCAACTGATTCTACTTCTGTTTATCGATATAAATAGGGAGCTCACTGGCGAAAGTCTCATTCCCTTAATAAACTGACTTGATTTATTTAATGTCGTATTCAGTCAGTCAGTCAGTGTATTTGAGGGAAATAGGCTAACGCCTTTGAACTCCCTATTTGTACATAAAAAATCGATAAACAAGCAAAAATGTGAAGAAATTACAGCATTAAGTGAATGCATGCATTGATTCACACATGTCACTAGTCACATGGTTAAGAAGTCACATAGTCCGCTTGTTGCTGCAGCATATATCTGTCGAGGCGACATTTAAATGTCTCCACAGATGGAGACATAACAACCGTCTCGGGCAGGTTATTCCACGGTTCCACGACACGGTTGGAGAAGAAATATTTTCTCACATTCAGTCTACCCTTTGGCACACGTAGCTTGAAGGGATGTCCCTGGAGGTGAGTTGTAGTGGCGAGTTGGAAAAAGTCATCGCGCCGAAGGGCACAATCCAAGCCGCGCACGATACGGAAAGTTTGTATCATGTCTCCGCGCAACTGCCTATAACTCAGAGGATAGAGATTAAGGTTAGTTAAGCGGATCTCTTATGGCAGTGCACTTTGACCTCTTACTAATTTTGTGGCTCGCCTCTGCACCCTTTCGAGCAGATCGTAATCCTGGTGCGTCCACGGTCTCCAGGCCTGAATTGCATATTCGAGATGGGGCCTTATAAACGTGCCGAAAACTTTGGTGAAGCAGTCTTTATCGAAAACTACGAATGCCCACTTGATGGCATATAGCATTGACGTTGCGGCCTTGGCCGCCTTACGGCATTGTGTAGAAGGCTTTAGGCTGTCTGCAACCCAAACTCCGAGATCTTTCTGAGTTTCTGCTTCTCGGAGTGGCATTCCGTTCAGATGGTATTGCCGCGTACTAGGGGTCTGATTTCCGAGGCGCAGAATGGTGCATTTGTTCAAATTGAAGGACAAGAGCCATCTGCGGGACCATTCGTCCAACCGACAAAGATTTTCTTGGAAGTTGGTCTCATCGGCAGCATTCTGGATAACTTTCCAGATTTTTATGTCATCCGCAAACATGGCACAATCACAGTCCAACCCATCTACGCAATCATTGATGAACAAGAGAAAGAGAGTTGGTCCGAGCACCGAGCCTTGTAGGACCCCACACTCTATGAATGTGCACCTTGATCGCTGTTGTTCTACGCAGACAATTTGGGAGCGGCCGACAAGGAAATTCTCGATCCATTTGAGAAGTTTGCCACCGATGCCCATAATTCTCAACTTGTGTAGGAGACGCTGGTGCGGAACACTGTCAAACGCCTACCGAAAATCAATATAGGCAACATTCACGGTGTGTTTTGCGTCCAGTGCTCGTGTCCAACTTTGCATTGTGTATAGCAAGTTCGTAACACATGATCTTCCCCTACGGAAACCATATTGTGTATTGGACAAGAGGTTGTGGGTTTTCAAGTAAGCTATCAACTCCTTTTTGATTGTTTTCTCCATCACTTTGCAGCAGATTGATGTCAGACTGGCGGGTCTGTAGTTTGTCGCCTGAGCACGACTAACGCTTTTGTAAAGAGGTGTAATGTGGGCCGTCTTCCAGTCTGTGGGAAGAATTCCAGCATCAAACGATTTCTGGCACAGAAAGGATAGTGGCTTGGCCAGCTGTTGGGCAAGTTCAAAGAGCAGCTTTGCTGGGATCTCGTCCGGACCGGGAGATTTACATTCCTTCAAGCTTTTCAGTTCTTCCAAAATCGCTTCTTCTCGAAACACAATATTTTCGATAGTGGGATCTCTCATGTTCTCAGAATTAGATGGGGTAAAGTCCGCTTCTCTTGTGAAAACGGATCGGAAAAATTGAGAAAAGTGCTCAGCCTTATTTGTACTGTCCGATATCTCCAAGCCGTCATCACGCCTCATAACAGGAATGGGATTCCTGTTACGTGTGCTTCTCTGCAAATAGCTGTAGAGCAATTTCGGATTTTTAACGGCTCGGTGGAGCAAATTACTCTCAAAATCCCGTCGCCTCCTGAAAATCAGGCTTTTCACCTTATTTATTTGAATTTTGTATTCTGTAAACGCTGCATTATTGTTGTTCTCGCGAAATGTTTTCCATAACCTACCTTTCTTGTTGATTTCACTTTTGAGTTCTCGTGTAAGCCACTGAGGGCGGTTGGATGTCCTAGGCTTTGATAAGGGACAGTGGTTCCTCATTAGATGCAGTAAACGATCCTTGAATAAATTCCAGTCTTCGTTAACGTTCCCGGAGAAGAGAACATCCCAGTCTATTTGTGATGCCTCAGCTCTCATTTGGCGAAAGTCCCCTTTCCATATATTTGGCCTCGTATTGTCGTTTGTACACGGTTCAGAATACAGCAAGTACTCGCACAAAAGCACTGCATGATCACTTAGACCGAGCGGGGGTAGGTAGTACACCTCGCCTATACTGTCAGGATCTTTGGTAAAAGCGAGGTCCAGACAACTGGCCTGTTGCCTTCCACGAGCTCTATTTGGAAACAGGACATGTTACGTGAGTAGAGCTTCTAGAGTTGTCTTTAGTAGATGGTAATCGAAGGTATTCATCGAGCATTTCGCATGCATATCGCTCCATTGAATGCATGGTGCATTAAAATCCCCCATGATAACAACGTCTGGTCGGCTGGCGATCTCTTTTATGCTTTTCAGTAGACAATTATCTGGGTCGGGCTCCACATGCGGGGGCCGGTAGATAGTTAAGACTTCGAGGGACTGAGATCCCCGCGCCTTTATAGTCAGCCAAATTGCCTCTGTGTCGTTAGAAATCTTGTCGGTCCTCTCACACACTGCTAAGTTGCTCTTGACATACATGGCAACTCCTCCACCCCGGCGGCCTCTCCTGTCTCTCCTAAACAAATGGTATCCTGTTAATGCTACCTCGCAATCGCCAACGTCCTCTGACAGCCACGTGTCTGTTATTGCTATAACATCGGGAAGAGTATCGGCTACCTGTGTTCTCAGTTCGTCAAGCTTGGAAAACAGACTCTGAGCATTGGTGTAAAAGAATTTTAGTTTGCAACATTCGACAGTGCTTCGTTCGGTTTGTCTCAGGTTTGCCAATATTATGTTGCTGCTGCCATCATGATGACTGGCTGGTTCCAAAACAACATGGCGTTCCTCTGTATTACTCGTCCCCTGAAAATGGCCAAGTTGCTCTCTCCCGCTGCATGTCTCCTCTTCAACTCCGTTACCAATTCGCGGCGTTTCAGACGTTCCGCTGGAGAATAGTCCGGCTGAAAAAAACTTCCTTGCAGTTACCATTTCCGCAAAGCTAACAGTGAAACAAGGCTTTAAGACTATGCTTAGGTTAACAAGGAATACGTAAATAACTTAACAGGCACTCTCGACAGGCAAAATATTTCTCATATTAATGATCTTCATTTTTTCTACGATTTATTACAGTGCGTAACTGCAGGTCACCCCGATCTCGTTCCACGGAAGACGTTTGAATCGAATGCCACCACCTCCACTGGCCCACATTTTCTTAGAAACAGACTTGAAAACTACGGAGACAGCCTAAATGTCCTCCCTTAAGCTTATTATCGGTTCACATAAGAATCGCCGAAATGTTTGAATAAGCTTCTAATATGAGGCTTCTTCTAGCTAAACGTATAGACTGTTTAGCTATTAGCGGTGCGAATACTTCTAGATCTGTTGCTCGGATTTTTCGTCAAAGATCAACAGCTAACTTCTACCAAGGAATTCCGTTTTTGCTTAGTTCCAACAATACCTACATTAGAAGAATCAGGAAAAGCAGGATTAGTAAATTTATTTTTTGCCAATAATGTTACCATAAAAACTGGCCCCAACACTTCAATTCATCCGCCGTCCGATGTTTCCCCCACAACCATTAATTTTTACCCCGCAAATATTCACAAATTTATAAGCCAGATTATTAACTCACACTCTCTAGGGACTGAAAACACCTCTAAACAGCCAAGACATTTTCCTCCTCTGCTTAGCAAACTCTTTTCAAGCTTCCTTGAAAATGGCTTCTTTACCGACTATTGGAAAAATTCTACTTTTATTTGAGTATTAAAGTCTGGCTGTCATTCTGCCATTCAGAACTATCGACATGTTCATAAAGCGCCTTCTCTCGCAAAAATCTTTGACAAAATTTATGCCAGGAAAATTATTGACTTTTGTATGGCCCTTCCCGACATGGCTTTTTACCTCCGCGTTCGTGAAACGTGTCATATGTCGTTTCTTTATCTACTTACTGCTCTTTGTAATGGCCATCTATCTGTTATCGTTATTTATTTTGATCTTAGTAAAGCCTTTGATAAAGTGCCACACAAAAGACTCTTGGTCAGACAGGACTGGCCTGCATGTGGTATTGTATACGGGATTCAGAACTGACATCGTCTGGGCCGGATCGATACCCGGATGAGACTAGTCGCGTCAAAGAGGCCAGACGAGAGGAACGCAGGTGCGATCAGCCACAGTACGCTTCGAGCCTAGCCGAGGACTGGGGAAGGGAGGTACGACCAAACTACTAGTAGACGGCGAATACGGAGGGTTCCGCCGTGAGCGTCGACAGACCGCATGAGGTCGGAATGCTGGAGATGACATCAAAAACCGCGAAAATTGTCGCTGTGGGGGAGGAGTGATAGCAGTGGATTTAGAAACCAATTCAAAACAGGGTTTCTAATAATATAATTAAGAGTTATCACTTGATCTACCACTAAATCCCAGGAGGACCCTTCTCGAATTCAAGAAGCTGAGTGTTCGGGAATGAGACCGTTAACAGTGCGTTTGTGCTTTCCGGTGTAAGATGTTTGCCTAATTTCGACTTGAATACCAGTAACTTAGGCGATAATCTAATTTCAGGCGGAAGATTATTACAAGGTCCAAGGTCAAGGCGCGCAGCTCAATTTCAAAGATAAGTGAAGCTCTGCATTTATCTGAATATTCTTAAGTAATTAATGCCTGTTTTTTACTTGAGTCCGTTTTAAAAGGCGCCTTTCTATATAAGGTAAAATTTTTTTCCCAGTTTGTTTGACAGTCTGGCAAAATAGTCGTATTTTGTAAAAATCCATTGTAGTGAATCCTTTCCCTACTACCGCTTTCTAGTTTTCGTTGTAAAAAAAAACAGTAATACGTGCTACTCAGTGCGCGTTTCCGTTTTGATCCCTCTTCTGTAACGAAAAAACTTTTTTTGTCTGTAATGCCCCGCAGAGCACGTGCTAAAAGGCGAAAGCTTGCGGCCTCCCCACCGTCTCTGGGTACTAAAATCGTGACTGAAGACATGGCAGACGCCAGCGTATGTTCTTCGCCGTCTGCAGATCTGATTAGCTCACAAATCCCTTTAGTACATATAGAACCTCTCGACCCTTCAGTCGTCCAAAAATACGCCTCTGCTAGTCGTAGCAGGCCATCAGCCGGCGAAATAATCGATCAGCTGATTTATGGAGACATAAACAGCACTTCTGAAAAAGTGCTTGAACAAGCTTTTAAACTTATTGGG
>CACRXP010000026.1:2185649-2206910 GCA_902702965.1 Spirometra erinaceieuropaei
GACCAATTCAACTAGTTAGGTGCGACTACAATTCATTCAGTAATTCCAACGCTAGAGCATGGGAATTGGGCCCAATTCCAAGTGGGTTAGAGTCGTGGTTGAACTACGGGGAGTAGGGTATTTGTCCCCGTATCCAACCCTTCCAGTCTCTACCATTCCATCCTTATTTGCTCAACTGGCGACGTCAGATCCCTAACAATCCTTACTATCTCTCAGTTGCTGCATGCATTGTAAACTTTCTGCCATTTTCATTTACACACGCCCGTATGCATCCTTAGCAGTTAGCTAAATGAGAAAGCCCAGAAACGACTTATGTCTACAGACGCATTCTTTTTCTTGCCCCAGATTTTTCTGCTCAGTCATCCCTTGCTCGGATTCGGCCCTGGCGGCTGCACGATTGGGAAGTATCTATTCAATCTTCGGGTTGTATCCTGCCGTAGCCTGATTCGCCTGCCGGATGCAGTTGAGGTTTCACCCGCCGGAGACCCGGGCTTACTAAGGTGAGCTCTTGTACACTAGCTGTGCATAGCTTAATTTAATAGTTTTACAACCCTACTTAATTAATCTTTTCGGAACGAAGACGCATTTCGGAATTTCGGCTGGCATTTCATGATTTAGCCCATCTACTGTACATACTGGCATATAACTGAGGCCTTCAACTACAACCGACTGAGTCTTTTACCTGTAAAATCTCACAACGCTCATCATTAATTGCACAGGTCGTTCCTGCGGGCTATGTTGAAGAATTCCAGCGTAATTCTCATCTCCTCAATCCTACAACTCTTCCTCACCGGCGATCAAATCTTCTGCTATGACATTGTCGCCTGCACGGTTGTGGTCGAGATCTCCGACGACGAGGCCAACGGCATGGCCGAGTTCCAGTAACCAACCCCCCCCCTGGCCAGCTTTCAACTCCTGTGGTCCGCGTAAGTTTCATGCAATCAGCCACCAAGCGTTAAAAGCTCCCCGATGTTTTGAGCAAGACAACATAGCCACGGACGACCGGCTGCCTGCTGTCGCGTTGATGAGCCTGCGTCTGCGTTCGGTAAATTCTCGTCAGGCATGGCCGGAAAAAGGCGAAACTCGAGGCCTAAGCAGCGCCATTCTCTTGCGATTTCGAAACCGCAAGCAGACACAGCTCAAGGCTGCAGTCTTACACAGTTACGCATAAAATGAGTGGCTGACAAACCTAGACAGTCCGTCTACGCGCGCCACACACGACCTAACCCCCACGGCGTGTACCGGGCTTTCATGGAAGCGGCTGGGACCTCACATGTGGAATATCACAAGGGGTCATTACGGCCTGACTTTCAGTCCTAGGGAGGCCTGAGTTACCTCGTCAGCTGGCAGCTTTCCAAGCCACGACTTCTAACGCATCGTGGTAGATTAGAACGCCCCATATCTGCCGTGGTAAGGAATGCGATGATGTGCCGTGAGGACGGATTCTTCCCGCCAACTAGCTAATGGTTGTGGAATTGGGCCCAGTGTCTGGCGAACCGTATGGGCCTGTATCTGAGCTGTGCCGAAATATGCATGTACGGCAATAAGCAAGGGCTTGCGCGAACTCAGAGAAATCCGATAACGCGGGTACCGTGGGGTCCAGTGTGACTCACATTTTGGTACGGCGCATCTACACTGTAGTCCGTTATGGGAGTCAGCTCTAGACCCACGGCTTCAAGGCAGGGTGGAAATCCCTACTTTTGTTCTGAAATTTGGATACCTCGATGCACGCCAACACCACGTGATTGGAAATTGCCGACCTCAATTGACAGGTCCTGAGTTCGTAGCCCAGCAGCAAGAGTCTTGCTCAATGAGCCCCTGACTCGAGTCCAAACTTCGGGTGAGCACCGGTCATGCAAAGACACATGGAAGTCAGCCGGTTGTTGATGGTTTCTTGGTTGGCGGTGCTTCCCTGAAACATAACCACGGACGATCGGCTGCCTGCTGTCGCGTCGGTCCTGTAAAGAAGACTAGTTGGTGCGCGTACGTTTGCGTTCGGTGAATTCTCGTCAGGTGTGGCCGGAAAGCATAAGCAGCGCCATTCTCGCATATGTCGTTTATTACAAACATTATATGGACCCCGGTGAAGATTCTCTCGAGTTAACCTAAGCTGCTGGGCCAGCGTCTGTTAGCAACAGCAGAAGCAGCCGCAACCAGCTTGCGAAAGCCGGCCTTGTGCGCTCAGAGGGACCTCGTCCAGGCTCCGCGCTTACCGTGGTCAAAGATCGACTTTCCGTGCGCTTCTGCTTCCACCCCACCTGTGTTTTGAAAACGAACTTTAACCTACTTTTCTAGTCACTGACATGTTTCACGTGACGCGTTTCTCGTGGGAATGTACTGACCTGACGAGAATTTATTGGAAGTAAGTGTATGCTCGCCAACTAGTCCTCCGAATACTGTCATTGGGCTTTACCTGACTAAAACATTTCAACCAGTACAAGTCAGCAAAATGTCCAAATTTTTGTATCACCATAAAGTCTTCACTTTAATCTCAGCTTCGGGCATTGTTTTTGCTAAGCTAACTTAAGTAGCATGTGCATACTCTTTAAGCTGACTGAGATCGGCATTTTTACGTCTTCTACCCGTCATATCCAAGCTCCAGGCTTGATAGACCGGAGTGCAGACTTGAGTTTACGAGCTATGTTCATTTAAGCCAGCGGGCTACTTTCTGGTGGACTTGGGGGCTTTCCTTAATTGCCCTTAAGGGGGACAGATCTTTCATCGGACACGGGGGCTCCTATCCCCCATCTCCTAACCCCTCTGAAATGCAGGGCAAGGCCATTTGCAATGCGGAGGAGAGTCCATATTCCTGTGCCAAACCAAATCTTTCAGCCAAACGATATTTGAGTCTCCGAAACCGCGTATCGGAGTCCTGGGCTCCGTACGCGCATGATGTCCTTGTTGCCACCTAGCAAAGAAAAGAGTGGGTTCCGTAGCGCGGTCGGTGAACGCCCTCCTACCATTGTATGTTCACGATCACAACCGACAGGACAACGAACCCGGTGGCTGAGTGGTTAGTGGCGTTGGACTTCTAACCATCGGGTCGCGGGGCCGACCTCCAGGTGTTCCACACTCCGCGGTTGGGTGTGACTGGCTGACGACGGCTAATGAGCCAGAAATAGCCACTCCAGTCTCCCTTGTCTTTGTCGATAATACGATTCTGCCTATATATAGGCAGTGTGTTTTTACTGACAAAGACAAGGGAGACTTGGATGTCCATTTCTGGCTTATTAGCCGTCGTCAGCCAGTCATACCCAACCCCGAAGTGTGGAACACCCGAGGCTCGAACTCGCGACCTGTCAGTTAGAAGTCCACGCCTCTAACCACTGGGCCACGAGCCCGTTGCCCTGTCGGTTTCGATCGGGAACATACAATGGTAGCGGGCGCTCACCGATCCTTCTTACGGAACTCATTCGTTCCGTTGTGCCTTACGGGCTCTCTCTCGAGCCCAACCAGCAGCCGCACAGCGGCGCATGATAAATAGGCAGAATAATATTACCAACAAAGATAAGGCAGACTGGAATGGCCCTTTCTGGCTTGTTAGCCGTCGTCAGCTAGTCATACCCAACCTCGAAGTGTGAAACACCCGAGGCTCGAACTCGCGACCTGTTTGTTAGAAGTCGCCATATCGATTTGGATGCCGTGTACAGAAACCTGAAGGAGAAATGGAAGAGGAAGGAGCCGACCCAGATCAGACTGACACACGACGGCCGCCTACCGGCGCACACGCTATGCAAGCATCAATTTTATGTGCACTCGTGACGTTAGCTGTTGTCCTTGGTGTCATCGTTTGCCGCAACGATTATGGCGACCGCAAAGCTAGCGTCCAAGCGAGCTACAACAACGGCAATGAAAGTTTTGAGCCTCAATCGTAACCCTCCAGGTAGCCACAAAAGCAGCTACGAGTTGAAACGCACTGCGGTGGACCAGGTTGCTCAGTTACCGTAACATCAACGGGTGCTCAGAGCCAATGGCCACCTGAGAGGCGAAAGACCAGGTCACATTGGCCCCAAATTATGACGAGCGTTCCCCTATGCCAAGAACGTCTCGGAAGCAGCCCGCACTTGGAGTTGTATGCAGACCAGGGGCAACAATCAGGAGCCGAGTCATAAGACCGAAGGACCCAGCAATGCCGGATTTGGTGCATTTGCATACAGTATAACTGCAGGTGAAGGTTTTCCGGCACCGTTACAACTAGCATATGCCGTAAGTAGGTGTTGGTGGTGAGAGCAGTTCCGAAAAACACTCTTCTAATCACAAACCAAATTAAGTCGTGCCTCTCCGAACAGTAGTGGCGCGTATCAGCTTGGAGGAAATATGGCTTGCTGTAGTACGTGGATGCGGGATTGTGCTGATCGGCGCTTTATTAGATGACGGGCAGCATTCACCATTTAGTAGTGCCGCTAGAGCTTGTGGAGTTTTTGTAGGTATATGATTGACTCCTTAGATGCGCAGCCACGCCAGAAAGATGGTGATGCTGCTTTATGTCTGCTCATTCCGCTGTTAGCCTTTTCTGGAGACAGCTTTACTATTTGTCGTATAGGTCCTTCTGGATTTGTCTGGGTAAAACATGTACACTGTTGAGTGCACGCGTGGGCGACCCCGGTGTTTGTTTAGAAAAGAGGCGTTCTCTCAGGCCTCGAAACGAATTTCATTGCTTTGACAGACAAAGAGGGGGAAGTCAGGCTGCCGTTTGTTCGAATAGGCTATCAATTAGAGCACACCTCGTGTCAACCGCCCGTCAAACCATTCCGACGAGCCGCCCCTATGGACTCACCCATGCACGTTACTTACGTTTTGCAAGTAGGCAGTTTTACCTGGTATTTTTGGTTACACGCGCTCGTCTTGCCGGTCCCCTGAACCCAATTCAACGACAAGCATCTAAGGGAAGCTTACTTAGACTTTAAACTCGTCACCAAGCACTTCGTGAGTGAATAGTCTGTGTCCATGGCTGCCCCTATCCGCTTTTCTTTCAGGTAGCGCAACTTACAAAACGTGCCCAGAACTCCACTTCATTCACACGGGGTAATAACTGGCACTAGTAGCAGTCGGCAATGCTCCCCAGGTCAACTGTGGCGACTGCCAGAGGCATTTCCCCACCAAAATTCAACCAATCAACACAACGAGACGTTTGCGCTGTCGACACGTAACCCGTTCTGCACCCACAAAAAAACCCAGCTGTCCTCTGCTCTGATGCCAACAACACCCGCTCTCTTCTCTGCGTCCGTTTTTTGACTTTCTCTGTCTCAATTTTGGACAAAAAACAGCAAAGTTGAGCTTCTTTCTTGTATCAGCTTTAAAAAAGGAGGAGATCTCAGTTAATAGTCGACAAAAAGTGTACACATATACAAATAACTTTAAAATTAAGCGTTACATATTTGGTCATCAGTGTAAGCGGATAGGGAAAGGAGAGTTGGAATCAGAATACGGGGATGTTGTTTCGAGGGGTGGTTACCAAGTCATCGTCGAGCGTCATGATGGACTAGAGAAATTTAAAAAAAAAACACCGGGTATTAGCATAATGAGTAAGCCCATACAGCGTCCATAGCTCAGACAAAAGAATTTACGAGGGACTCTCTGCACCTCAGCCTTCCCCAGAGGGTGCCTACGGGTCTCAGGTGCGAGCTAGTGACGACTCGATGGGACCGAACAAATACAAGACGGGCGTTTCTGGACGCAGGCCGTGGAAATTCGTTTAATCGGAGTAAAACTTACAAGTGTTGCGCCCACAGAGCCGATTCTGCAAACTACCAACTGGAAATGGCCTCAGTTGGGCTATTCACTCCGGGGCGAGCGACTACCCAAGCAGAAGTCAGGTTTGAACTCCCTTACGGGGGTGTTTGTGCTTGATATAGCTGTGATCATGCCTGATCTGACTGGCCTCGATGTCGCCGGTCGTACATCCCCGCGTCGGTGGACTTGAACAGCCTGGGCCATTCTCCAGCGATGAAGATCGAATACCGGAGGTCCAGTAACTGAGCCAGGCACTCACCTAACCTCTTCGTCGCCTCCGGGCGGGCAACAGCACTGAGCTCATGGCGCTGAGAGTGAAGAACACGCCCAAACCGTCTCGGCAGTTCATGGGTGACCTGTGATATCCTCATGAAATGTCCTCTTCGACAGAGGAGTCACTAATTCCTCCCATCGAGACTACCTCAGCGTTTGGTGACTTCGATTGGGTCAAAGGGCAGTCAGACATTTCTGACCCGTTGGGTGGTGATCGTTTAATCAGACTGTCGGCTGGACACGGTGTACGCGATATCGAGAAATGAGACCTACAGAAACCACCGTCAGCGGCGGGACATAAATGCTGCACTGGGGTTGCAGTAAACCGACCTTGGGGGCGAGTCTCTGCGTGTATGCCCGGACATCGGACAAAGCAAAGAGATAGCAAGCATAACAGTAACACGTAGGCAAGGTGGAAACCTACCATGAAGGAGAAGAACATGGAAATAGAGGAGAGAAAGTGCCAGACGTCGTGGACATCATAGAAGCCAAGCAGGATGCAGGGACGATTGAGAGCACGCGACTGTGCTGGAGTGACCTACAAAGAGCGGGAGGTAGCATGAGAGAAGTGACAGTTTCCGTTTGTCAGGCATAATCTAACTTCGACCGCTCTGCTCATGCAGTCCCTGCCGTGCCAGTGAGCATTGTCCTCTCCCAAAACTTGAGCACATCGGTTTCAATTCGAGTACAGAAGTTCGAAGTCCAGAATCAACCTGTACTGTACTGCCGATGATAACTGACCGCGAACTCTATTTGGCCAAGGTGGTCGGATGGAATAATGCTTCGAAGATTGGGTAGGAGAGGTCCGCTTAAGGGGCTGGAAGACGATTTCAGGGATGACGGCTTTAACTCTCAGGGCCCGTCAGAGGACGGTGCCGCGCCGGAATCGGGCATCATCAAATTCCGGTGAACAAAGTCCTCATCCAAGCTTAGCTGTGTTTGGTGCAGTCGCAAGGCATTAGCTATAAGCCTTGATTCAGACGCGGCAGGGCGAGAAGCGGTCGAGCCGAGGCGGTTAACGGTCCTCTAACAACAGCAGCCCTATCAAACAGCCGATGGCGTGAGAACGGCGCTGACACGACCGATCCGGTCAGGCCTCGCGGTTTGGGCGTGAAGGCCGCAAATGAGTCAAAACCTACTATACCGGTCAGGCTAAGTCGACAGTCGCGTGCTTCTGAATGTCCCTGAACGTGAACAATGGAGCGCCAGCCAGTGTTTCAACTGATGGAGCGACAAACTCGAACCGACTGTCTTCTCGACTAGAACAGGGGAAATGGCAGGCTAACGATGGAAGAAGGCAAGTCAGAAATGTTCATCCCGTACAGTGACGGCGCTCCTGCTGACACGATGCCGTACTTCACTAGTTGTCTTAACGATTAAAAGCGACATAATCAGTCTGTTTGCCTTAATCCACCATCGGAGCTGGAGGACTTCAACTAGTGGACGGGCCGCCTGGCATCTGCCAATTCAACGCGGTGTGGGATGTGCGAAGGAGTCGATGTGGCGGCTGCGAAAACTGGGCCTATGCCTGCAGTCCATCCTGTTACGCCGTAATTTGGCACACCAAATGTGGGTCTGACAACCCCCCTGTCTGGCGTAGCTGCTACAGTTGAATCACTAACGGTTGCGGTTTCCGAAAGAAAAAGCGTGACAGCCGCCGCCGTTACTACTGCTACTACTGCTGCTGCTGCTGCTGCTACTACTACTACTACTACTACTACTACTACTACTACTACTACGACTACTACTACTACTACTACTACGACGACTACTACTACTACTACTACTACTACTAGTACTACTACTACTACTACTACTACTAGTACTACAACTACTACTAGTACTACTACTACTGCTACTACTACCACCGCCACCATCATTATCATAATCGCCATCATTCTCATACCAACCATACTTAAGGCTGCTGTCGTTACGCACAGTCGGGCATTTGTTCTCCCTCCGTGGCTTGAGATTAGAAAATGGTGGCAGTTGAATGATCTCATGACGTTAACTGTCACGGCTGCCTGCCGAAAGGATAATCGAATGGATTTAACGTCACCTGTATAATCACGGCTTCAAATGGTGGTCCGTTCGCCAGTGTCTTTGAGACCGATATCCGGTCGTAGCTTCATTAATAACGCGCGGGCGTGCAGATATATCTCAGCCGCAAGACAGTGAGCAGACCTACCCTCCTGCTCTAATCTAGCACCTGCTCAATGCATGTTTGAGTCGGGGGGGAGGGGTGAGGGGGCGAGGGTCCCAGGATAGTATGGCAGTCCTGCCGCCGCAAGCGACGGCATCCACCGCGTGCTGCACGGGCGGCCTGCGAGTGAACAGAAAGACAGCCTTGCGCAGCATCTACCGCACCCGCTCCTGCCTAATTCATCTGGCTTTGATGGTAAGACAGTGTCGAAATGAGCGGAGGTGGGCTTGGGCGCAGTAACAAAACCAAACGGCCGTCTACGCGTGCCACACGCGACCCGGTTTCCTGTACCGCCTTTCTGTGAGGAGAGCCCGGAGTTCACATGCATGAGGGTGCCACAAGGGCACATCAGCCTGACTGTCAGTTCTCTAATCAGTCACTCCAGAGAATGCACAACGCATAACACACTCACCTCCCAGGTCGTGGAGTGCTGCATAAAAAAGTAGATACCGAATCCCCAAGTCAGGCATGCCACAATGATGTAGAGGAGGGGGACACAGAGGAAGCGTTCACGGTGTCGCAGCTAAAAAGGAAACCAAAGATGAAGGGGGGGGGTGAGAAATAGAAAAAAAAATGACGGTTATAAGGAGCCAGATCACCCACAAACTGTCGGAAAAGTCATCTTGTAGAGTGTAAAACGTAAAACCCGACAGTCCCACCACAAATCCCAACAGGACAAGCGAGTTCCGTAATGCGATCAGTGAGCGCCCTTTTACCATTGTATATACTTGACGGCAACCGAAATGACGACGAGCCCGTGGTTCAGTAGTCAGAGGTGTTTGACATCTAACCAACAGATCGCGGGATCGAGCCCCAGGTGTTCCGCACCTCAGGGTTGGGGTATGACTGGTTGACGACGGCTAATAAGCCAGATATGGCCATTCCAGATCCCATCCCCTATGTGGTCTCCGAAGGAGGCGTAGTGCGAACGCCCTGGTTTTGAGGGGTGAATCTGAGACCAACGCTAGAGTCAGAATGCGTTGCTTTGTACACATAGGGGGAAGCGACGACTTAAAATAGCCTGGCAATGTCAAAAACAATAGTGCCCTTGGGAAGTCAAAATGAGACTAAACACGGCGCATGAACGGCAGATGCGGGCACAAGTACAACTGCACTTTGAAGACCCAGTAATTCCAAAAAAGCGTACAGGGCGCTGAGATGGCGTAATGTCGCAACCAGGTGCAGACAGGTTTGTTTTTAAATGAGAGACTATGTAGGCTTGCCAAATCAAATCGCCGGTTCTGGAGCAGTCAACCCGATGGGCTGGCGGTGCACCTCAACTTGAGATGTCATTTAGTGGTCACCGAATGGGCTCTGTGATGAACCTTCAAAAGTAACTTCAATTTGTGTGTCGCCGAGTTGATACAGCAGCCTGGCAGAGCTCTGGCTGTTCAAATAAAAGTGGTTTTATGGTTCCTTACCAGCTCGAAGTGCAGGGGAGACGTTGAAAGGCGCACTGAGCATTAAAGTGGCGTGATGTCGCAACAAAGAGTGGACTGGTTTGTTTTTAAATGAGAGTGAGACTACGTAGGCTTGCCAAATCAAATCGCCAGCTCTGGGAAAAACAGTCAACCCGATGGGCTGGCGGTGCACCTCAACTTGAGACGTCAGTTCACGCCATATAGTCTCTTGGGGATCTTTTGAAAAAGTGCTTGTTGCGTTGCAGGATACCATACTAGCAGTACAGATAGTAGCCAAAAGCCCAGACACGCGTGTTTCGCCGATATTCTGCCGCCGCATGACACAACAGCGAGAGGTTCGGCACATCAGTGGGTCTCCCAGCATTGCCCTCTGCTTTCTGGTAGATATCCAGTTTACAAATAGTCGCTTTTCAAGTTCCTCAGAAATTAACTACTAACTGATTTACTCCGAGTTACCAGTTAATTTGTGAGGAGGTAATAAAATGGTTGTTTTTGAACTTTTACTGCCTTACCCTAATTCATATTGCCGTACAGGCCTGAGGATGAGTGATCGAAAACGAACATTCGTCAAACTTTCCCAGAAATTAATTCCTACATGTTTGTAGGAATATGCCACATAGGATTCATACAATTTTGCAATGAAAACGAACCACGTTGTGTATTTCACAAGGTGCATTGAGAAATGGACAGACACACGCTCCGGAATGTCGTTTGGGGGTTTATATTAACCGAGGCGAATAAAACTCTTGTGGCAGCGATTGCGCCCCTTTTTAAGTGATCACTTTTAGAACAGAAGTGACCGCCCTCCCCCCCCCCCCTTTAAAGGGAAAATTGCCAAAAAATGCAATTTCTCACACAAGTGGCTCTTCGAGACAAAGATTCCCGCATTTTTTCAACAAAATATGACTGAATGGCTATTCTCAGCGTATTCTCCGATACTCCAGTCCTAGTTGTACGCCCTAGGTGTGGTCGCAGGTCAGTTAATTCGCAAACAGCGTCACAGTGCTGTACTGACGGGTTCACGCCCTGTAGCCTGACAGAGAGCAGAACTATTCGCTCATATGAGGCTGAGGTGCATCAGCGTATCCTGATGACATAAGTGTCTAGTTCATTCAGGTTGGAGTCTGGAGATTTCGCTGGCTCATAACGGCCTAAAAGTCAGAAATAGTACACATGGCTCCAATGTGTGTCTGCTAAAAAAAGCTTCTCTATTTTGGCTTGCTTTGTGTGGGGACCTGTGGGCCGTCAGTCCAAAGGCAGGGTGCAAATGCTCATTTCTGATCTGCGATCAAGGCAGATCTAGAGTAGGTGGGCTAACTCATGAAATGTCAACCGGAATTCCGAGATTCGTTTTCGTTTCGAAAAGACCCTTAAAGTAGGGTTGTAAAACTAATTAGTCTGCAGTACAATTCTATAATAATTCAGTTACATCCTGGTACCGGCTTTCGAAGGAACTTCATTCCGGCCGCATGCAGAAACGACACTGTAAAAAATGACTAGGTAGCATACATTTTTCTCATTAATTTTGGATGTCCTTAAAAATTCAACTGCACTTCATGGAAAACATGCACAAAAATATTCATTCTTTTGCTCCTTTGGTACAAAATTACGTCTTCTTCCAATCCTTTTCTCAAAGGAAGGGTATAATGCGCTTTCAACACTTTTCCGATTCCCGAATAATTTTGAACCCTCTCCGCCGTTCGCTTGGATTCAGGGTTTGCAAACTACAAGCCACGGATTTTCCACGTACGGAAAACCACACATTCCTCTACGGTACTGAGAGGAGACCGAATGGGGTTCATAAAACTTAGCATTGAATTTGATCCATATTGTTACCTTTACAAGCCACATTGGTAAATGCAGAGACATAGACGTTTTATGAACGGCCATTTCGCGGTATTAAGAAGTCTCACCATTAGAAATTTTTCTAAAACCGAATTATGTCCCTCCTTCGAGTATAAAATTGAAAGAAGACGTAATTTTCTACCGCATGAGCAAAATAATAAATATTTATAAGCATGTTTTCCATGAAATATGATTGGACTTTTAGGGGCATCGAAAATCAATGAGAAGAATGCATGCCACTTAAGTAGTCTATTTTTACAGAGTATAGTTTTTGTATGCAGCCGGAAGGAAGTTAGTTCGACAGCCAGCATCCTGAGGTAACTGAAATATTATAGAATTATGTTGCAGACTGATTAGTTTTACAACTCTACTTAATTAATCTTTTCGAAACGAAAACGCATTTCGGTTGGTATTTCATGAGTTGGCCCACTTACTGTACGTCACCCGACGATCAACGCAAACAGTAGACACTACCGACGTGATGAGGCTTTCTGTGTGGTTTAAATCAGAATCAGCGCTCTGCTCTGTAGAAGTTAACTACACCTACTGCTATTCAGTGAGGAAAATTGGCTCAAGAAATCCCCCTCTCCCCTACTCGAGTATCCTTGAAGTGTAGTCAGTTCATGTTTCACAGGCATAGGCACATAACGGTTCGACCACGAATTTCGACGATATCCACCGTTTACTCCACAGTGGGGAACGGTGACTTGCGTGTGAATTAGTCCTCAGTGACAGTAGACTTTCGCAACATCTACCACACTCTGTCTGCATCCCGCACCTGGGTCCAGGGTGTCAAGACAGAGTCAAGAAGACCGGAGGCGGGGGAGGGCGCGGATGGATGGCACGGTCGAGTTCGCATCTTGGCGCTCCACTCCACACCTCCGGGTCCACAAAGCAAATGACCAGGATTTTAACCAAGAACAAAAGGGTGGCTGGTGCGGCCGGAGCCGCACCTAGGCGTGACACCACACCCGGTCAGGATCGCATAAAGGCCACATTGAGGAGGACCCACTGCAGCCTGACTGTCGGTCCAGCAGTCGGCCACTCCACACAACCACATATACTGGGTTGACTGCAGGGTCCGGGTTTTTCCATCAATCGACAACCTTCCAAGGCACGGCTTCTAGCCTACCATGATGGCCACAAGCGCGTCGGATTGCACTAAAACGTCGACCTCACTCTATCTTCCTACATTCAGGCACCAGCCGGAATTGGGCGCAGTTATAGGCGCATATGGCACTGGTAGTTCACAGCCCAGAAAACGAGCCCTATGTCGTCATGGAGATTAAGCTTGGAAGAAATGAACAGACGGACGTACCTTCATGATGATGTAGAAGCAGTAGTACATGAGGAGGTTGATCATAAATATCGACAGAAGAAATGAGGAGAAGTCTTTCGGACGGGTAAAAAGACCGAAGGAGGCGCTAAAGAGTAGAAAACAAAAGAGACTACTTAAATTCGCAAGCTGAGGAACTAAGAAAAGTCCTCTTACATGTATTACACCTGCCTGGGGGGTGAGAAACAACCAAAAGAACACAGCAAGGGGAGGGATCGAGTTGTGTAGGGCAACGGTCCAGCTATTAAACAGTTATAAATCTGGTATGTGAGTCAGACTTAACGCACGCCATGCGCGTTCTGGTCGTAAACCCCACGTATTTTCCTCTAACAAGGCCACTTTCACACAAGTGGAATGTGAAAATTATCGTGTAAAGATGACGGGAACGCGAATTAGAATTGCGTGCTTCTGCACATCGCCTGATCTCGTCTCTGGTCCTCTTTACTCTGTATTGACACTGGCCCTAGCTGATTGCGCGGGGGGGAGTGCAGCAGGTACTGTGCATGCGCTCTGAAACCACCAAGAGTCTCGGATTAAGCAGTTTCCAACTCTGGACTTGGGGTCACACGGCAATGGCCGCTTCGTAGTGTGGTATTTATATTACTCGCGTTTGTCAAAGACCCCAGACACCCTTCGAAATAAAGTCCGGTGTGTGTGAATGAGAGGTGGGGGAGGATACAATCGTTCCCGCGACGACGATCGAATATGTAAGTCCCTGCCTTTTGTAATTTTAACGTGCCTCCCCAGCTCGTCATCAGACGATACATAAGGCCGTTAACCGTGTCTAAGAAAGTATTCTATGATTGGTCGATGGCTGCACCGATACGCGTCTATGCACCCCATTGCACTGTTAGGATTGTCTACACTCGCCCCCGTTTGTCCTTGAGCATTTTGTGTGCGGCATCTAAGTCGATGTGTCTATTGATGAATGGCTTCAGAAATTCACAGCTATTCTTTGCTGAACCGGCAAGAACGATGGGGGTAATACACCGTGGAAACTTGCATCCGGTTGCCTGGGATACATGGTTTTGCCTACTCACCGCTACTTGGTGTTCACGCATGCGGGCGAAGAAAGGCAATCCCTACTTGGTCACAATTGGACTGCACAACAACCGCCAGATGGGATCTTGCATGCAGCCTTACAGAGCTGTATGCAAAAGGAAACGGGGCAAGCATGTTGCGTAGCCACATACCACCACCACCACATACGCCAAGAAACACTAGGCTGCGATAAGTCAGTTGGGTAATTCGGGTCTCCCCTCGAGGAAACAAAAATGAAACTAATGGGGCAGCCGCAGGCAAGACTTCTTCAAGGAAGAGAAGAGGCAGAAGCGGAGGCTTACATTCCAATGTTGACACAGTTCGCCACCAGGAGTAGAAGCATTCGTTCCATGTACATTGGTGCCAGGCAGTGGATGCCGTCAGAACGTATCAGCATGTATATGCGCCTGGGAAGACAGAGGTCTAAAGGGGACGGAAAAGAAACGTGAGAGAGGCTGCTCGGCTAGAAAAGGAAGATGAGGCATGTGGGAGAAAACTCGAACGACCTAGGGGGTGAAAAGCACAGCGCTGTCTCAAATAGACTGGTTAGGTCAGCAAACATTTCCCGTTGCCCAGGCGTCAGTACCTCTACTTCCTGTAACAAGTACTGCCTGGCAATACCTGACAACAGCTCAGTGTTCTCTTTGCAGCTAATTGGCCCCGCCAAAGTACAAAGTACATTGCGTGACTGATCTCATGAAATGCTGGCCGAAATTCTGAAATGCGTTTTTGATTAGGACGGATTACTTAGGTGGGTTTTTTAATACTGACAATCTTGCAGCATAATCCTATAACATTTCAGACTCGGCAGGATGTCGAATTGTGAATGCATTTTCTTTTGACCTATTGTATAAACCGTACTCGGTAAAGAGTGACTACTTAAGTAGAATGCATTTTTCGCGTTTATTTTCGATGGTTTTATAAATCCAAATATATTTCATACAAAACACAGACAAGAAATGCTTTCTTTTACTCATTTGATTGAGAATCACATCATCTTTATATTGTATACTCGAAGAAGGAGTACGATTAGGCTTTAAAAAGTTTTCTAATTCCCGAAAATGTGGGGCCCAATCAGCCGTTGCATTAGCGCTTAGTGATTTCAATCTACAAGAAACATGCGTTCCGTGTACGGAAAATCATACATTCTTATATGCCTTTATAAAGATACCACATAGAGTCCACAAAATTTTGCAATGGATGCGGACTGTGCTGTACATTTCATGAGGAGCAGTGGCAACCGGACAGGTACGATGTTGTGTGAATGAACATTTCACGGTCTTAAAAAATCTCATAATTAGAAACTCGTTCAAAACCGAATTATATTCTTTCTACAATAGGTCAAAAAGAAATGCATTCACAATTCGACATCCTGCCGAGTCTGAAATGTTATAGGATTGTCAGTATTACAAATCCACCTAAGCCATCCGTCCTAATCGAAAACGCATTTCAGAATTTCGGCCAGCATTTCATGAGATCGGTCACGCACTGTAGGCCCATGCAAAAAGGCAGTTTGTGCGTTGCAATCGACGGGTTCTAACATTGTTCAATATGGAGGAAGCAGCTGTGACTTGCGAAGCAGGCTTCCCCAGCACCCACTTTTCTCTCGTCTCACATCTACTGGGTTCCGATGCCAAGACTAGGCGATGCATAAGAACCGCTCGGAACTGTGGTCAAGACACGGCAATTCGGTTACGACTTCATTGAAGAAGAGCGGTGACATCAGACCTCCTCTCCTGCTTAACAAGTCCTACGCGGCCACACTTAAGGACCGAGAGTGGGACTCCGGTTGCATGGCATCGACAACGTATCGACAGCCAGGGACAGCCGCGTCATCATGCAGTGTGGACTGGGATTGTAGCGCTTCAAGCGCGTGAAGGTCTTTCGTCTGTGGCATATACGCGTCACACTGGCAATCATGTGGTCGGATAGAACATGTGCACATTCAGCCTCGAGGACAGCTAATCACAAACGCCGTAAACATCCGGTCAGATGACCGAGTTAGTAATAACACATGCATGGAGCCGGCCGCGCGCCCGAGGCTCTGATCAGCACCACACCTTTCTCCAAAATGAATTTAGGCCCTGATCACCGAGGTGATTAACGTACACTCGCTGCCAGATTGCAAGCCAGGCCCTCAGCAGTTCCTTTCCATTTGAAATGCTAGCAAGGCCGAACGGAACGGGTGGCCTTGAGCCTGCGATGATGACCACGTCTACGACAGAAGGCGCCACCTATCGATGGTGGGGCTTCCGGTCAAAAGCTGACGGTTCTGATTGGCCAGCTAACTCGCTTTGAATCGGCAGGGCGAAGGGTTCGGAGGTTCGGAATAACAAATTACAACCACCAGTACTCAAGGTTGCATTGGTAGTGTCACAAAGAGGCGCGAATGAGATGAGTACTTCAGACTGGTTAAGAAAAGTTGTGAGAACAAGGTGCGAAAGAATGGCTAAATGCGAGAGACTGAAGTCAGATGAAACATACCGAAACTCCACTGACCCATGTAGTAGATCTCAGCGGTCAGCCAGAAACTCATGATCAAGAAGACCACGGTGAAGAGTACCCAAAAGGTTTCGCCTCCGTAAAGCTGAAAATTCAGAATAGGAGTGAGAGCTGAACAGTCGGGAACAGCATCGTCAGGCTATGTCCACCAGAGGACGAATATTATGCCCACATAGAAAGATCTCCAACTGACACGGATAATTTGTCACTGCGAGGAACCCTACGTAAACGGCTCCTCAGGGGATCCCTAATGCGGTTTCTGGCATACGAACTCCAGAGAATGATTAAGCGAAAAACTTCAGAAATCATTCAGCGCAGGACGTGGAGTTAAATCTTCGGGACATGACTTCTTACCGTCAGATTCGAAATTATAAGGAACATGCGGGTCGAATACAATCAACTACTGTGGAATAATCACGTAAGGCACATTCTACAAACAGTAGTACGAAGTGTATATGGTAAAAGTATTATACCGTACTCCCGAAATAAGTACTAACTAAAAGCCCAGACACGTGTTTCGCCGATATTCTGTCACTGCGTGACACAGCTGTGAGGGGTCTGTTGCTCTTAGTGAGCTCCTTACGTATTGTATGTAGCATTTTTTCGACGAAAAATGAGTCCTTTGGGAAATAGAACAAACTTCATTTCGTAACTTTTCGATGCTGGTTCCCCAGACGTGTAGAAAGCTCGAAAAACCGTTCAAATTTAAACATTCCCCAAAAATCGATATCGCTTTGTCAGGGCTGAGGACGGGTGAATGCTGTAGGCTAAAGTCGAAAATTTATGAAATAAAGTTTGTTTAATTTCCCAAAGGACCCATTTTTAATCGAATTCTGTTTCTTGGAATGCCCATCATCCAACAGTATTTGTTCTATGGCACAACGGTTGTTGTCACGAGCAGACTGGCGGGCGGACAGAATGGGATAGTGGAAGACCCTAACCACAACAGGGGGGTCACATGCTTACTTGACATACATATATATTCGAAAGTAATAAGTCCTTTGGGAAATGAAACAAACTTTTTTTCGCAATTTTTCGACACCGGTTCCCAAGGTCGTCTCCAGGCGTGTGGCAAGTATTCAAAGCAGGCATAGTTTATTTCGGTATTCCGATGAATCGTGCATCAATTAGCACAGTAAACTATACGTTGTGTACAACAACCTCGGGGAAAGTTTGAAGAGGCCACAGCCAATCAGCACGAGATATTAGTCTAGGTCTTGAACTATTGGCAGGAATGAAAGGACAGTATTGATTTTTGGCATTTTTAAACATTTTGACTGTTTTGCATATTCGCTACACGTCTGAAGACGACCTGGGGAACCAGTATAGAAAATTTACGGAAAAAATTTGTTGCATCTCCCAAAGGACTTGTAAGTTTAACTGAACTTTTAGGGATGCCCAGCTTTCAATACATACATACATATCTCATTTGCCTATACTACTAGTCGCTGTGTGACTGTCTGCGATGGCTATAATCTGAGCCCTAAGGCACAACGGAACGAGCACGTTCCGTAACCCGGTAGGTGACCGCTCACGTACAATAATTAAAAGTCCCAATCACAACCAACAGTACAACGGGCCAGTAGCTCAAAGGTAGTGCCAAGCTCCATGATCAAAAATCTAGAGTCCGAGTCTCAAGTGATCCACAATCAGGGCTGGGTACGGCTGGTTGATGATGGCTAAAAAGCCAGAAATGTCCACTGCGGTCTCCCTTGCCTTTGTCGGTAGCGTCTCATATATATGCATATATGATGGTTGAAGTAATATTATTCTGCTTATATATTTATAAAGTGCTCTTAGCAGAACGAGAAGGACTGCACACCGGCAGTCTGGCGATATAGAAAGCAAAAGAAGAGGAAACAGGAAACTTACTACACCAGTGACACCAACTAGGATGACCAGAGCCATAACCATGTAAGCCGAGTGCGCAGAAGCGTTGATGTCGGGATGCCGAGTCTGATAAATCTTCAGCATGAGAATGAGGGCCAGCATATACATGTAGGCAGTATCTGCAGACAAATAGGCAAGGCGGCGAATGAGGTGCAAAGCCGGCTAAAGGCGAGCGGATTGGGATGTGCATCATAAGAAGCATCACTCACCAAACTGGAAGTTAGAAAAACTCGGGCAAATGTGATAACAGGCGCTGAGTACACCCTCCACCGTGAGTGCCAGTCCCATGGCGTAGAAGAGGCCAAAGTGTTGAGGAATTCCAAAGTTCTGTCGAAAAAGTGAAAAAAAAACTCATAACACATGATCCCGGCTCTCGAGACGTCAAACCAACAGGCAGCATAGAGGAAATACGAGGTGTACCGTTGCCTGGGTGTCATCAGCATATCGGACTGACTGGTCGGCGGCAGTGCACGCAGCATGACCACCAACCGATGCCAGCGAACCCTTCTCCACACCACCACCTTCATGGGGTTGCCTGTTGGCCTGAGCGGTGTTTTCGAGGCTGGCCGTGGAAGAGGCAGTGGAGGAGGTTCTGAGGCGTCCACCGCCTCGATGACAGGGCCTGCCCCCCCAGCAGAGGCACCAGGGCAGGCGACGCAGCCAAGACACGCGACTACGCTTCACATGAATAGACGAGCGAAGAGGGGCTGCTGGCGGACCGGCTGGAGAGGGCCCAACGGAGGGCGTTGGATGAAGATGGCTAAATTCAGCCTCAGCGTCAGTGGCGGCAGGAGCAGCAGTAGTAGTTTTGCGTCGCCTACACGGCCCAGTATGGCGTATTTTCGCACAGAACCAAGAACAGACGGACTAGATGTGCGGTAAGAGATAAAAGAGTGTGTTCCCAGGTCGGCACTCAAGGGTGTGATGCGGACAACGGCGGAGCAAGCCAACGCAACGGGAACAACACATAACACGTGCAAACGGCGCCAGCATGCAGAGCCTGGGGAGATGGGGGGGGGTGGGGGGGAACCGCGCCTGGTTTCTGGCGTGCAAAAAGGAGACGCAAGGAAGGAGGATGGATGAGGATAAGCGGAAGGCGTATGAAGAGGGACAACAACGAAAGTAACAGGACGGGGACAGCGAGATCAGTAATTTTAGTATTTGTGGTAGACGTAGTAGTAGCAGCATTAGTTGTAGGAGGATGGAGAAGGGGGGTTGAGGAGGATGAGAAGAGGAGGAATAAGGACGAACAGAGGGAAGAGGAAGAGCAGGATGAGGAGGACAGGGAGATAAGTAGTATTAGTAATAGTAGTAGTAGCCTTAGTAGCAAGAGGAGGATGGAGGGGGGGTGGAGGAAGAATAAGAACAGGAGGGGGAGGAGGACAGGGAGACAAGTAATATTAGTAAAGGTGGTGGTGGTGGTGGTGGTAGTAGTAGTAGTAGTAGCAAGAAGAGGATAGATGGAGGGGGCGGAGGGGTGGAGGAAGAAGAGCAGGAAGAGGAGGAGGAGTAGGGGGAGGACGAGGAAAAGGAGGGCAAAAGCTTAGCTACAACCGCCGCAAGAACATTGCAACAAGGAGACCGATTAAACGGCTTTTCGATAAAGAGACGGCCCGGAAGAAAGGAGTGAAGGGAGTGGCCTTATATCAACAAACCAAAATGTTTTCGGTTCGCACAGAACCAAGAACAGACAGACTAGATGTGCGGTAAGAGATAAAAGAGCGTGTTCCCAGGTTGGCACTCAAGGAAGTGGTGCGGACGGCGGCGGAGCAAGCCAACGCAACGGGAACAACACATAACACGTGCAAACACGGCCAGCATGCAGAGCCTGGGGAGATGGGGGGGGGGAACCGCGCCTGGTTTCTGGCGTCCAAAAAGGAGACGCAAGGAAGGAGGATAAGCGGAAGGCGTATGAAGAGGGACAACAACGAAAGTAACAGGACGGGGACAGCGAGATCAGTAATTTTAGTTTTTGTGGTAGAAGTAGTAGTAGCAGCATTAGTTGTAGGAGGATGGAGAAGGGGGGTTGAGGAGGATGAGAAGAGGAGGAATAAGGATGAACAGGGGGAAGAGGAAGAGCAGGCGAGGAGGACAGGGAGATAAGTAGTATTAGTAATAGTAGTAGTAGCCTTAGTGGCAAGAGGAGGATGGAGGGGGGGGGTGGAGGAAGAATAAGACCAGGAGGGGGAGGAGGACAGGGAGACAAGTAGTATTAGTAGTAGTAGTAGTAGCAAGAAGAGGACAGGTGGAGGGGGCGGAGGGGTGGAGGAAGAAGAGCAGGAAGAGGAGGAGGAGTAGGGGGAGGACGAGGAAAAGGAGGGCAAAAACTTAGCTACAACCGCCGCAAGAACATTGCAACAAGGAGACCGATTAAACGGCTTTTCGATAAAGAGACGGCCCGGAAGAAAGGAGTGAAGGGAGTGGCCTTATATCAACAAACCAAAATGTTTCCGGTTCGCACAGAACCAAGAACAGACGGACTAGATGTGCGATAAGAGATAAAAGAGCGTGTTCCCAGGTTGGCACTCAAGGGTGTGGTGCGGACAGCGGCGGAGCAAGCCAACGCAATGGGAACAACACATAACACGTGCAAACGCGGCCAGCATGCAGAGCCTGGGCAGGGGAGGAAAGCGCGCCTGGTTTCTGGCGTCCGAAAAGGAGACGCAAGGAACGGGGGGGGGAGAGAAGGATAAGCGGACGCCGTCTGAGAAGGGACAACGAAATTAGCAGGACGGGGACAAAGAGGTCAGTAATATTAGTATTCGTAGTAGTAGTAGTAGCGGCATTAGTAGTAAGAGGATGGAGGGAGGGAGTTGGGGAGGAGGATGAGGAGAAGCGAAGGAATAAGGACGAAGAGGTGAGAAGGATGAGGAGGACAGGGAGATAAGTAGTAGCAGTAATGGTGAAAGTAGTAGTAGTAGTAGTAGTAGTAGTAGTAGTAGTTGCAAGAAGAGGATGGATGGAGGGGGCGGAGGGGTGGAGGAGGAAAAAGAGCAGGAGGAGGAGGGAGGAAGGGA
>CACRXP010000026.1:2220438-2238249 GCA_902702965.1 Spirometra erinaceieuropaei
TGCACAGCGCCTACCGCACTATCTCCTCCCACCTGGACTCGACGTTAAGACATAGTCAAGAAGACCGGAGGCAGGAGAGGGCGCAGGTGGTTGGCGTGGACAGAACCGCACCTAGGAGTACCACCACACCCCCTGGCCCACAACAAATGCTTGGCCGGGATTTAAACCAACAACAACAGCACCGCCACGAGTAGGAAAGACAACGAGGATGACTAGACAACCATGCACACGACCTGTATACCCAACAGGAGCGCAAGCGCATCTACCAGCAGAGAACCAGGTGCCTAGGCTGCGTGGGCCATGCTTTGCTGAAGCATGGCATAGCAGACACTCACAATCCTTTTGTGGTTAGAAAGGCTAACTGAGTGACAGGTGCGGAAACAGCCGAATGGCTAGCACAGCATCTGGTGGGACTAAGTATCGAGCGAAGTACACCCCTTACCTCGAAAGCAGGCGCACTCCGACCATCCGGGTGCGCAAGAGCGGGGGACAAGAGAAAGCGAGCTCAATTCGGAAGCCGCTAGTGAGGATAAGGTGGCGGCACCCCGTGGCGGACAGACTAGTGCGATAAAAAGCTTTTAGAGCCTGAGGAGGAGAGTGATTGCGCAACGTGCTTACAAAAAGGAGAACGAGGCGTGACGAGCCAGACGCGTCAGGGTGAGTAGGCAAACCAGAAATCCATTAAAAGACCAAAAGAGCTTTCGAAGAAAGAGGGAGAGGGGGGAGTCAGGGAAAAGCTGAAAGGCCATGGATGGAGACTGCCGCTCCTAGAGGACAGACACGTATTTAGTGGGTGCCGAAACCCATTAAAAGTTGATTGACATTCAGATGAAAAGGATGCGATCGTTAAAAAAACGCATTATTCGTAGTTGCGTAGGATCCGCAGGCTCCATAACTACGATGAGCTGAGAACCTACTGCTTCTAGGATAAATTCACGAAAGCCGTAGTTTCGGATATATCGAGAACAGACCAGCTTTAGGGAAATGTCTAGGTTGAGATTGTTTTTGTTCAAGAAAATGTATCGGACTTCGGACTGCAGGTGCACTGTTAAAACACACACAACATTATCCAAGCGAGGTCTTGGGGACACATGAAGTAAAAATGTATCATATCGTTTTAAAATCGAAACGCGAGGAGAAAACAGAGGTGGTTTCGACTGGCAGGCGAAAGGCGTCTCATTCAAAGTCCAACCCGTTGGCGTGCATGCACGAACCTTACGTGATGTATTGGGCTAATCAGTACTTCACTTACAACACCAAAACCTAATTTAAACTTGGAAGCATCCGTATGGACTTCTACCAGTGTTTTACGAACCCATATGGCACGCCTCATACAGCTGCTGCCGCGTTCTACAAGGCGGCCACACTCGGGGGCAGACAATATATACGCAAACAAGCCGCACTTTGAAATGGAGAATGGTGGTAGTAGGAAAAATGAGCTTGACGCAGTTGCCAGCGTACATGAATGGGCATGGGATGCAAGAGAAGACAAACATGAAGGGGGCAACAAATGATCGCCTAAGGACGACCGCAGTGACCTTACCCGTGAGTATACTCGGCTGTACTTGTAGGCACGTCGGTGCAAGAGGTCTCTGCAAAAGGGAAAACAGTCTATAGGTGGCAGATGCATGAAGTTGTCGATGAGCCCGATGGTGAGGCTCAGAAATTTAGGCTATCGGAAATACAAGCGGCAAACACTCATCACTGCCGGACACAGTCAAAACAGCACTGGTGTTAATTATGTAATTCTTCGGAATTTCAAAAATGCGGTGGATTTCGGGCAGATATCACATGGCGGAGAGGTAGCACGGCCAGCGCATTGCGCATTCAGTCCGAGGTGTCTGCTCGATGGACCGACGATCTTCTACAACCTCTGCATATTTGCAAGGAAGTATTCAGGCTTAAAAGTACGAGACCAAAGCATCCCCTGGAAGGCACAAGTCCATGTCCGCTATGGAGTTCCTGTAATGCGGACGACTGCAGTGGCACGTAAACGAGGATAAAGCACAACGACTGGACTCAGAAATACTATGGTGAGAGCCAGAGTGCAAAGCCAATGAGATGCTCAAGTTCTCGCCCAGATGTGCGGCATCAGTGAGCTGATGTGGGAAGTTCCTGAGGTCTAGTAAGTCCCACATGAGGTGTACCGCAAAAAGGTGAATCGCGCAAGAAAAGATATGCGGGAGGCTACTGACAGTTCGACCGTCGTCGCCGACGATACTCACCGTGTGCTCCACAGCAAGGTGAGAGCAGGCATGGTGACTTGTGCGTGATTCTTTTATAATGATTGTAGACTTTCGAAGCGCCAACCGCACTCTCTCCTCCTTCCCCACATGAGCCTGGCGTTAAGACATAGTCTAGAAGACCGGAGGCGGAAGAGGCCTGCTACAAGCAGCAGCAGCAGCAACAGCAGCGCGAACATAGACAGTAGCCCAACTACAGAAACCCTCAGCAGTAGAAATCCAACAATATAACAAGAATTACTGGTAGCTTCCACCGATCCAAGCCCTGCTCACTGGAAACCTACGGTAGTTGGTGCGCTAGGCCATGAGGGAACTGCAGCGGACAACATGCACTGCAGAGCCGAAGATGAGGATCTCGGGAAACGGCGAAACGACCGGTACGAAAACTAGGCTATCTTCGTCTTTAGGTTCGGTAACAAGCACTTTTGTGTACAATACGCTGCTGACGAACAAATGAGGTGTCAGGGAAATGGTTACTTAGACGGTCTCTTCTCACTTAGGCCCAGCGACAAGCAGATTCGTGAACTTCTGACAGTGAGCAGCCACTTTTCCCATTCCTCTGCTGATAGCAAATGAAACCACGTACTGACTACGCGCAGGCGTCCTCGAATGAGATGAGGCCAGAATGACAAACAGCTGGAAGCAAACCTGAACTTCTCCCTCGTTTTGAACAGCGATGTTTCATTTAAGCAGTTGTGCGCCCACAGATGGCAGATGGTGAAGCCGCCCTCAGACAGGAAGGATGCAGCCGAGTTACAGATAGGCGCGGCAAGTAGTTCACCTATAAAAGAACTCCCAGTCACAACCTTATTACATTAATGCCATAGATGGGCAGTCTCATGGTACGACCGGGCACAGGTTTCAGGCTGCGCCAGTCACTTGCTCGGACGGCTGACAGGCGCGGACAGCAGACTAGAGCATACGTGAGAGGGCAGAGTGACGTCGGCTCCGGGGACTCCGTATCCACGGCATCTCGGCACATTTCCTCGCTACAAACAACCTGACGCCAGTTCAAATGATCACGACATGCTAAAATTCATGGCATGAAGGGGGTTGTCTACTGACGGGATGAATGGCTTCTCATTGCGGATACTCAGGCTGCAACGGCTCCGCCTTTGTGCGGCCTCCATGGTATTTTCACTCAGTCTGAATTTGAACTGACCCCTTCTAGTTGCCATAAAAATCTGGTCCGTCATGAGCGAACCAGGCGTACGTGGCACGCGTAAAAGGTATGTCAAGCTTTGTTGGACACTGCACTCGATCCCACCCCCATCTTCAGTCCGTTTTGCCAGCGGGCTCAAATGGGTGGGGAGAGAGGGAGTGTGATAGATGTTGCACAAATTGACACGCCAGGTACCGTCTCCGAGTCACGTTGATGTGGAACACACGGTGGTTACCGTCGCCCGTAACGCTCCGAATGTCCACCACAACTACCATAAAGACTTCAGCCGACGCCGCCGTACAGAATCTAGGAACTTTAAATTACTGTTCTGAAGTTTCAGTCTAGGATCAAAAGGAAACAGTGTGCCCGCACTAGGCTGCCCCATGGAAACGGTCTCCGGCAAGTCAGAGCTTGAGACGGTTTTAAGCGACTGGAGAGCTGTGGCCCACGCGCTACAATTGACCTTGCCGGAGGCCAATAGCATCGAGAGGAGTAAGAGTATCCACCGACAACAGCAGTGTATAACTAGACTACTATGGTGCACAGAGAGACGATTTCCTGCACGGCAACGAAAGGCGTGACTAAAGACGGTCTGACGCGAAGGCGATACTCAAGGTGCGCAGCCATTCAGCATGGCCTGATGCATGCACCGCAAAATAGGAAAAGCCCGAACCATGCGTGCATGCGACCGCTAGCTTTCCTCAGAAGTTTGAGCGTGACTTGTCAGTGCGTGACTGATGGCCCATGACGGCAGTATGCGTGTGCATACAGTGCGTGACCGATCTCATGAAATGCTGGCCGGAATTCTGAAACGCGTCTTCGATTAGGAAGGATTACTCAGGCATAAGCCTATAGCATTTCGAACTCACCAACATGTCTGCTTTTGGATGCACTCCTTTTTGACCTCCTGCAGAAACCGTACTCGGTAAAAAATGGCTGCCTAAGTAGCATGCATTTTTCCTATTGATTTTCGATGGTTTTGTACATTCAAATATATTTTATAGAAAGCATGCACAAAAATATGCTTTCTTTTGCTCCTTTGGCAGAAAATTACGATGTCTTGATATTTTGTACCTGAAGAAAGTGTATAATTAGGTTTTAAAGTTTCTAATTATCAGATTCTTAAAAGCGTACGATGGCCATGCATACAGGATCGCACACGTCCGTTTACCAATGCACAACGCAGTCCGGTTCCATTGTGAAATTTTAGGAACTCTATGTGGTACCTTATTAAAGGCATAAAGGAATATGTGGCTTTCCTTACGCGGAAAGCATGCACCTCGTAGACTGTAATCGCCAAACGCTAATACAATGGCAGATCAGGCTTAAAATTATCCGGGAATTAAAAAATTCTTTTAAAACCTAAATATACGCTTCCTTCGGGCATAAAATATGAAGGCAATGTGATTTCCTACAAAATGAGCAAAAGAAAGCATATTTTTGTGCATGTTTTCTATAAAATATATTTGAATTTACAAGGCCATCGAAAATCAATAGGGAAAGTGCATTCTATTTAGGCAGTCGTTTTTTACAAAGTGTGGTTTCTGCAGAGGTCAAAAAGGAGTGCATCCAAAAGCCGACATCCTGGTCAGTTCGAGATGCTATAGGCTAATGCTGCATACTTATGAATATCACAACCCCACCTAAGTAATCCTTCCTAATCGAAAACGCATTTCAGAATTTCGGCCAACATTTGATGAGATCGGTCACGCAGTGTATGAGGTTCGGTTCCTAAAACACGACGGTCGCCTAGAAGTAACACGCACCACTCCATTCTGGTCGCCGAAAGGACGTGAACATAGTCGCTTTACTTTACGGCTGAGCGCCTACAGCCCCCTCCCCCTGTCCGTTACCAGGCAGTCGGTCGTTGAATCTCGGGTGTACAGTCCGGGAATGCCGTTGTCGCTGGCAAATACACCAGACATGGCCATCGCGGTGTCCATATCTTTGTCGGCAAACACTCCTCAAGCAACTGACTGCTTGTCTTCATGCAGACATCTGTGTGGGCTGCAGACGCTCAGTAGCACCAAGGCAACTTTAAAGTGATCACCTCCGTTGTAAAAAAAGAAGGATGGCACGCCAAGTTCAAGTGCGTGAGCGCATTAGTGAAGCGATGCGAGCGCGCTACCCTAGTCGGAGAGTCGTATTGATTTCGGAGTGCGCAGCCAGCTTGCCAGCGATGCGCAGCTGCACGCCAAGAAGGCATGAAACACTGACCGAAAACTAGAAAAAAAAACGTTCCTTTCCCCAAAAAACAACAAGGTGGATTTTGCTGTGCGAATTATAGGCGCGAAATGTAATCTCAGGCTGGTTCGTCTACAGCGGAGTGGTTGCTGTCAGTCCCAGAATGTGGCCATCTTTCAGCAGCAACCCCACTCCAAACGGAGACCTACTACTACTACTGCTGCTGCTGCTGCTGCTGCTACTACTACTACTACTACTACTACTACTACTACTACTACTACTACTACTACTACTACTTAACTAATGAGCCTGACATGTTTTTCCCTGATATTGCGCTGTTGTGCGACGCAGCTGCGAGTGGTTCGACTGATTAACAGCCCCCCCCCATGGTAAATTCTCTGAACTGAACTAGAGGAGGTTTGTCAGGAAGCACTTCCCGAGCTGAAGGTCCATTTGCCACGCGGTTATAGGCAGAAGAAAATAAGCCCACGGAATACGGGTGGCCACGAACCTAGATACTCGCAGAGAGTGAATCAAAGCTCAGTGAAGTTAGGCTGTCGACTAAACAGGCTTTCGTGCCTGGAAATGAATGAATAATCGAGCTAGTGAAGCTGTAAACTTAGGCGCCGACACTCATAAGGCATCGCCTGCAGGTCGTAAGAACATATTTTTCATCAGGAATGACAATAAAGCTTTTGCTATGAGAATTATAAGCACAAAATATAATTTCTGACTGGCTCTTAAACTGAGAATTTGTTCACCCGTCAATAGCACTATGTCGACTCATTTTCACCTGCCGACCTGCCCTACTTTGACGGTGATTACTGGCCAAACACCTTGGAGGACATTTTCAAGGTTGGTCTTGATTTACTGACTTATGCAATTAAACATCAAGTCTTCAGACTGCATATTACTAGCAATGTCAATTTTTGTAACCTGTGATTACTTTATTCGTTAACTTTAACCTTGTTTTCTAAAGTGGCCTTCAATCCCGATATGTTGTTTCATAGACTAGTGATTTGCGCTACCAAAGCCATTTTGCACAGTGTTCTCTGGAAGGACGGCCGAGAAATTCAATTCATTTTTTTCTCCTAAACGACTGTCGAAATATCATTATTAACCAAAACTCAGGCAATTCGTGCTTTCAGTTGCTTCAAGACGGAACGGCGAGTTATTCAGTTTATAAATGGGTCCCCCTCTAAACCGCACCTGAGGAGATTTGTCGGTAAACACTTCCCGAAATGAAGGTCTATTTGCTACGAAGTCATATGCAGAAGAAAAAGAATCCAGGAAATATGATTGGCTACGAACTTTCGTGTGGCGAAGCCGAGGAGGAGTAGGCCGACATTTGAAATAATAATAATAACACCTATTAATTACGTGAGCCCTGTAGTCATCTGGTGGATTGTAGATGGATTACTTAGGAAATCCTGCTTGGGCAGTCAGTTTACTGTACTAGGTGTGGCGGATTCCTGACGCTGCAGTAGGCCGGACTGGTAAATTGACCTGAGTATGATTAAACTCACGACTCCAGGTGGCCTCATAGCTTAGGTGGCCAGAGAATTTGCTGTATTCGAGCCTAAACTTTTCTTTCACAGATTCAGAACCCACTGAGGTCTCTGAGTTTTCCAAAGGTGGGCCAAGTTAATAATAACTTAATAATAAGGTTCAACAGTAGATGCCTCGAGACCTGAAGGTCCATTTGTCACGTAGTCATAAGAAAAAGAACCCAGAGAATATGATATTGTCCACGAACCTTCGTGCAGTTAGACCGAGGAAGAGCAGACCAAGCATAACGTAGCCGACATTTGAAATAATGTTGTTGAAGGCCGTAAACACGCCGAAGGGATGGGCACATTCGAAGTTGTAGTAACAGATGTCCTCGTTACCAGTATCATGTAGTGCCTGAGCAGGATTTAAGAAAAAATGGCTAAGAAAGGCATGAAGGAGGGACTGTGCTGCGGTTTGTGAAATACGGGCAAATCCAGACGTCAGTAAAAAAAAAACAATGGTCTACTGCGGGATGCCAAAAAAGAGGCGTGAACCCCAACCCGCGTTAATTCCCAAAAACACTCATGCAGAAGTCGCACCGACTACCTGGGTTGGTTGCGCTCACAAAAAGACTCCATTAAAACAGCACATAGTTCGCAACCTATGTTGTCTGACCACAATTCTATACAAGATTGATTTGATTTTAAACATAATGTTAAAGATAAAGGGGGTATTTCGTAAATAAATAACTTTAGGTGGGCGGTGTCATGGAAATCTAGATGATTATGCTGGAGTACGTAAAACTTTGTGCAGTTTAGGTATTCGCCTAACCTGTTTCGAATAAGGTCTCTTTTTTCGTGCAGAATGTTTCCATTTAATTTTATCATATGCGAGCGGAAATCCGTATTACCTTAAAAGTGGACAATTTCCTATGTCAGCACCTGTCGTAAGCTATGGGTGCGCATCCGTGCGCGTTCTTCACTGGAGAGTAACCTAAGCAAATTTTGCTCAAATCCGAAAATTCATTTTTCTGTCCTGTGCGCGTCGGGTAAGGCAAGATATAAACAAGCACGACATTTTTTTACAAAACCAGGGCTCTAATCGATCCAAAAAGTCAGATATGCAAATCTGTCTGGCTTCATGCCTACAGATTAAAAGTAACCATATTTTACCGTGATGTGAAACCGCAAAGTGGCCACATTAACTGTTGATAATATGGAAAATAAACATTTTGCGCTGTCTACATCCCACCAATAGGTAATTCAGAAACGACGACGGGAGGGCAACAGCGGTTTGTATAATACGACAGTATTCCTATGGTCCTTTGCGTGCATCCGTAATGATGAAGCAAACCCAAAAAGTAATCAATAACAACCATAATAGCGTCAGTACGAGCAGTAAAGGGAGTTCTTTCGTTTGCAGCAAAGATATTAACACTTTGCAGGACAGCGAAAAAACCGATCAGACGGTTCGTTTTTCTCTGGCATTTTACTTTGGATAAAGTCAGAGTATGTGAACATTCGTAAGCCAAATACCTTATAATGACACTTCTCAGAGAGATAACTTATTATATCAGATGCATACGCGTCGCCGACCTTCGTGGTAGACGTTTATTTTTTCTGTGATGGATTTTCACGTTGGCTTGAGTATACAATCGTGACCAAAACAAGAATGGCCATGGACTCTCCTACTTCGGTGGTCTTGATGGACACAGAGAGCAGAACCTATTTTTGGGCGGTCGACTGGAAACGACGAAACCCGTAAATCATTCACAGACATTTCAAGGACACCCTGGGATTCGACGGTCTCCAGTGTCGCCAAAAAGCATAGAGTAATTTTACGGAAGAAAAGCTCTTTTGATAGACAGAAAATGGTGGCCGGGGACTGACCGGCCTGTGAACTCTGCGGAAACTTGTATTCCTGTGACGACCCAATCAATGAAATCAGACGAAATGCAGAAGGGGAAAAAGCCACAGCAACCTGTCGCGAAATCGTTTTGGAATCTATGCTCGAGCTGCAAGCTGTTGGCTAACAGGCATATTTAAGTGAAAAGAGTATTAGAGAACTACTTTCAAACGCTGGTCTACTTGCGTTGTTTTATTCACTCAGTTGCTTGCATGGACAAATTTAGTGGCAAAAGAAGACGAGGCGTTCACCGGGAGAGGTTTATTAGAGGTCTGTCGTTTCAATTAGCTACTTCGTCTACCCGTCTTCAGAGACTGAGAAATAATGCACACAGCTCTCCTTGTATGCGCGCTATGCGTGGCCCGCCAATGCCCCCCCCCCATGTGAGCCAACCCAGAGATCCGCTGCGTGGAGGTGTCAAAGAGGCCACAATAAGGGGGTCATTGCAGCCTAACCCTCCGTCTCAAGAGGACCGAGTTACCCTGCTAGTTGTAGGCCTTCCATACCAAGACTTTTAGCCCGTCGTGAAATCTTAAAGTACGTCACACTTTTAGTAGTGAGGAATGTGGGTGAATTTCCAGAGTCGTCTTTACGCTGACTTTTCTGCCCCATGCACAAGTCCGCTGTCCCAGTTGACCAGCCTAGCGCGGCGGAAAGACTGGGTCATGGCGTATTCCTACACCCTCATGAGTGGTATTTATTATAAGATACGACGATTCGAGCGCTTTGAGTCCAACTCATCCACCGACGGCCCCTTTGTTGGAGCACGAGAGACACTGTGATGGCGATAGTAGTCAAAATGCGATACCCAGGAGTCGTTCACCGGGAGAGATGTACTGCAGGTCTGACGTTTCGAGTCGTTGTTTCGTCTACCCATCTTCAGACACTGGGAAGTCATGCGCACAGCACTCCTTATATGGCGCACTTTGTTTGATGCGTGGCCCGCCAATGGCGCCTGTGTGGCTGCATCCGACCCGCATTTCATCGTGACCGGAATCGTACCCGCCCTAGGCGGCCGCGCAGATTGTTGTTGACGGCCCCGATTGTCCCCGTCAAGAAGCTTCGAATGAACAGATAAGGGAGAGGCAAATTAATGTGGCGGGAAATAGAGCACTCGATGGACGTCCAGGCTTCATGCAGCTGCCGTGTATGATCATCGCCCCGGCCCACAATCTCAACGGCATCAAAGTTGGAGATGTGTCCCATTTGCACGGCATAGGTCGTCGCCACCTCTGACTTTGGGTTCAAACGTCGCACGGTCAACTTGTGCTCGCGAATTCGCATTTGCAGCCGTATCGCGGTTGACAGAGCAGTCGGTGGACAAACAAATGCACTTATAAAACTTCAGTTTACTTATTTGACAGGATTTTCGGCGTTTTCTAGAAAAAGTATTACCCTAGACAACGTTATATTACTCCAAATATTTCCTTTGTATGTTTCACTGAGATTCGCTAATTATGGTTAGGAGTCTTGCTTGATATGTTTGGGCTAGTTTCGGCGTAGAGGTGCTTCGTAAATGTTGGCACATTTCAGAACTTACACAGGAGATTATAGAAAACAGCGGAATGACGGGAAAAAAACAAAATGACGGTGGCTCGCAGCTTTTTTCTCCTTCCACAAACCACGCCGCCTTTTGTGTGGCGGTACCGCAGTCAGTGAAGTCTATCTAAGACACGCGGTTATTGCTAGTAAAAACTACCTACGCCATGTTTCCGTTACACATGCAAACCTACTCGGCACAGCTGTGATCACGCGTGACCTAGCTGGTCTTCATGACGTCACAATTGCACCTTTCCGTGCAAGACGATCTGCAGAAATGAATCTAGAGAGATCGACCCACTCGCACCATTAGCGATGGAGACCGAATACCGAATGTCCAAGAATCCCCTCCACATGTTGGCGAACTGTGCTACGGAGGGTTTTGAGTTGGCTTATGCCGCCTTTTTACTCGGCTATTTGATTGGACGCGGTTTACATGCGAGTCCTCCAAAAAAATAACGAGAATTATTTTCTGTAGGCTAGGGGGTTGGCAGTGCTGCCCTTTATCGCTAGGTACGTTGTTTACGGTAGAGTGTAGTACCCTACGTATCTGGCAACTCCAACATGTACACTAAAATTCCGTGCGACTGTAAACATCACTTACTATTCATCTTTCCTAGCGGTTGAAATTTCCTGGGTTTTTTGGCGAAATGTAAACTTCCCAGAGACGGTTTATTTAGAATCCGTTATTCTTAAGAATTGTTTTCGTTTATTTTTCAAATTATCGCGCTCACTTTCTTTGCCATATGACAGCATACAGTAATACTTTCGGCAAAAATTCATTTTCTGTGTCTTTTTGCCCTTGTTCTGAGATTTGTCCCAGCCGTAAAACCGCATCCACCATCATTCAGCGTATGACACGGCACACAGGCTACCTGGAGTTATTTGGGGTCATACACCCTAGTGCTGACGGGAAGTTGAGTCAACACTCTCTCTGCCCAGTTGGCCAAGTAGCTTCCACAGGAGAAACCATCGCAGCAGACATAGTGGCTGTTTTAGCAAACCCCCTCCAAACGCTCTCAGCGATCAGCAACTTTAAGGTCCAACGCACCAACACCGGATTCGGTTGCTTGTTCATGATGGTTACTTTTGTCAACATCAAGAATCGTTCATGTTGAAGTTTTTCCCCATGGCATCCGAAGAATGCGCTTGATCAAAAATCGTTCACAATCAACCAGTCTTGGCAAAAAATGGCGTAACAGCGGTTTCTCACTCCCCTTATTTGTCCGACCTTGTCCCCTGTGACTTTTTATTCCCAAAAAATCTAATTAAATAATTACCGCTTTTGGGCACCCTCTCGTACTTCCATAAACTCAGTTTATTCTTTGGACATGAAGTTTAGCATTTTCAGAATTTCCGCCTTTCATCGGGTCTGATTGTGAAGACAACAGAGGCTTTGACGGGGTTCGAACGCACGACAGGAAGCGCAAGGCTTGTGTACAGCCAACGTTCCAAGGCCTGACCAGGAGTTGCGAGATTAATTAATTTTTCTCAAGAAAATAGTTAAACTAATCCCACGCTATAGCACGTCTCGACTTTCGTCGTCTTTCTCTTCATATCCATCTCCCTTGGATTTGGCAAGACATGGCACTGAATAACGTCTTCAGTCCTACGACGTGGATGTTCCTGCATCCGTTTTGCTAGAACTCTTGGACCTAGGTCTGGAAACGAAGTTTCTATTTGCACGGGATTACTATCAGCAGCTGAAAGGAACCCCAGTGGGATTGCCCACCCTGGCTTTCTCATAGAGGTCAGAATGCAAAAGTTAAAAACGATCACCCTACCAGTAGTTAACCCGAAATTATGGTGCGTTATATTGATGACACCCTTGCTATTATAAAAAGAGATCAACTGGAAATGCTCCACAGTTTTATCAACTCAACACTTCCAAGAATCACATTCAGACTCGAGAAAGAGGTTGACGACAAACTCCCACTTTTTGATGTCCTCGTATAGAGAAAGACGGACGGGACATTTCACACATCAATTTTTCTGCAAGGAAACTTATGCGGAAGTTGTCTCACAAACGAAGTGCTGGGAACAGCATCCTTAATCGAAGAAAAATCGCTGCTCTGACAACGAAATATACCAAAGAGAACTTAATTATTTGTTCAAAAGGTTTTCCAAGAATGGATATCCTAGAGATTTCGCACATCGATGTATTAGACAACAGAAGTCGAATGAAAAAGATAAGGAATTAGATTCTTCCGATCAGGCGCCCAAACCGAAAAACTGGCGAACACTTCAGTACATTACGAATGTGTCCAAACTAGTTGAAAGACACTTGAGGACGTCTACAAGACGTATACAAGATATTATGCGACACTTGGGACGCAGTTTATTGTGGTCAGACTGGGAGATCTGCCTCTACACGCGTACAAGAACGTCTGCTGGCAATAAGAAAGCAAGACCATTCGTCCCAAGTTGCCATGCACACGGATTTCCACTTATCGCGGGAGGTTCTAAAACACGGCGTCCGCGATCGAGGAGGGATCACTGTACTTCTAACTGATGTAATATTGGTTTAAAAGATTCTCTTGAGTTTTTAATTAACCGAGGGTTGTTACTTATCAATTAGGACGTTTTCCCATTGATTAGAGATCTTCCGTTAACTCAAGCAAAACATTCATGTAACTAACAAAAACATCTCCATCAAAAACTCACACGCTGGTAGGTCATGACAAGTTGAGCAACCGGGAGGCCATAGAAGATGGAGATGATAATAAGGTACCTAAAATTCAACAACACAAGCAGTTAGAATACAGGGGAATATATGATGCGTCATAGGAGCTTTAAACTCCTCTACCCTCCCTCTCCTGTTGGTTCCGAAGGCCTGGAACTGAAAACGACCAAGAGATCATATCAGCAAACGACATACCTTCGCGTCCAACACGGAAGTCTGTGAGCTCTGGTTAAAGCGGGATGGGGGGGGGAGCACTGGACACTACCAATTATGGAGGACTAAGGCTACTTGCGCAGACTGCGATGAGGAGCATCTGTTAAACTGGCGGTCAAGCTAAGCTGACGAGACGGGAGCTCGACTGCAGGGGTCCAGAAGGTATTTTGAATGAAGTCTGCTATACCATGTTAGCCAAAAGAGGTTGCGAAGCGACTGTAGCGGAGGTCGTACTGGCTCCTAGCATGCGTTATTCCAGCTAGATCCAGCACTCAGGACCGCATCGGAGAACTGGTTGGGTGGACAGCCGGTAGGAACGCAACCCTTGTAATGATAGTAATATCTTGACGGGTCTATACACCCCCTCAAAAGCAGCAACGAGTTGCGAAACGGCGTCTTCCATAATCCGTCTGTTTGGTAGCCAGCTTAGGCAAATATACCGAGGCCATTTACTTATACAGGTTGATAAATATTAATCTCAAGTAGTGCTTCTGCCTGATCAGAAGTAATGCAGTTGGAAAACGCTTCTGCGTTCACAGCGACCTCATTTACCATGGACACTGCATTTAGTAGGTCGTCATAACTTGAGGCTAACAGTGATACCGTCAGCGTGGTAAAGGTCAGTCGGCCGATGTTGTTGAGCAGGATATGTGACAAAGCGTAACCTCGCTAAACAGCAGGTGGAACACCAAACGGCAAGGAGAGACTGCTATAGACTAGAACTCGCGCAGCTATAGTAGGCCTGAATCATAAAAGCGGTCTTTGTTTATGTGCCGTCTAGCTCCATGATGTACCACACGGGCTACCAATGGACGAAATCGAACGCCGCGGCGAAATCGACAAAACCGATGGTAGTCAGTTGCTGGAAGACATGTGGTAGGTGGGCTAACTCATGAAATGTCAACCGAAATTCCGAGATGAGCTTTCGTTTCGAAAGGATTAATTAAGTAGGGTGGTAAACCTAGTCAGTCTGCAACATAATTCTATAATATTTCAGTTACCCCAGACTGCCGGCTTTTGAATGAACTTCCTAGCGGCTGCATGCAAAAACTACACTCCGTAAAAAATGACTACTAAAGTGGCATGAATTTTTCTCAGTGATTTTCGACGCTCCTAAAAGTCCAATTATACCTCATGGTGACCATGCCTAAAAATATTCATTCTTTTGATCATTCGATAGAAGATTACGTCTTCTTCCAAATTTATACTCAAAGAAGGGCTATAATTCGGTTTTATAAAAGGTTCTAATCGTGGGACTTTTAAATACCGTGAAATGGCCGTTCATAAATCATCACGTCTCTGCATTTACCGATGTAGCTTGTAAAGTCAACATAATGGATTAAACCCACCGCGAAAATTTATGAACCATATATGGGCCCCCTTTATTACCACAGAGAAATGTGTGGTTTTCCGTACGCAGAAAATATACGGCTTGTAGGTTGGAAACCCTGAATCCAAGCGTAACGGTAGAGCGGGTTCAAAATTAGTCGGGAATTGGAAAAGTTTTTAAAAACCGAATTGTACCCTTCCTTCGAGTATAAGATTGGAAGAAGGCGTAACTTCGTATCAAAGAAAAAATGAATAGTTTTATGCATGTTTTCCATGAAACATAACTGAATTTTTAAGGGCATCAAAATCAATAAGAAAAATGAATGCCACTTAAGTAGTCATTTTTACAGAGTGTACTTTTTGCATGCAGTCGGAAGGAAGTTCATTCTAAGGCCGGCATCCAGAGGTAACTGAAATATCATAGAAATTATTTTGCAGACTGACTAGTTTTACAACCCGACTTAACTAATCTTTTCTAAACGAAAACGCATTTCGGAATTTCGGTTGACATTTCATGAGTTAGCCCACCTACTGTAACGTAATTCAATAACGCACCGCCAGTTAACACACCTAATTTAGCCAATCGCTGGATTAGGAAGGGAAAGCGAGCGCAAGCAGAGCTCGAAGCGCGCGCAGGGAAGCGAGTGAAGGTGGCGTCTATACACACTCTCTCTCTGGCACAGCCACTTGCTAGATTAAGAAGATAAGGAGGGTGAAATAACAACTGGAAGGCCACGGAGAGGACCGCCTGGTAATTCACAGTGCATGGCCATTGTAGTGGAACCGACGGAATCCTAGTCGATCCGAACAATCCCTTTAGCAAGCCAATTTAGTCGCTCGTTGGATTAAGGTGATAAGGAGGACGCAAACAGGGCTCAAAGCACGTGCAAGGAAGTATTCCAGGCTGGCGTATAAGCGCCCCTTCCTCCCGTGGCACAATCACTCGCTGGAATAAAATGGCAAGGAAGATACAAATACGTGATAGTTGTAAAGTCGGCGTATTCGCATCTACCATAGTTTTTCGAAAGCTAACCATATGGTATCACTCAGGTGGGGCTGCAGGACCAAACCTCGCCAAAACCTTCATAGATGTGGTTTATGACGTAGTGCTTGTCGCATCTTATCTCCCTGCTCGAAGACACGCACAAGAATGATCGAGCCCCAGTCATCAGAAATGACCTCCTCTGCCCCAGCCTGCTCAACCCCCTCATCACGGCAGGAAAAGTGTCGATACAGGGTTTTTTATGCCTCATCAGGTATGTCATCTTCTCCGAGCGCCCTGCTGTTGCTCGTTCTCAGTCCAGCATAGACAATTTCTTTCTAAAACGTGGATCACACGACACTGTGTAGGATGGAAAGGGATAAAACTTTGTCGCAGAGGAAGGAGACGGGATGAGGGGTTGGCCATCGAAGTTTAAAAGATGCCTAAACTGACCAAGCCAGCATCATCGACGTTGCTGCGAAGATATTCGCTATTGTCCTACTCAGGCGATTCCAGGCAGTGCGCGACTCAAGGACGAGGCCCAACCAAGCCGGATTTCCTGCTGGACGTGGATGAGCAGACCAGATATTCAATCTGAGGCGCATTCTCGAATTTCGCCATAGCTACTTACAACCGTCAGCCGTCTGCTTCATTGACTTTGCCGCCATGTTCGAGTCCGTTCATCGTGAATCCCTGTGGCGGATAATGGCGCTAGATGGTGTACCGGCAAAAAGCATCGCCATGAACAAGGCCTATTATCGCTTCACTACTGCGAGTCCTGGTCCGCAACAATCTTTCCCAACCGTTCGGTATTCGGTCTGGCGTTCGACAGGGTTGCATCCTGTCATCCATTCTGTTCAACTATTCTATTGACTGGATCCTCGGGGGGGGGGGCCCTACGGGAGAGTGACGGCGTTGAGTTTGCACCCGGACATTGACTGACTGATCTCGACTATGCCGAGGATATCGCCTTACTTGCTTCAATTTTTGGTGATCTGCAGTCTATGGTGTCACGAGTGAACGAGGTCGATAAATCGGTCGGTTTATCCATAAACGCTGGGAAGACCAAAGTGTTTTCAAACTGCAGCCCTGACCAGAAGGCACCCCTCAGGATTGATAGCTGTCAACTTGAAGAAGACAGTTTTAAATACCTCGGGGCGAGGCTGCCACCTAATAGACAGAGCAACAGGGTCGAGGAACGTTTGTACATTCCGGCATCCCGACTTGGTGATACAGCGTCACTAAGCCAGGGTTACGGACCTTGGCAACTAAGAGGAAAGGTCAGCGGGTTTGCTAACTGTGAGTCAGGCTGCCATGACATAGAGTGCGTGACCGATCTCATGAAATCTTGGCCAAAATTCCGGAATGCGTTTCTGATTGAGAGGTATTACTTAAGTGGGGTTGTTATACTGATTATCATGCAGCATAACCCTATGACATTTCGGACTCGCCAGGATGTCGACTTTTGACCTTCTACAGAAACGACGCTCGGTAAAAATGGCTACTTAAGTAGCACGCATTTTTTATATTGATTTTCAATGGTCTTATAAATTGAAATATATGTTATAGAGAACATGCACAAAAACATGCTTCGTTTTGCAGATTTGGTAGGAAATCACATTGTCTTCATATTTTGTGCCCGAAGAAAGAGCATATTTTGGTTTTAAAAAGTTTCTAATTATGAGATTTTTAAGAGCGTTTGATGTCCATGCTTGCAAGACCGCACATGTCCGTTTACTAATGCTCCTCATGGAATGTACAAGCAGTCTATGTGGTATCTTCTTAAAGGCATAGAGGAATATATGATTTTGCATGCACGGAATGCATGCATCTTGGAGAATGAAATTGCTAAACCCAGATGCAATGGCAGATCAGGCTGAAAATTATTCGGGAATCGGGAAACTTTTTAAAAACCAAAATATGCACTTTCTTCGGGCTCAACATATGAAGACAATGTGATTTCCTACCAAATCTGCAAAATGAGGCATGTTTTTGTGCATGTTCTCTAATAACATATATTTCAATTTATAAGACCATTGAAAATCAATAGAAAAAAATGCGTGCTACTTAAGTAGCCATT
>CACRXP010000026.1:2238784-2257096 GCA_902702965.1 Spirometra erinaceieuropaei
ATCGGTGGACAAACTGCCGGGAGCAAAGGCAAACGGCAACAAACAAGGCCCAAAATGGCCAACTCACATTTAGGAGGTAGACATGACGATCCGTGCCCGCGTCACTCAGTAAATCTATGCCCTCAAGAGGCGGTGAGGCAGATCTGGGGCCACCTTCTTCAGCGGTATGCACCATTTCAGACAACTGCGGCTCCCCCATGAAGGCCAAGTTAGTATGACAAGAGGCTGCTCCAGCAGTGTTGGCAGTCAAGGAGGCCGGCACCCGGCCCTCTGGCGTCGGCGCCAGAACCCGACTAGCCTGCAGCTCACGCGTGCTACCATAGCTTACGCAGCGCCGGTGAGCACCGCTGACGACGTTGCCGAAACTTGGGTGACAGGGCGCACAGCAGGTGGGCGGCGGAGGCGGGGAACTGTTTCGCGGGCTCCTAGGGCGCTTGAGGGCGGTGAGATGGATGGTACGGCTCTCGCCGCGCCTATCCTCCTCCACCACCTGCATCATTCCCCCCTCCGCCTCCTCGCCCTCAGAGGAGGAAGAGCTGAAAAGACTGCGCGGTAGGCGTTGTCGGCTGAAGGAGTGGGCGCCGGTAATGCTGTTGCTACGCGGTACGCTTGTGGACTGGGTTGTGGGTAGGCCAGCCTGGGCTGAGGCTGCGGGCTGACGGCGTGGACGAGGTCTGCCTACGCCAGTGGAAACGATCTGAACTTCCTGGCTTTCACCGGCCTCCGGATCAGGATGCATGGAGGAACTGCGGCTGTAGTAGGAGGGTAGATGAGGACCAACGGGAGAATGGCGCACGCGGCGTGGGCTGACCCGACCCGGCGATCGGGGTGAGGCTGTGTGTCAGCAGGAGGTAAAAAGGGGATGAAGTTAGGTTTTGTCACCGGGAAATTCGACGATATCTGAACTTATCTAACACACGAATCGTTGCACCAACTGTCCTGGCGGTAGTTCATATCAAGCCGAAGAAGCGTTAGGACGCATCACAAACAAAGACCAGCGGATTTGTGATTGACCGCTGGATCGATGTTGTGGTCAATGCTGCACCTGATATGAATAACGCCACCGAGTGTGGGTTAGTGGGTCATGGAGTGGCGGGGGTGTCTTCGATGGGGCTAAGAACGACCGAGGTCACGGCATTAAAATTGGAAGAAGGCGAAGGTGGGCAGCAGTGACTAGCCGCAATGATGACAATTTACGCCCGCAGTAACTGTGCCCAGAAGTGGCAAATCATCGCTTCACCGGTCATTAGTACAATGCGTCCGATTTGAGGACACCGACTGCCAGAAGCTATTAGGTCCATCATAGTCCCAGGGAGGGCGGCGTTAGTGACTTGAGCGTGAGTTTATCTACATTGAATATAGCTTGTGTTGTGTATAACTCACTCAATTTGCTCCGGGTTCGACGTGTTTTAATAGCTAACGAAAGCTCAGCTGACTGAATACGGGTGTGGCTGGCGTGACTGACAAAACTTTCTGTGTGTGCCGAGTACGATCTGGTCCCCAACTTCACAAGAACCCGATCTCAAGCAAGGAAACGGTCCCGAGCTTCCCATGAGGGACGTTGTCGTAAAGAGCCCACTAAGCGGCGGCCACTGGAAGCTGCCTATCGTTCTAAAGGAGGACCGAGTTCAGACAGTAGTTGGCAAAATTCCAAGGCGGATTGGTCATAGAGGGAAAGGCGCAGAATTTACACGAGGGGCACCTTGGGATCGGCTCCGTCTTCCCTCCCCCATGGATCAGTGGCTTGTCCAGGCCAATTCAGCTAATGATGAGATTGGGAGCGGTGTAAATCCCCTGTCCGAAGTGTGCCAAACGCATACCCCGCATGAGTTAAGGTTTCGCCGAACGCATATTATGAGCCAGTGGCCACTTTGCCTGGCGAAGTGGCTCGGTAGGGACAGAAGGATAGAAGGCGTACGGCATGCAATTTAAGCGGTTTTGGCGTTTTCTTTGACAGTTCGACCGTCGTGACTGACTATGTCCACCGTGCGCTTCACAGCTGGGTACGAGCATGCACGGTGACTTGTACGTGAGTTAAAGTGGTAGTAGACTTGCACAGCATCTACCGCACTATCTCTTCCCCCACCTGGGTCCGATGTCAAGACAGAGTCAAGAAGGCCGAAGACGGGAGGGGTCGCAAGTGATTGGTACGGTCGGGCCCGCACCTAGGCGTACCACCACACCTCCTGGCCCACTGCAGACACTTGACCAAAATTTTGACCGACAACAGAATGTTGGCATTTGTTGTGGTGCGCATTCCCGATAACGCCTGTCAAAATTCTACGTAGCCCCCATAGCATCTACCACATGGCCCAATTTAGGGGCACAAGCTTTTCCTATACACCAGTAGGAACGACATCATACCCCGAAGCCGATGCTGCTCGCAGGGTTTACACAATCCTTACAATCAACCCGACGTGACATCTCTCCGCTGCCACAATGAGCCACGTGTACCGCGCACTCGCCTGGTCGGCCCTCCTCTACGGTTGCAAATGTTGGGCTGTGCGCGTGGAAAACGAGCGAAAACTGGGGGGTGTTTGGCCGCCACTGTCTAAGGACCATCTGTTGTGTGAAGTACGTCGACTTCGTCTCAAAGGAGACAGTCAGCACTAGCTGCGACTACAACGCAAGGATATCTAAAGCCCATATCAAAAAGACGACTGAAATGGTTTCGGCACGTCCTTCGTCGTCCGCCTCAATGTTGCTGCACTGAGCTGGTAACGTTACCCCCCTTGGAGGGAATCAACTCTAAACCTGACTCGACACAGTTCCTCAACACATGGAAAAGGGGTTCTTGGAGTTTCGCTATCGGGCCTTCGTCGCCGAAGGAAGGAATGGGTCGAGCTCTCTCTCTCTACATCCGCTGCCGCTGATCGCCACGCGTGGAGAGGTACAACCTGCGACATCATTGATGCCGGCAGGATCAGACATGACCACGACTGCACTAAGTGTGCAAGCGACGCTAAAGCTTCCGGGTAACCGTTAAAGTCCGATGCCCACTATATCAACAGGCATCTGGACCTTCCTGCAGCTTACAAAGTCCTACGTCATCACAATCGTAGAGCTCAGGACCCAACAACCACACCGGACTTAAGAAGGCCCTACGGAGATAGCCTGACGCTGAATTTACTCGGTGAGGAAGAAAAAGAACCGCCAGGCCGACCGCCCGACAGAGGTTTACTCAGCTCCCCTCGACGGAGTGGTGACTCATAAAGCACACAGGCAAAACGCCCGTCCACCATCTCCCGAGAGGCTTGGGCAGCGAGAGGAGAGAAAAATCGATCAGAATAAGGCCGACCAACACAAGATGCCACTCTAAAATAAATTTCTGATCGATTAAGTGCATTTTTCGCTTTGACAATGAAGAGCCGACCCAGCTCTTTGAAACATCGGCAGTTAAACAAACCTGTTCCGGAGAGCCTATTTTCTTCTTCAAAGAAAGTATGAATGTTGTCTGCAGAAAATGCAATCAGGCGGTTAATTGGAAGGCAAAATGTAGAAAATCCAGACAGGTAAGACTCACCAAGGCGGAATCGAAAGCTCTTGTCGCTAAAAGGGTAAAAAAGTGTATGTATTTGCTTGGTGACCAAGAAGTTAAGCAGGAAAATGGCATGCAAAAAATTGTGTTCAATCATTAAAATCTTCACTGGTGAGATAATTATGTGCTGAGTAGCCGAGTGCAGGGCATTTCCGAACCGCCTTGGCATCTTCATTGCCCACAAGCCGGCGTCCTCCCTGCATGCTAGTTGCGTGTCCGTCAGCGTCTATCCTGTCGCGCCAACCAGTCCAGTCTGACCATTTCACTTTGTCCCCTGTTTACATCGTCTGACGATGGGCTGGCGTCACTAGCACAAAAATTCACCAGTACAACCCGATCTTTTCCGACGAGCCGCCCCCCCCACCCATACTTATGTGTGTCTGGCCTCAACGAGCTCGCGAATTAACTGACGTTCCAAAAGCCACGTGCAAGTTTCTGCACGATCAAGGCCAGCGTAACGGCTAATGCAGTGGATGCCCTCAGAGCACCATAATAATCACGGCCGAGTCCTGTTGAGGAGTAAAAGGGAAAAGACACCAGTAGAAGTCTTGCATTTCGTACAGAAACCCAGTAATCGTCAGAGCCCCAAACGCGCGGCCGGTTTTGAGCCTGGGCTCGCGCGCGGGCGAGTGAGTAGGCGTCACGTGATAGTCAGTGTCAGTCGACTGGGTGATGATCGAGTTTGCAGGCGCCTGTCCCAGAGGCTGAATGCGCGCATGTTCCGACCGCTGGCGAGCCGGATGATTCCTAACGGGGCGTGGGAGTCAGTGGCGGAAGGTTTGTACACGTGTGAGGCGCCATACACAGGTGGTGTGACAGTTTAGATTGCCAATCAAATGCAAAATAGTGCCGATAAATACGAAAGTCGGAGATGTTTTGGCAGATTTTGAATAATTCATATTGACCCAACTGTGAAAAACTCGGCGCCTCGGGGAAGTATTCAAAATCTGCAAAAACTTCTATGAATTTCGTGAGCCTTGGAGTCATCTGGTGGATTCTAGGTGCATTACTTAGGAAATCCTGCTTGGGCAGTCAACTTACTGTATCAGATTTGGTGGATTCCAGACGTTGCAGTAGGTTGGACGGGTAACTTGACCCAAATATGATTAAACTCGCATTGTCCGGCGGGGCCTCGTAGCTCAAGTGGTTAGAGCGTTGGCTGTACTAAAGCGTTCCTCTTACTGCGTGGGTTCGAATCCCACCGAGGCGCCGAGTTTTTCACAGTTGGGTCAATATGAATTATTCAAAATCTGCCAAAATATCTATGGACTCTTTAATTATTCTGAGTTCTCGAACTCATGTGGGAGTTCACCGCTAGCGATGACAGCAGCATCAAAGCAGGCGGCCAATTAGTGGTCATTGATGCAGTCTGGAGGTGACTGCGCAGAACTTAATATGCCGACGCCAGGTCGAGACGTCGATTGACCCAGGTTTCAATCAGTGAGTTACCGCGGAGTTGAACTCTCAACCCGCCTCGAAGGTGTGGGCAGTCACTTGCGATAATTCGTCGCCCGTCGCATAGTTGTAAAGAACAGTATACCACGTCAGCTTCAACAGGAGAGGTGACGGAAGGGAGTCTTAGCATCACACTGCCTACTGACCGGTCTATTAAATCGATCGGAAAGCGAGCAGTGATTCATCACTGCAAAGATCAGAAAGCAAGGCTACAGTAAACGTAAAATTACAAGCGACGGCTGAACGTCTGTGATGAAGATGTACAGATAAAGGCGTAAAACGTTGGTGAGATGTTTCACATAAAGGTGAGTTCAGAGGGTGAAGAGCCATTTAAACAGCAACTTACTAGGTATGATAAATCAAGATTATGATGCCAGCGGCGATGTAGAAGAGGAGGAAGAGACCGACGGCTCCCAGAACTGGTAGGTAGTAGTGGCGACCTGTGAAAAAGGAAGGGAGCTGTGACATCATTCTGTTTGACCAGCATATCCTTACAGACAGAGCAAAGAGGCAGCTGAAAAACCAGGCATGTTCGCGAAACCTACCATCAAGGAGCTGCCTTGTAACGTCTGCATCTGACAACGGGTTGGCGTCACTAACCTTAAAAGTCACACGAGTAAAACTTGATTTATTTTCAAGGAACCTCGACTTGCTCCTATACATATATGTATGGCTTATGGTTGGCTGGATGAAAGCAAACAAGCCCGAAACTGTTCTGTACCAATCTACCCCTCAGACTCTGTCGTCTTCCCCCTCTGTTATCATAGCATGACCGACTTCGGCCTGGTAGACGGTTGCCTGTTGGTGATCCCTATCTCCCATACGAAGCTTGCCGGCTTCGGGGAGTCAACGGATCGGAGTGCGCCTATTCCTGAATGCATACATACACATATATTATGACAGACGGGTGCTCACCGACCAAATTACGGAACGTGCTCGTTCCGTTGTGTCTTGGGGCTCACACTGGAATCCTCGCAGGCAGTCGCACAGTGAATTATAGCAGATGTAGATGAGATGGTACCGACAAAGACAAGGGAGACCGGAATGGTCATTTCTGGCTTATTAGCCGTCATCAGCCAGTCATACCCAACCTCAAGTGTGGACCACTTGAGATTCGAACCCGGGATCTTTGATCATGAAGTTTGACGCTACCATTGAGCCACGGGCCCGTTTTCCTGCCGGTTATGATCAGGACTATCAATTATAACAGATAGGTGATCACCGATCACCGCCCCAAGGTTCCAAGGCATAACGGAACGAGCACGTTTCGTAACCTAATCGGCGAGCACCTCATAAGCCATCTTGTGTTGAACTTGGTGTCATAGGATTAAATCTCCTTCACTTTCAGCAACCGGGTTTAGAACAAAAGAAGGGAACACCGATGGGGCTGTCGCGGCTGATTGCCGAGGCTGTCCTTCAGAGGCTCGAGCGACTGGTCTTCCGTTCGTACTCCCCGAAATTCTGGGCCAAATATGTCGACAACACATTTGTCGTAATCAAGAGGAACGACGTGCAGAACTTCAAGGTCTTGTGAAACTCAAAATTCCCCGACATCCAATTTACAATGAAAGAGGAGAACCACAACCAGTTGCCCTACCTTGACGTAAACATCACAAGGATGGTTAATGGGGAATCAGAAGTACGGTATACCCAAAGGCAACGAATACTAGACGCATCCTCCAATTCCGGAGTAACCACCCCATTGGTCACAAAAGCAGTTGTGTCAGAACTCTTTTCCACCGAGTTCAAACACACTGCACTGACGACGACGGGAGACGGCAGGAAGCGAAATACCTAAATTCCCTATTCACAGCTAATGGTTATTCACGATCTTTCATACATGAGTGCCGAAGGAAACTTGCCCGCGAACGATTTAACGATAAAAAGCCGAAGTTCGGGCTCGCGATCACCTACGTGAGGAATGTTTCTGAGGCGACAGCAAGAACCCTGAGCCCTTTTGGGATTGGGGTAGTGCATAAACCGGAATCCATTATCAGGCAGCAGATAATGAGACCTAAAGACTCGCTACCGGCAACGGAACAATCAACAGTGGCCTATAGCATGCCTTGTCAAAATTGCAATGCGAGGTATGTTGGTGAAACGAGCAAACGCCTCTGCACAAGATTGCACGAGCACTAGCTTGGAGTCAACAGAGAGGATAAGCTGTCACTGGAATACGGCCACATACAACAGGAGAAACACAGTTTCGGCTTTGGGGAAGCAAGCGTCATCGGCCGAGCCAGAGACAAGATGGTCAAACTGGTTCTCGAAAGTTGGTCTTCAGTTGGCATAATCAACAGAGCCATTGATCCTCATCCGACCAACCAGGCACTACGTACGAGATTCCAGTCAGTCCGGACGGGGCCGACAGCACTGGCGAACAAATCGCGGCTCCCTCAACAGTTGTCATGTTCCCAGTAGGGGGAAAGCAAGCCGGGAGTCAGACGACCGACGCCAGACATTGACCCACCGACGCACCCAAACAGCCGAACGCGATTCATACATGCAAAGGCAGCTGATCAGCCCATCGGGTTATGGGGGAGAGCCCATGGGCACACGGACCTAGCAGCGACAACGACGGCTGGGCATGGAACAGAGGTAACGCGAGCGCCTAGCGATTGGCCACGGAGAGGCCAAAGCCAATCCCCCGCCAGCAGGCAGGTCAGAGTTCATGCATCAGGCATGCCTATAACACGAGGCAGGCGGCGAGACAGAACGACTCTGGGCTAGCAGGAACAAACACCCTACCACTACTCTGATGATGGAAACAAGGAAGTTACCGAAACGTCAGCACCAATACAGTGTGGTCCATAGAATCGCCTCTTTTCGTCTTCTTTTAGGGATGATGAACGGGATAATTCATCTGGACCTCGAATCTTCACTCACGTTGATATATATGTATATACATCAAGCGAATAATTTCAGAAATTATTCAGCGCATGACTTGGATCTAAATCTCCGGGACATGACTTTTTAGAGTCAGAACCGAAATTTCAATGAACATTCGAGTCGAAGACAATCAACTACCGTGTAATAACCACGTAATGCCCATTCTACAAGCAAGTAGTACTACGAGTAGTATATATATATGTATAAATTGAAAAACAGGCATCCCAAAGAACTTCATCTTTCTAAATATATATATATATATTCAGTCAGAAATGGGCGCACACCGATCTATTGGCTTCCGAAGTAAGCATGCTCCGTATGGGTGACAAAGGTCACGAACAGGCAACCAACTACCAAGCCAAATTCGTAGCGAGGGAGGACAGAGAAAGCGGGTAAATAGATACAGTACTGTTTCGGGCGTATTTTGCCTTCATTTAGCCAATCATCAACCTGGCCGGCTGCTGGGACCAGAAATACAAACATGCGAAAACACTAACCCCAGGTGTTGTTATGGAAGGAGAAAGTAAATAGAGCTCTGGGGAGGATTGGTTAATCATCTAACGTTTCACCCTCATGCTTGAGCTCACCAACGGAGAAAGACAAAAATGGGAAACACATGGTTCAGATAGACCTTCTTTATTCACTACTGATAGGTCCATCATTCTCTCTTCACTGACCCTCCTTTCCTGCACAAGTGGTGTCTGGCAGCCTCGTATGGCGCTAGTAGGTCAATTCTACGGCTGATCGAGTTGGCCCCGGATTGTCAGGTTTTGATTATCTCTCCCTCCTCCTCTCTCTCTCTCTCTCTCTTCACTTTGCTTTCAATTCGTCTGAGTGTTTGGACACTGCCGAAGCCAAACTGACGATAATTTTCGAAGCTGTGCATAGCGCCGAACGATCGTACACCCTTTCACTTTACGACTTAACTCTGCCCACGCATACGCGCTCGCAGTCATTTGTCGGTCATGTTGTGGTAATTGGCCGGACAGTCCGGACAATGGACGTGGTAAACAACTCCTGGCGTGTCCTCAGACGGCAGTCGCCGTTCAAGCCCGATTGCGAACTGTGGCTGTTGTCTCAGGCCTACGTTGTGATCAGCGACTGCGGAAACGTCACTCACACAGAGCAAAGCACGCAAAATTTCAGGTTTTTGTGTTAGGCACGAGCACTTATCTAGTAAGGTACATGAGTGCCGTCTGAGGAGGAAGATGTGTCATAAGGACTTACGTTGTCACAGCTTCTCGGCCTCTGTGCTACAGTGTGTGCTGATGCGAAGAAAAAGTGTCCGGACACAACTGTGTTTATGCGACAAGGGGCGGTTGCTGTGGTAGTGGAGAATTTTTGGCAGTTTTTGTCGGCTTTCGGAACACATCAGCCTGGAGAGTTCCCTCTTCCTGCCTCGATACCTGTACGTCGAGAACAGGGGAGACGAGAATGGCAATTTCTGGCTTACTAGCCATCATCGGGTGACCACAACCAACTCGGGATTTTGGGAGCCCTGAGGACCGATTCCGCGACCCTTTGGTTAGACGTGCGGTGCCCTATCTACTGAGCCACAAGCTGGTTGTTCTGTCGGTTGCGGTCGGACATAATGCAGCAGGTGAGAGGCGCTCGCCGGTTGCATTGCGGGCGTTGGACTTCTAACCAACGGGATAGAACCTCAGGTTTTGCAAGGCCTTGGGTCAGGTATGCCTGGCTGATGACGGCTACTAGGCCGAAAACGACCATCCAGGTCTCCCTTGTCTTTGTCTGTAACGTTCCTTTGCCTATATTACTAGCCGCTGTGTGGCTGCCGGAGGTTTTCGAAACAAAGCAGAGTGAGTGTCCACAAGGCTATCGGTGAGCGCCGCTCTATCACAAATGCATATATAGGCGAAAATTCTGACGCCACATGTTGAGAGAGAAAAGGTATGTGAGACGGGCTACGGGAATGGCGAATTATTCATCTGACGTTTCGTACTCACACTCGAGCAGCATCATCAGAGAAAGGCAAGATGAGATGTACCCGGTTTAAGTGAAGTTTTTTTCACTCACTTCTGATAGGGCCATCATTCTCTATTCTCATTGTCTCCCCCCCTCGTGCGTAAGTGGCACCTGGCGGCCTCGTATGGCGTCAGAAGGGCGACGCTGCGGTTGGTCGAGCTGACGTCTGATTGCCAGGCCTTAATTAATTCTCTTGCCAGTCTGCTTTCGGCTCGATCGAGCAGTTTGCCACCGTCAAGGTCAAACCGATGATTATTTTCCAGACTGTGCAGGGCGACGTATGACGCACATCCCTTCGCTTTACGGCTAAAGTGTGCTCATGCATGTGTGTTCTTAGTCGTCTGGCCCGATGGTCCGGGCAGTTGACGCGGTAAATGACACCTAATGTACCCGCAGAGAGTGGCCTACCATCAGGCTGCATGGTTGAGCGGCGTATAACAGCTTCCAGTCGGTGCCCAACGCCCACATTGAGTGGTCTTTGCATACGCCCAGTGGCCTCGGAGACGTTCCGTCGGTCTTTGAGCGCCTTTGGAAGGTATATTTGTGTAAAAAACCTTGTGGATATCCATTAGCAAGGAAGAGGTGCTACAGGGACGCACACTCTCCTAGCTTCTCGGTCTCTGTGCTTCGGATCTTGTCAAAGCAAGTAACAAAGTACATCAAGTTGTGAAAAACGCTGTGGAAAACATTGATTCTTAAACACGCCCGAGCACTGTTAGTCAGTGAAGCCTTTTTCTAATGTAAATGGCACCTGTGGTGCACTGAGTCAAAAAAGACCCATGCGATTCGCCGTGAGAAACAACATAACGCCGTCATCGAAACCGTTCCCCATTCTCAACAGGGGTGAGACTTGAAAGTCTCGGCATGAGTTTATCGTGAGTTGCCACATGATAGTCGTATAGCGCGTTGAATCAGTCAGTCAGATACTTAACATATTTTAGGATGTTTAAGTCACGTGCGTTAGAGGAAACCCTTAGAGCGTATGATAGGGAGGGAAGCATGTGTTCAAGATTGTGCACAGGCGAGATGCACGAAACTGCCCCTGTTCTCAAGCAAACTTGAATGACTCAGAAGTTAGGGAGGAGAAAGTTGGCCGTCAACTTCCCCTTGCCCAAAACATCGGCAGTCAGGGCTCACCAGTTTTGTTGCCGCCAGTAGCCCCAACTGACAGTCTTATGCGATGAGACGACTTATAACGACTGGAGGACACGAGCGAAAGGGAAGTCGATTGGACTTCCACACTACCAACATCAATTGGGTCCTGCGTAACGAAAACGCCTGGAATTACGACGGTGGACCATGGCTACCTCAAGTGAGTAACTGCATTAACTCGGCCATACAAAAATGAGCCTTTGGAACGTATTTACGTTCGCCTCGTCTGGAGTACAACACGATAGAGTGGCTGGGGGCACATTCTTCATGCTCCCGGCCCATAGGGGGTTTGTCTTCGTTGCTTACCTCCTACAACGGGTCAAACGGCAGATGCGCTGGAACAAAACCAGGGTCAAATTAGGTCACAGCACGCGTTAAACAGGCCAAACAGTTTGCGCATTCCATAACACAACTGTCACAAATAGAGAGGTGAGACGGCACGCCAGGGCGCAGGCTTCCCACCGCGCCAGCTATCCGCATCCAATCCCAGCACCAGATGGCTGACAGGCTTGAACAACGGAATGTTGCATGGGAAAGGTAAGACAGGATGGAACCGACTCTGAGGAGGCCCGCCACACGGTGCTTCTGCGCACCACGATGAATTAAACATCGTGGTCAGCTGAGTTCGAGGACCGCTATTTAGGTTCAATGCGTCTCTCTTAATGTGGCCTCCGTAGCACTCTTAGTCAAATGGGATCCGAGCCGCCGCCTTCCTGTTGTTATAAAAACCTAATCCACGCGCACGACATCAGGTCGTGTGTGGCACGCGTAAACGGGCTATTTGGATTTGTCAGGCACTGCCTCCGAGCTAGCCTCCGGCCCTCTTGACGCTGTTTTGCTCAGGTGGGTGAGAGAGGAGGGCATGCAGTGGGAGTAGCACAAGCACAACTCGCCGTCCTGCCACCTCGCTGTGGGACACACGGTGGACATCGTTGCTCCTTAGGGCCAAACTGCGGTACCTGGTATGGAGCGGTATTGGACCTAGCCTGACCCCAAGACAGGCCGGACGCGTCCACTTTGCAATGCGACACTTCGACCGTCGATTCCGATTATTTCCAACCTGCGTCACACAGCTAAGTGCAGTAGGCACGGTGACTTGCGCGTGAATTAGTTTAAAGTGACAGCGGACTTTCGCAGCATCTACCTCACTCCCACCTGAACCCGGTGTCACGACAGAGTCCAGAAGATCAGAGGCGGGGGGGGGGGCTTGTACCTAGGCGTGCCACCACATCTCCTGGTCCACAACATACACTTGACCAGGATTTCACACCCACAACAACACCCCAACAGGAGTCAGAAGAACGAGGATGATGACTGGGCAGCCATGCCCACCACCTGTATACCCAGCGGGAGCGCAAGCCCATCTACCGGCAGGGAACCAGGCGTCAGGGAACTGCCAGCGCATACCAGGCTGCGAGGGCCATGGTTTGCTGATACTGGCATAGCACACGCTATCAGTTGCAATGCAGCAAGGAAGTGGACAGCACAAAGCAAAAGTAGTTTTAAAAAATATCCAAAGCAGTACGTGGTAACTCACCTGCCAGAGTATGGGAAATTGAGAGGTTAACCACTTTAGACCGCACATCAGCACCACCTGTAGTAAATAGAAAATAAGCTGGATGATAAAGAGCGTCGGGAACGCTCCGCACAACAGCAGACGCACGCGAGCGGTCTGATATGAAGTACACTATGGAACACAAATTCTGGAGCACCGACTGCATAATCTAGTCCACGCAGGCAGAAACGCGTTTTCGGTTAGTCATCACTCAACGGGAAGGCGAACCCACAAAACCGAAAGTAACACGCCTACGCAACAACAATTGGTTAGTCCGGCGTTTGACAACGAGGTGGTCGACAAACATGTGGCAATCATGACAGCCTCGACGGGGACGCGGGTCCACCAACGGTCGAAATCGGAGAGGTCTGAAGCAGCCAACAGGCCGGACAAAGTACCTGGGTTCAGCACGGTTCTACTACGAGGCAGGCGACAACATTGAACAAATTAAGGCCAGTGTAACATTACCGACAAAGACAAGGGAGACTGGAATGGCCATTCATGGCTTATTAGCCATCATCAGCCGGTCACACCGAACCCTAGGTTTAGTAGCCCCTGTTGGTAAGAAGTCCAAAGTCCCAACCACTGAGCTACGGGATATTCGCTCTGTCGGTTGCGATCGGGTATGTTACAGTGGTAAAGAGGCGCTTGCCGATCGCTTTGCGGGCGTTGGACTTCTAATTAACGGGTCGCGGGATAGAACCTCAGAGGTTGCAAAACCTTGGGTTAGTTGATTACGGCTAATTAGCCGGAAATGGCCATTCCAGTCTCCCTTTTCTTTGTTGGTAATGTTATTCTGCCTAAACTACTGGCCGCAGTGAGGCTGTTGACAGGATTCGAGATTGAAACCTCAGACACAAGAGGGAGCGAGTGTGTCCCGTAAGGCGACCGTTGAGCGCCCCTCTACATAAAATATATACATATATGACTCCCTAGTTTTAGTGTATACCAGTCACTCGTGACTCTTGATGACTTTTCAAATGTGGATAAATAGAAATACAGAACTTTTCCAGGGGACATGCACATACGGTGTTCTTAAAAGCGTAAGAGCATGCGAAAATACAGATGAGGTTTCGGGAAAAAAAGTGTAAAATTACTGGGCTTTTAATGCTAAAAAGTCCGATTTTTAGGAAATAAGACTCCACCGAAAGAACGCATTTTCCCGAAAGAGTCTGCTGCAAAAATCCAGTTTACTGTTTATTCTAAAGAAAAACAACTGGCATGGTGTCCCGAATGAAAATCAACAGGAAAGCGAAACGTAAGCTCTAACGTGACATGGGTTGCTGCGCTATTGCTGCCCCGTACTCATGCGACGCGTTCGGTGTGCTGGTCAACTATTTATAGTCCTGCGTGCCCCCGATGTTCTCCCAAGTCGTCAACATTAGACAAATATCTTGGTGAAAGCACTACATTTCAGATCAGTCCTGTTATGCAGTCTGTACCTACGTCCATTTTCCGGTGCTCGGTCTCCGCTAACAGCCGAATCAAATTAGGGTTGGCTAGTCAATATGATGTATTGTTTTGTCTACCCTGCCCGTCTCGCTAAGTAACTTTCAACGGAGCGTGATTTCAGCGCGGTGTAATTAACTAAGTCACCGACATTGTCTTAGTAATGTCAAGCGTGGTTACTGTGAAGAATGTGTTCGCTAAGTTGACCAGTTTCCCAGTGAAAAATGCACCGGTTAGATCACTCATCAGTCTTACGACACGTAATGCGATACAGGACAGTGAACAGTAATTGCAACGGTCCTGTGCGGCTGACTTAGACAATCCTCGAAGCAAGCCTCAATTGACTTATGTATGTATGTTCATCCTATTTCATCTGTCCAGTGTGGTCAAAATTGTAGTCTGAGACCTAACGATACTAATTTGTGGAAACAACCTATCGTAGATGTGCTATCTCACGAAATGTCAACTGAAATTCTGAAATACGTCTGGGTTGTAAGACTAACTGTTGCACAGCATAATCCCAAGATAATTCAGTCATGTCAGGATGCCGGCTTCCGAATGCGTTTTTTGGGAGATTACAAAAACTAAATTCTACAAAAAATGACTACATATGTCGTATGAACTCTTCCCATTTATTTTCAATGCCCTTATAATTTTAAATACCTTTTTCAAGCACGCGCAAAAGTGTCTTGTGCTCAATTAGTGGCAAATTACGCCATTTTCAACTTATATATTCTAAGAATTTTTAGTTTTCGCTTTTGACCGTGGGGTTTCTAAAGTCGTGCAATGTCTATCTACAAAACATCGTATCTGTCAACTTATAAACACTGCTTGTAAAGCACATAGAATGGACCATATGCAATGTAAAATTTACGAGCCCCATATGATGTCTTTTTAAAAGCGTACATTAGTGTGTGATTTTCTTTACAAAGGACAGGTACAGCTCTTAGTTTAAAAACCACGAGTACACGTGCACTGACAAGTCAGGCTCAAAATTATTCGTGAATTAAGAAGTTTTCTAATGCCTATAGATACGCTTTCTTCGAGTACAGAATTTGAAGAAGACGTTAATTGCTACCAACTGAGCGCAAGCAATATTTTTGCAAATGTTTCAAAAAAACATACCGGATTTATAACGGCGTCGCAAATAAATAGGAAAATGCATGCGACTCATGCGTCCATTTTTTGCAGTGTTTGCAAGTGGCTGGAAGAGAGCTAGTTCAAAAGCGGACATGCTTGCGTAACTAAAATATTTTGTGATTATGCTACGCGACAGTTGGTCTCACGATCATACTTAAGTAATCTCTAATTGAAAACACATTTCAGAATTCCGGTTAACATGTAGTGATGTAGCACATCTACTGTAGATACAGTCACCTAAGAGTCAGCTCTAAAGTATACCCAATGAACACGACAAACATAGCCAATGCATTTACGGGAAGAAAAAAAACCTGGCAGGCAACCTAATCTCTTGATTTGTCAATGCTTTAAAAAGGGCAGATACTTCAGGTGAAACGATTAGGGCCCAAGGATGAAAACAAACGCTTTATATCGAAACCGATAAAAAAGGCAGAAGTCAAAAAACGTACGATTAACGGGTAATATTTTTGCGGGACCGTTGCACTCCACATCATTGGGCTTCAGTACCAAAACAACAAAAAACTGAGAGGCAAAGTGCGATCTCTAGAGAAAAATAACCTTGAGGCACAAGGGAACAAACCGTCACTGTTATTCCTCCGAGAGTTGAAACTGTTTGATAAATTCCTGAATATTTAACGTTACCTATCAAGTCAGCCACAGGACACTGCGAAAGTATAACCACAAAGTGAAGCAAAAACCTTGGCATGTTGGACAGATACGGTCATACAGAGGTTGTCGGGAGATGTAGTCTTTACATACACAGAATCAACGTCTTCGGGAAACGTGAATAAGAAGTATTGTGGCTCCGACGGCGTCAAATCAAACGAAGTTTCCGAGCCAAGTCTAAAGAGTTGTAGAGATAAAGGTTTTACTTGAGATTAAAATCCTGACGAAGGTCCATCTGAAGGAAATATGAAATACGACTATTTGGGTCCACAATCCCACTAGACAGTTCCACGACTACGCGCTCATCACGAATTGGATTAGGTGAAGATAGATAAGACGGGCATAGTGTGCGGCTGACGATGTTAAATGACGACCTTTAAAATATTTGTAAAATAAACAAAGTCTACATGTTGTTCAGTTGGAGGGGGACAGCAAAAGACATAACATCCATCTGTTGTTTGAAGACTGCAAGCATGGGAAATTCTTGGGTTGCATTTTTCCCCACGACGGTGACACGAACGGCAGACGACTAAAGAAACTTAAAAATTCGCACTGAAAGGTATACTGTTTGATTGGAAGGCAGCGTGTATGTGAAACTGACTGATTCATTTTTCCCAATGGTACCCCTGTGCTCCTCACGATGTATGCTCGGGTTTTTACAATATGTCGAAGTTGCGGCCAACAAAAAGAACAACAGCAAAGCCATCCGAAACCACTAATTATATTTGCATTCGTGTAGAAAGAGGTTATTTAGCCTAGAGGTTAGGGTGAGTGAATGAGGCGCACTAAATGTGCGAAATTTTATCGCTCTCGGCGGCTAAGGGTTAGCTCAGTCAAAGTTTATCTCATATTTCAACATTTGGGAAAATCGTTTCTGTGTATTTGAAACGATATATGAAATAGTGAGCTCCCTCTGACATGTTCTTAACCTAATATGCAGTCTTTTAACGGCCGTTTTTGATTTCCCCTGCATACCGGGACAATTATAGTTAGTGGCACTAGACTAACCTAGGGCCAGAGGCCTCTTAAGCGTCTAATTGCACACTGTCAGAAGGTTTACTAAAAATGCCATATACTTTACAGAAAACTTAAAATGTGATTTCTGACGTTCTATGAAGTCAGAAGACTTTGGTCATGATCATTCCACACTGTCCTTAAGTCCTCCAAATTTTGCAGCCTTCGGACCCGTGTCCACCATCGGGTGTTACTCAACGATCCCTCCATCTTGGTTGCGGTCTACATTACACACTGTGTTGTCTTTATATTCTCCGCAGCTGAGTTCGGTGGGTCTGCCTCCTAACTTCACCGACTGAAATGGACGGTGAATTCTGCCGTGAAAGTTTGCTCGCTGTCCAAAATCAAACATAATTCAGCATGTATGGGGATATAGGCAGAGCCCTGGAAAATCCTATTTACAAATAGGTGTATGAAAGCCATGCAATGTTTTGCCAGTCATTTGTCTCGAGTAAATATTTGACCACCAAGCGTAAATTAATCAAGTCTTTTTTGAAGGTCTCAGCGTTTTCGGCCAAGACAACGGATTTCGGCAATTTGCTCCGTCCGTCAACCCAGCCGGTGGGAGAAAAATTTGGCCCGCATTCCAAGTTCGTCATATCTTATTTTCAGTTTGTATTGGTGGCCTTTGAGATTGGTTGTTTGCGCCAGTTCGAAGAAATCGTCAAACTAAAGAGCACAGTCTAGCACTCGGACGATCGTAAAGGCCATGATCATGTTCCCTCTGTATTGCCTATAAGAAAGAGGACATTTTTTAGCTTTTGCGGGCGTCTATCACAAGGTAGGCAACGTAACCCGCTGACCGGCTTGCTTGATCTTCGTTGTACGTTCTCCTGTAGACCGTTATCTCGTTTCGTCCAGGGACACAATGCCTGAACGCAATATTACAACGTGGGCCGAACAAATGTTTCAAATACTCGGCCGAAAAGTTCTTCGTCGAAACTTAAGATGGATCTTCTGGTCTCGCCTAGGATAGCCATGGCCTTCTTTGATACTATGGCGCAGTGGGACGATGATTTGAGAGTTGACGTCATCCACACACCGAGGTCTCTTAACTCGTAGATTAATTCAAGTTGGCGGCCTCCTGCAAAGTAGTGAGATTCACCGAGTCATTCAATTCAATTCAATTCAATTATTTTATTAAAGACCCGTCGGGGTCCCATCAAAGCAAGTAAAAATAAATTTACATGCAAATTTTAGACGATGTAGGCAAAATCTGCACAATGTGCAATGCATAGTTTTTGAGATTAGAAGTCCGTTAAGCAAAATGAAAATGAAAAAAACGAGGGGTAAAAAAAAAACTCCAAAGCAAATTTTAAAAATGATTGTAGTAATTTAACAGGAGAAAAAAAACCCCTCGGAAAAATAGCATCAGAAAAAAACAGGGAGGACTGGCCTGCATGTGGTGGTACAAAATGGAATATAGTCCGACATCAACATGGCCGAAATAAATGTCAGCTGTATATGGCAT
>CACRXP010000026.1:2257133-2274887 GCA_902702965.1 Spirometra erinaceieuropaei
ACTTCTTAGGTGTGCCATCTTTTGTACGACAGATCTTGCGTTGAGAGAGACAATACTGAGCGTATTCCTAATATGTAGGTTCCGCTCATTGCTACTTATAAAAAAGGAAGAGCCGGAGGTGGAAAATTAAGCTGTGGGAACGAAGCAATTGGTGGAGGACAAAGTTGCTGCGGTCTAAAATTTATGGGGTAATTACTAGTTAGAGATGCAGCATTAGGTGGAAAAACATTTGAGGAGGACCCAGGAAGAGGAAAACTATTTTGTTGGGTTGGAAAAATAGGAGACAAGAAAATAGGATTTTGGGAATTGTTAGCATAAAACGAGGGGTAGTTTATGTTAGATGGCGGATGTAATGATTTCGGGAAACAGTTAACATCAGGAAAGGGCTTTATTATTTGGGGTGTCAGGCTAGCAACGGGATTGGAAAATTTATCAGCAATGCAATATACTTGCATTTTGCAGTCTGATGTGTAAGAGGGCTTCACAACTGTGGCGGTAAGTTGAGAATTCAGGATAGGAACAGGTAAAGACCTCCCTGAACTCTCATCTAGCTTATTAGACCTAACTGCAAGGTCAGACCTGAGTGGCCAGGCGTGGGAACGGGGTGGATTCGATGTCAGTTTATTAACCAAATCTCAATTCTGAGTGCTGGGAGCCGGTTGTGCTTCAAGGACTAGCTCATCATTACTGCTAAGATCAAGCTCCCTTATAAATTTGGGAGCCGCATTTGAACAATCCTTGCTCCGTGGGGGAGTTTTAAAGAGGCTAGTTTTAACCGTCTCTGTGATAATGTGATCAGTCGAAGAGCTAGATGGAACTGGGGCCGCTGTAGATAGTGGCGGGATTTGGTCGACACCAGATGGAGAAACTGCTTTAGAGGAAAAAGACATTTGGGTAGAATTCGGGGGTGGCTTTACGTTTGGTAATGTGGGAGAAATTTTTCGTTGCAGTGGAGTCTGGTCTCGACTAATAAAAAGTTTATTTGCCCTGAGATATTGAGTTGATCGCTCCAAATGGGAGAAAATAAAATCCACTTCTATCGATGAAAAGAGTTTGACAAGAATGGGTGGATTCTTGCTCCTAGATGAAAGCCTTTTGGCTTCCGCGACCCTAAAGTTGAAGCCGCATGAAAAAATTAATTGAAAGGCGACATCAATTGGCTGTCTACTCCTGGGAACGTTTTTTAATATAAAGTTGAAACTTCGTTTGTGCCTGTCTTCAGTCTCAGTCGCAACCAGGTTAATGAGAGGCATGAGCTTCTCACACTGCTAAGACGTAAGCGTTGGCAAATTTCCGTCAAGAAGGGCACCAAGGACAGAAAAAATTGATCCGCAACGAGACATAAAGTGGTTAAAATCATCAAACGCCCCTAGATCAATTTTTTTCATATGAACACTGGGTTTCAGATGAAGTTTAGTTTCCTTCAGATTTCGACCAATGTATTTGAGGGGAATATGCTTAAACCTCTGAACTCCCTTTTTGTACATCAAAATAGATGTATTACCAACAATGTGAAGAAATTACAGCATTAAGTGAACTCAGACATTGATTCATATAGGTAACTGGTCTCGTGGCTACAAAGTCACATAGTCCGCTTGCTGCTGCAGAATATATATCAGAATAATAATAATAATAATAATAATAATAATAAGTTATTAAATGCCAGTTTACAGGCATTGTCAAGGGAGCGATTAAACACAAATCCGACCAGCAGTGATAAAAACTCTTGGGGTAAAGTAATAAAAATATAGTTGATGGTGGTTTTTATGGTTTGGAGGGTTCAGGAGAAAAAAAACGGCTGTCGCTAGAATTTCGACCGTCAAGAAGGGGGGGAGGGGGTTGCACGGTATCGGAGATTATCGAACGTCAATTCCTTTTATGAGGTTGGGGATAGTCAAAGTAGAGGCGTTGAGGAACAGCTGGTGAGACCGGTCATAGTGTTCAGAGACCACAAACGCCATCGCTATGGTAGAGTCAATCAGTGGATTCAGCACCCAAAATTTGTGGGAGCTTTTCTGAATGCAAAAATCGAGTAATAGTTCTCTTAAATAAAGAATAATTTTGCAGCGTTTTCACACTTATGGGTAGTTTATTCCAAATAGCAATTGCATTGACAGAATAGAACCGACGATATTTAACAGTACGTGCCAGAGGCAGAAATAAAAGGACCTCACGGTTACTGTTACGTCGTGGGTGGACACGGTGTCTTTAAGAAGTGAGTGTGTTAAATGTGTGATTATATAAGAGTTTAAATAGCAAAAATAGTCCCTTTTGTAATCTACGGTACCATAAAGGATCATGCCCTGCAAGCCGGCAACGTTCTTGGTAAGACAAATGTCGGTGTTCTCTTGGTAAAAAAGAATTGAACGGATTCTATTTTCTTCCGCTTAGTAGCACGCATGAGGCTAAATAAAAACGAACAGTATTCCAGACGAGGTCTAACATAAAGGCGCATTCTAATGTCGCTTGTTTTAAAGTTTCGGAGGATAAAACCGGTCATTCTGCGTGCTTTGGAGACCATCAAGGCACAGTGCTCCGAGAGATTGAGACTCTTGGAGTATGATACACCCAGATCCTTAATAACCCCAGGCACATTTATGGCGTGATCTACAAGGCTTAGTTAAGGTTGGCGGTCGTCGCCAACCACCATGACTGAGCACTTATGCCAAGAAAGAGAAAGGCGCCATATGCGGCACCACTGGGCGAAAGCCTGTAGATCGCTCTTTAGGAGCTCAAGCACGTTATCATGATCTGCCGGCTTATATCGATATGCAACTTTAAGATAATCGGCATACATGAAAGGCTTACCATTCTGAAATAAATCGGGTACATCATTAACAAAAGGCAAAATAAAAGTGGGCCGAGTACACTACCCTGAATGACTCCACTCCTCACACGTGTGGGGTTGGAGATGGTATTGGAAATCATAACTCGTTGTGTACGAGTGTCCAAGTAAGAAGATATAAAATTCCAAAATTTACCACCTATTCCGAAAGACGACAGTTTCAAGAGAAGAAGAGCATGGTTAACACGATCAAAAGCCTTAGTGAAATCGAAATATACTGTGTAAAGTGCAAAACCATTGTCCCTAGATTGGAGAACATAGTCAAGGAAAGAGAGTTGACAGGTATCTGTTGGGAGTGCCTACACTCCCAAAAACAAGAGCAAACCAATCAATGGAGATCACGTGCGTTTGCTCTCTCTCTACCGCGCTGTCATCTCAATCGGGCGCTTTCCCATTGGCTACTCCCCTCTTCCCGAAGGTCATTGGACCGAGTGCCGGCGAACCACGCTAGCGTGTGATAAATATGCGTCACCCTTAGCTAGACGTGACTTGCTAATACGTGTTTGCTAATACACGTTCCGTGGCCAGCCGTGTGTTCTTTTTCTGCTGCCTTGATATTGGGGACCAGGGTCGAGTGCGTATTAGCTCTACGGGATTTGAAGTACCAGGCGGGTCATAACAAATTGGCGACGCAGTTTCTCAACTACAATGGCTGACGAGTACGCAGACTTGAAGCAGATGTTGCAGCAGCAGCTGAAGCTGATGGAGACTCTGACCGTCAAGCTATCCAATTCATCTATGGGCCAATCAAGCGCGGCTGGTGATTCACAATCTGTTGATCACATTGCGGGCAGCATCACCGAATTCTTGTATGACCCGCAGGCCCATATCACCTTTGATTCCTGGTACAAGCGATACGAGGACTTGTTCTCTGTCGATCTGGCTGCCCAGGACGATGCATGGAAGGTCCGACTTCTACTTCGCAAACTGGGTCCGGCTGAACACGAGCGTTATGCAAACTTCATCCTTCCCAAGAATCCCCGGGAAGTCGCTTTCAAGGACACGGTTCAGACGTTGTCGCAGATTTTTGGTGAGCGATCATCCCTCTTCAACACTCGATTTCAGTGCTTGCAACTGTGCAAACGAGATTCCGATGATTTCATCACGTACGCGGGCATTGTTAATCGTGAGTGTGGGCGTTTCCAACTCGGTTCTCTCACTGAAGACCAGTTTAAATGCCTTATATTTATCTGCGGCCTCCAGTCCCCCAAGGATGCTGATATCCGGACACGTCTCCTGTCCAAAGTGCAGCAGAACAACTCTACCACACTCCAAGAGCTGGCAGCAGAGTGCCAAACGCTGATCAATCTCAAGCACGACTCTGCAATGATTCAGAACCCGGCCTCATCTTTCTCAGTCCATACGGTCACATCGACCAAATCGCATCCTGTTACACGGCCCAAGCAAGTGTCCAAGTCGAGATCTCCGCCATCTCCTTGTCGGCACTGTGGCGCGTGGCATTTCCACCGGGATTGCACTTTCCGCCAGCATCGCTGCCAAAGCTGTAATCAGGTGGGACACCGTAATGGGTTCTGCAAATCATTACCAGCTTCTGGAGGCAAGCCAGCCCCCGCCACTCCTAATTCCAGGCACCGTTTCCGGTCAAAACGCAAGCCCAAACCCCAGTCCGTGGGTAATTCTCTCAGTCTTTTGGCCGCTTTTCAGCTCAATGCGTCTGGTCGTAGAACATTTGTTGATGTCTTGCTCAATGGCCATGCAGTTCGTCTACAGCTGGACACTGCCTCAGATATCACCATCATCTCTGAGAGACTCTGGCAGTCCCTTGGCAGCCCAACGATGCAGCAGACTTCTCAGTCCGCCACAAGCGCGTGCGGTGGTCTCGTACAGCTAATTGGGTAGCTGCAATGCTGTGTGTCGTTCCGCGGTACCAGCATCACTGCGATCTGCTACATCACCAAGTCTAATCTAAACCTACTTGGTCTCGACTGGATTGAACAACTTGGGTTGGCCGATATGCCGCTCCGCATTGTTTGCAGTCAGGTGCAGATTCCCGCTGTGCTTGCAGACCAAGCCAAGGACATTCTCCAACGGTTTGCTCCAGTGTTCCAAGACGGCCTGGGTCGTTGCACATACACTCAAGCCGTGCTACATCTGTCTCCTGGAAGTCAACCAGTCTTCCGTCCAAAGCGACCAGTCCCATATGCAGCCCTACCACTTGTCGAGGCTGAACTGAAACGTCTAGAGAAACTGGGAGTTCTGGTTCCGGTATCCTACTCCGCCTGGGCCGCTCCAATCGTTGTGGTTAAGAAGCCCAATGGCTCGGTCCGCATTTGTGCTGACTTCTCCACCGGTCTCAATGCCGCGCTGACGCCGAACTGCTATCCATTACCGGTTCCGGCTGATCTTTTCACCCTGCTAAATGGTGGCACTTGCTTTGCCAAGTTGGATCTCGCTGATGCGTATCTGCTGATCGAGGTCGCCCCAGAGTCGCGCGAATTGTTGACCATAAATACCCACCGCGGTCTGTTCCAATACACCAGGCTGCCCTTTGGTGTCAAGACCGCCCCGGCCCTATTTCAACAAACGATGAACGCAATGCTCTCCGGCATCCCTGGCACAGCTGGGTACCTGGACGACATCATCATCATCGTGGGTCGCTCCCCTGCCGAGCTGCAAGACCGAGTGTGCGCAGTACTCGAACGCGTGCAGGAATATGGCTTTCGCCTACGGGCCGACAAGTGCCAATTCTTCCTCGACTCCATCAAGTACCTTGGATTCTTTTTTGACGTCAATGGTCGCCATCCAGATCCTGAAAACATTCGGGCCATCCAACAGATGCCTGCCCCCAAGAATGTATCGCAACTTCTTTCGTTCCTTGGCCTGATCAGCTACTATAGCGCCTTCCTACCATCGCTGCATGACGTACGGGCCCCGCTCAACCGTCTGTTGCAGAAGGATGCTTCCTGGTACTGGTCCCCCGACTGTGAAAAGGCCTTCGCCCAGCTAAGGTCGATGCTGAGTTCAGATCTGCTGCTCACGCACTACAACCCGACGCTGCCGATCGTTGTTGCTGCAGATGCTTCCAACCACGGAGTTGGTGCCGTCATCTCACATACTTTTCCTGTTGGGTCTGAAAAGGCGATCATGCATGCATCTCGCACGCTAACCCCTGCGGAGAAGAACTATGGGCAAATAGAGAAAGAGGCTCTAGCCCTCGTGTTTGCCGTCAAGAAATTTCACAAACTGTTGTACGGTCGCCACTTCACGTTGTTGACGGATCACAAACCATTGCTGTCAATCTTCGGTTCGAAGAAGGGCATTCCGTCTACTCAGCCAGCCGACTTCAACGATGGGCAACCATCCTTATTGGCTACGACTTCGACATTCGCTACTGTCGTACTACAGACTTTGGTCAGGCTGACGCCCTTTCTCGCCTCATCAGCAATCAGCAGGAACCGGAGGAAGATACCGTGATTGCCGCTATTTCGATTGAGGACGATGTGCGCCGTCAGTTATCAGACGCCATACGAGGTATCCCTGTCACTGCCGCGGACATCCGGCATGCTACTGAACAGGATCCTGTCCTCCGTCAGGCCATCACCTACGTGCAGACCTGCTGGCCAACCACTGCTCTCGCTGGCGATCTTCGCCAGCTCTTCCTCCGCCGAGCATCGCTATCTGTGGTTGACTCCTGCCTCATGTTTGCAGAGCGTGTGGTGATCCCATCTTCTCTCCGACCCACTGTACTACGCCAGTTCCATGCGGCTCATCCTGGTACCAGCCGAATGAAGTCTATTGCTCGCAGTTTTGCCTACTGGCCGGGTATCGACGGCGACATCGACGACCTGGTTCGACGCTGTTCTCGATGTCAGCAAGCTGCCAAGATGCCGCCTCGTCCGCTGCCAGTACCCTGGGAACCACCAGAGAGGCCTTGGTCATGCGTGCACATCGACTTCGCTGGCCCACTAAACGGAGTCTCCTATCTAATCTTGGTTGACGCCTACTCGAAATGGCCCGAGATTGCTCCGCTGAATCCAGCAACCGCATCTTCCACTATCGCCTTCCTACGACGCATCTTTAGCCAACATGGCTTACCAGAAGTCCTGGTTTCAGATAATGGCTCTCAGTTTACTTCGTCGTCGTTTGAGGATTTCTGTCGCCAGCACAACATCCAGCATCTTCGCTCCCCGCCCTACCATCCTCAGTCTAACGGTCAGGCGGAGCGTTTTGTCGACACTTTTAAGAGAGCCCTCTTGAAATCTCGTGGGGAGGGGACCACGGACGAGATAGTCCAGGCACTCCTGTTTTCCTACAGGACAACACCGAACCCGGCGTCCCCTGGTGGCGTTTCTCCTGCCGAAACGTTGATGGGCCGAAAACTGCGTACAACGTTTCATGCCCTCGTCCCTACCGGTGCGCAGCCCGCGCAGACTTCTCCAGTTTCTCGCAGCAAGCTCTCCATCGGAACACCTGTCTTCGTTCGTGATTATCGAGCGGGGTTCCCAGACTGGATTGAAGCAACCGTAGTATCGCACAGAGGCAGTATGTTGTTTGACGTCGACGTTGGTGATGACATCTGGGTTCGCCACCACAACCAGATCCGACGGCGACATTGCAGTAACACAACTGGGCTCGATTATTGCATTCAGAAAAGCTTCCACAAATTTTGGGCGCTGAATCCACTGATTGACTCTACCATAGCGATGGCGTTTGTGGTCTCTGAACACTATGACCGGTCTCACCAGCTGTTCCTCAACGCCTCTACTTTGACTATCCCCAACTTCATAAAAGGAATTGACGTTCGATAATCTCCGATACCGTGCAACCCCCTCCCCCCCTTCTTGACGGTCGAAATTCTAGCGCCAGCCGTTTTTTTTCTCCTGAACCCTCCAAACCATAAAAACCACCTTCAACTATATTTTTATTACTTTACCCCAGGAGTTTTTTTCACTGCTGGTCGGATTTGTGTTTAATCGCCCCCTTGACAATGCCTGTAAACTGGCACTTAATAAATTACTATTAAATTATTATTATATGTGCTGACCTACAGGATCGACCGCCAATAGGGTCTAGCGTTCATATTGCGCTGTACTTCGAGTACTCAAGATTCTTCAAATCAACTTGGCTTGAGAGGTGGAAAAGAAACGTTTGAAGGGGAAGCTATCCATGGATGAGAAGAGAACTTTCAGGCTCTCATGGAAAATAGGACTTCATGGCGGAATAATTGATCATTGGAGGACTTTCAATTTCTTACTGAAAAGCATTGTTTGCCTCAGCTATCCTCCCAGAAGAAAGACAATCACAAAACACCCAAACCGGATAAACTCGAATTTATAGGCCTCACTCAAGGAAGAAAGCGCTTTTGGAGGCATTACAGACTAACGGGTTCGAAATAGCACTTATGTGTATATAGGTATGGATGCAAAATTTACAAAAGTGGGGGTAATTATCTTCGGGGAAAGTTCGAACGTAACATGTTGCAAAAATCGTTGGAACACCTCAAAATCCGACGTGGCTACATACGATGTATAAAAGAAACCAAGACCTGATCCATTGTCTTAGGGTCGCAGACGAAACAATAATGGGACCCGACAATGTTAAGGCATTCCTCCTCTCTAATTTCCTCCAGCCCGTCTTCCCTCAGGAACCTAATTCTTTTTCGTCCCTCTACGTCCTTCGTTCGCCGAGCAACGTCTCGTATTCATCCTCTCCCTTTTCCTTCTTTCCCCTCCCCCCCTAATCAATAGAGGAACTACACTTTCCATTAGCCTTAGTTAAGCCATACCTACTCCGACTGAAGCTGGCCACATCGCCTGTTCAGGATCGAATTCTTGCACTAGCACTTGGAGTATTTGTTGACGAACAGTGAGAAGCACTGTCTATTATATTTCAAAGTCATTTAAAGAAGGCCCACTCCCGAATGAATTGAAGTGGGCATTCACCATCCCGATCTATAAAGGAGGTTCACGACCTGACTGCGAGATTCATTGTTATGCAAATCCAATAGCATAATATGTGAGATAATAGAAGTATTACCAAAAGACACTTAACGGGCTGCCTGAAAAACAAAGCACTGTGTGGTGCCTAGCATGATGACTTCCTTTAATGATGTTGTTACATCGCGAGTGTTCTTTACTCACCTGAGAAGCGGATAAAGACAGTCGATAAAATTTATCCAGTAGATGTCATATTTTTTGACTTTATGAAGCCTTTTAAAAGCGCACCGCACAGACGTCTTTTACAAAAGAACTGGAATGTAGTAATTCGAGGAAGAATGTTTAAATGGACCAGGCGTTTCGTGCCCTCCAGATTACAGATAGTCGTTGTTGGTGAGTTTACGTCCAAATGAGTTAAATTGAAATGTGATGACTAACAATGTTCTGCTTTAGTCCCAATATTCTTTTTGATCTATGTAAACGATTGCACTGTCAAACTGGATTGTGAGGCCATTATGTTCGTAGATGAAAAAAAATATGGAGTGAAGTCAAGTACGTTGATGACGCAAAGAATTCGCAATCGAACATCGACAAACTGAGGGTTTGATGAAGCAGATGGATTTTGCAATTCCATTTGTCGAAATGTATGGGATCGGTCGAAACGCCTCTTCAAAACATCAATATTATATCAAGGGGTGTGAAACACAAAACGCAGAAAAACAGAGACAGCTGGGTGTTTGAATGTCCACAAATCTAATGCCGTTATAACACCCTAAGAAGATGGCCCAGAAGGCAAGTACTGCGTCGTATTCTACTAGATGTGCGCTTAACGTATTTCCTCCTGAACTCTTTCGGAGACAGTTTGGCGTTCTTATATGACCCTACCTCGGATGCGGGATGCCAGTATATAAATAACTAAACTTTAATTTAATGCCGGTTTACAGGCATTGTCAAGGGAAGTGATTAAACACAAATCCGACCAGCAGTGAAAAAAAACTCCTGAGCTTAAGGCATAAAAATATAGTTGATGGTGGTCGTCGTGGATGAGGAAGGATATTGATCTCCTCGATCGGGCGCGACGCAGAGCAACGAAGATGGTTATTGGTCAAAAGTGTTTGTCGTATCGGGAGAGGCTGGGTATGATTGGCCCATTCCTTCAAACTTGTATGCGGCCAGGCTGCAACCTACTCTAGACACTCCGGATTGTCCGTCGCCATGGTTGCTCATTAAAACTAGAGACTTCCTTAGAGTCTTCTAGTGCAAATTAATTATCTACTCATGTCTACAAAGTCGAGCATGAACGCACGCGGCTAAATGGTAGGAAGCTTTCGTTCAGCCAACGGGTAGTCCGTCCATGAAACTTGTAGTGGGCAGCCGTTATGACCTGTCTGACGTCACTGTTCAAGATCCCACCGCCTCAAAGTCAATCACCCTTTGCAGTGAGCCATTCCGGACGCTCTGACCTGAAGTCAGACGACCGACAACTCGGGCATACCTGCTTGCGCACGGCTGCAGCTGCCCATGAGGCCGCTTGAGCGCACACCTTTCCTGTAACCACAACCTAAGCCACTGGGACACCTCCCCTCGGGAAATGTGACGAACACTGACTGGACAACATTTAAGCTGGACCCACGAACCTACAATAGCGTCTGCCACCACTGTACCAGGGAATGTCAAGCATGACTGGACGCGGTCAACCTCAGCCCTGGCTTCGCCAGCGGCCACTGCCGCCTAAGAGGACAACTCGTGGTTTTTCATGCACTAAACCTCCATTCTGGTGCCTCCTGTCTTGTCCTTCCAGCCGGGGATTTGACACGGGAATTGTAGATCACAGACTACACACATTCTCACTGCCTCGCGGCTGCAAACTCGCTACCAAATGAGATGGGGGCGGTCGACATAAATTACATGTTTAAAAGAAAACCCGCTAGCGTAATTTTTGACAATGATCGTCTGATATAACATGACTACTCAGCCGGTTTTTAAAACGCCTGGTCCTCCACAATCTTTACATTCTGAGTCACAGTGTATAGAAGCAATTCCTTTTTACTAGTGCTCCTTCGAGGATCGATCAAATTCCAAATGTTTGTAACATTATTTTGAGTTTGAATATGCGAAATTATTGTACACAAATAGGGCTGTCGAGGGATCTGCCAGTAACCCTTCAAATGTATATATACACAGCATGAAATCGATGTACAACTGAAGTTGATGACTTTATTATAGGCTTTTTCGTGTGTTTTAAGGTGAATGACAGCGTCCAGGAGATGGCATAATAAACTTAATTCTAATATATTCTTTTAAACTTAAACATGACCTTAAATCATTTTGCTGGCCTAAGCTAGAACTTACACCATAACTCCCTCAAAGAAACCCAGAATTATAAACAGGCAAAATTAACATGAGTAGCTAGGGGGGTTTTGGAACGGTTAACCAGGAGAAGCTGAACGAGCTTCTAACTGCGCGCGTCTTTACAGCATCCCTGATCGGGAGACCACCTTTGGAAGCCATATTATTATCCTGTCTCCAATTGACAGTGACCGTGTGGTCTACGACTTACCATGACGCGACAAGTACTGATTTATTTTGTTCATTTAATCGGAGTAGAAAGAACTCTTTCGCTAGCACGCGCAGCCCAGTGCTCATGGGTATTGTCATGACAAGGCCTCTTATTGAATCTATTTTCGTGACTTGTGGTGGGTAAATCGCATCGTGCTCCGTCGTACTCGACGAACAACAACAATTTAAGGTGTAAGACGACGTTCACACGTGGTCTAGATTACATCAAACGAGACCGACTCCACAGAGGCCCCGTTCTCTACACTTCGCTGCACCTCAATGTCAGGAGTGTGTCAAGACCACCGGAGATCGGCGTGGGCGTGACAGCGAAAACAACAACAATGTAAGAAATTGACTTTGTTGACACTGTAACGATATACGTGTGCTTTGCTTTTTATTAAGCATTATCTTTCCTTGCTTCTTTTGATTTTACATCCATTTTTTCGGTAATTGAGTCCGTGGCACGACCAATAAAATATCTAGAAACAGCGTTTTCGCCTGGTCACGATGATTATTTAGATGAGACTAGCTCTCTTTCCTCGCAGAGGCATGCAAGGCTTATATAAATTAAGTTGTGCCAAGACAGATATTAGAATTAGCGGAGACTTTCTATTGTCTTAATTAGAGCAAAATCTTTCGAAGATGAAATTTTTATTAAATGCTACTGTAGATAAAAGCCTTCGTTACGATGCACATCCTATTTGTCCAACATTCCACTGTGTAAGGACTATTATACTCACATGCGAACATTTCAAGACGCGCTTAGCTTCCTACAGTCTGATCTACTGCAACACGTCCACGCACACACACACATTCAGACAGTCCCAGCCGCACATAGCCTACTTAAACCCATTACTCCTCCACTGAGGTGACACAGGTCACTAACCACACCATCCATTACATAATCCAGCACTGTCTATGCAAGCGAAGATGCGAGTTCCAGGAACTACATATTTAGTAATAACCAGAAGCAACCATCGGAACAAAAGCTTTATTCGTCTGATGTTTCGGATTCACGCTCAAACCCGCCATCAAAAACAGTAGCAGATACGAATGATACGTGAACAAGGAGTTGCGATATTTGTAGGATGCAGTCGCTATGCTGCTGCATACCCATGCTAATTAGCCGCACCCCCCTTTCACCAAAGATTGCTGCCTGCTGGTACGCTTATGGCTTGATGAACGGCATGCAAGTTGTGAATTGCTGAAATCGCCTCACCCGTGTTGGATGCTGGCGCGATGATTGCTCGGCCACCTGGCTCAGCTGCCTACACGCTCCCCAAGTGGCTAACTACTTTGGCTAGACTAAGTCTTAGCACCGAATATGGGTTAGGATGTCGTTACACTTGTTGATAGGCTGGGGCTCCGTAAACCATGTCTCAAGCAACTCGCGGCTCATGCGATTATCACCTCTTGCGAGAACTTTAGCCCCATCGAAATTGGATGTGTGGCCGGATTTCGTCGAATGAGCCGCAACTTGAGAATTAGCGTTATTTCTCTGCACTGTTGCCGCCTGTTGGGCGATTCGCGTCCGGAGCAGTCTTCCAGTTTCTCCGAAGTAGTTGCTTTGCCCGCAACTGTACCAAATCCGGCAGACGGCCACAGATGTATCATGTCGTGGCAGTGGGTCTTTTGGCCTCATCACCCGACACTTAATGGTTGCCGCTGGTCTGTGTGCTATTCCAACTCCAATATGTGCCAGAAGGCGACTGGCGGCCCTAGGGATATTCTTAATGTACTGGATCGTTCGCCAAAAGTAGGGATAGGTACGATTCCTTTGTGCGAACCACCCGTATCTGCTACTGTCTCTGACGGTGGGCTCGAGCACGAATTCTAAATGTCAGGCAAATAGGCTCTTGTTCGAGAGATCGGTTCTAGTTCTTATTACCTCGCCACTCTCGACCTGACCTTCAACACTCAAGCTTGCGCCCGCGACCCAACAAAAGCAGTTGACACCAGTATTTCTTACTTCCACGGTTAACGCAGCCAAATCATGCCCTGACCCCGCCAATAGACATTACTGCCTAAGACAGCCGCTTAGGATGTTTTGCACAATAAACTCCTCCTTTTGTGGTATGGTGGAAAAGAATAGGGTAGGTTTATTTTAACACCTCTTAGGCACTGTCACTCATCTTGAACACAGGAAAATACCTAAATCAAACTCATCCATTTCGGCTGCACTTTGACTTCATTGGTTTTGGATGTCTGCTTAGTCAATAGATCGCGAATTCAGAGTTTGTTTTAAATTAAAAAGCCTGAGTTCGAAGGCAAAATAGTAGCAAAAATAGAAAAAGTTTAACATATACATTATAGAGATTGAAGTTTGGTGTTTTGTAGGATGTTGGGTCATGAATACATCGATTGCTTTCGTGTTCGCCTACGCGTCTGATTATTCTTGCCAACTTTCTGTCCGCGTCATGCTCCGTGTTAATGGATGGCTGGACTCTCGCCCATGAATTGGTACGAACGTTGTCAGGGCTCGCGACCAATGGACGCTGTATCCTTCGCTGATTGGCTGCTGACGAATGAGACCAGAACGCATACGGTGGGGACAAAGGATTTAAACGACTAAAATTAGTCTGCAGACGAAACTTGCTCCAGCTGCTTGCTGAGCCGCCGGTACGATCTCTGTCTGTCAACCCATCTCAGGTCCACTGTGTCCCGACACAAGGAACCTGACCTGACGTTTGTGGAACTCCAAGTGCGTCCATTAATGGACCAACTACAATACCATATCGATCTTCCTCTAAGCGTGGTCACGAACTTAAACCCCTGCTAAATGATAAAAAAGTCTTCCTCAACGATGAAACTGACAAGGCAGAGTCGTTTACTGGTTTCTTTGCAAAAAACCCTAACAATGATTCCGAACCATTCCCTGTCCTTCGCCAACTTTCAGATAGGTCACTGAGTACACTTGATGTCTCCTCAGATCTCATTAAGAGATACATAAGTCGTTTGAAATACACACACTGCTCAGGAAAGGGCGGGATTTCAAAATTAAACAAGCGTCCGACCTTCCCATATTGCTTAGTCATTTATTCTCGGTTTATATTTCCAAAGATTCTTTCCTGAAACATGGAAAACGTCAATTATAATTCCCGTTTTCAAGTCAGGATCTCGGTCCGATGTTAATAACTATCGGGGCGTGCACAAAACGCCGTCTCTAGCCAAACTTCTTGAAAGAATTATTTTCAATGAAATTCTTGACTTCTGTCTAGCGTATCGGCTTCTGAGTTCTAGTCAGCATGGATTTTTACCTGAACGATCCTGCGAAACATGTCACTTGGCTTTTCTTAATCTAATCACTTCTCTTCGTAATGAACGGCAGTCAGTGGTAGTTATTTACTTTGATCTTAGCAAAGCCTTTGACAAGGTGCCCCATAGACGTCTTTTAGTAAAATTGGAAGCTCTCGGTATCCGGTCGCCCATACTTGACTTCATAAGGTCCTAGCTGTCCAACCGATATCAGAAAGTTATGGTCGGTAATAGCTACTCGACACCTCACTCGATCACGAGTGGCGTACTTCAAGGCACGGTTCTGGGTCCGCTACTCTTCCTTCTGTACATCAATGATATTTCGACTGAACTCGGAAATTCGCAAACTTTTACTTATGCCGATGACCTCAAGTGTGTTTACTCATACTCTAAGGACACCGCAAATGTTTATGTTAAAAAAATTAATGCCGATTTACTACGCTTAAGCAGATGGGGTTCGACATGGCAGATGGAGTTTTCATCATCCAAGTGTAGTTTCACGTCTTTTGGTCCTACCAAACTTCCTGGTCCCATAATTTTTCAGAATAACCCACTCCCAGAATGCCTCACCATAAAGGACCTAGGTTTAAGTTATACAACTAAGCTTGCCTTATCACCTCATGCAGATAGAATCTCTGCCAAAGCCGCGCAGATATGTGGATTCATATCGCATAATTTTTTCCTTCCGGAAATGGAGCTAAGACTTTATCAAATGTTTGTTCTTCCAGTCCTCGAATACTGCTGTCCTTTCTTCGGTTTAATGAACGCCTGCGACCGTAATAAAATCGAAAATGTTCAGAGGGTTTTCACCCGGAAACTGTTCTCTCAAGCTTCGTCCAGTATTTCTTATACTCAGAGATGTCAGCTGGCGAACATGAAGTTTTTGTGGGTTAGAAGACTCGAAGCTGGCCTTTGCTTCCTTTTTCGCATATAGCCTAACTCCAATCTTCCGCTCATTGACACACTCACTCCGAGAGATCGGTCTTATGCCACACGCAACTCCTCCATGGGGATTCCGCCGCCGCCTCTTCTCAATACATATAAGCGTTCCCTCTTCTTTGCTTTCAAATATGCCTTCCTTTGGAATAATCTTCCGCCTGAAATTAGATTATCGCCTAAGTTACTGGTGTTCAAGTCGAAATTACGCAAATATCTTACACCGGAAAGCATAAAGGCACTGTTAACGGTCTCATTCCCGAACACTCAGATTCTTGACTTCGAGAAGGGTCCTCCTGGGATTAAGTGGTAGATTAAGTGGTAACTCTTAATTATATCATTAGAAACCCCTGTTTTGAATTGGTTTCTAAATCCACTGCTATCACTCTCCCCCATAGCGACAATTTTCGCGGTTTTTGAGGTCATCTCCTCATCTCGACTTCATGCGGTCTGTCGACGCTCACGGCGGAACCCTGAGTATTCGCTGCCTACTAGCAGTTTGGTCGTACCTCCGTTCCCCACTCCTCGGCTGGGCTCGAAGCATATTGTGGTCGATCGCGTCTGGGTTCCTCTCGTCTGGCCTCTTTGACGCGAATAATCTCATCCGGCGTATCAATCCTGCCCTGACGATGGCCGTTCTGAATCCCGTATGCAATTCCACATGCAGGCCAGTCCTGTCCGACCCGCATATGTATCCCCCAAGTCTGACATTTATTTCTGCCCTGTCGATGTCCGATTATAATCCGTTATATATCGTCATATTCCGGCCAGTCCCGCCCGCATTTTTCTTCTTTTATTATTAGTGAGGGTATTTTTCCCCTGTAAAATTGATCAACTCATTTTTAAATATTTAAGTGGAGTTTTTTTACCGGTCGCTCATCATTTTTCTTAACGGACTACAAATTCAGAAACTACGGATTGCATTTTGTACGATTCTGCCTATCTCATCTAAAATTCCTATGGTAATTTATTTTTACTTGCTTTGATTGGACCTCGACGGGTCTTTACTAAAAATTATTATTTTTATTTTTATTTTAAGAAAAACGCCACATATTGTCCCGCGTTATTAAAGCAGAAGTTACTTGCGGTTCCGATTGAATTCCGGAACATGGGTTCAGGTTCGAGTTTAAATAAAAATCGTACCTACATGCAGGCGTCCAGGAAGCCGACTCATTTTCTTGAACTTTATTTTTATTTGGATTTAACAATGAGTTTGAAGAAACTGACCGATTTGGAGAAAGGGTGATTATTTACGTAGGTCAGACACTCCGTTTCGCTCAAACAGGCCTCTGGAGCTGTGAGTGTTCCTCCGATTTCCTGTACGCTTGCGTAAGCATAACAAAAGTCGATTTCGGTCGGGTGATGCCCGACCTGCATCGTGATTGATAGTTGTCACACCGTAAACGGCTTGCATTGCACTTTAATAAATTATAAATAAATTTTAATTTAATGCCAGTTTACAGGCATTGTCAAGGGAAGTGATTAAAAACAAATCCGACCAGCAGTGAAAAAAAAACTCCTGAGCTTAAGGCATAAATATATAGTAAATGGTGGTTTTTGTGGTTTGGAGGACTCAGGAGAAAAAAACTGTCGGCGGTGGTAGAATATCGACCGTCAAGAAGGGGGGAGGTTGCACGGTATCGGAGATTATCGGACGTCAAATTCCTTTCATGAAGTTGGGGATAGTCAAAGTAGAGGCGTTGAGGAACAGCTGGTGAGACCGGCCATAGTGTTCAGAGACCACAAACGCCATCGCTACGGTACAGTCGATCAGTAGATTCAGCACCCAAAATTTGAGGAAGCTTTTCTGAATGCAAAAATCGAGTAATAGTTCTCTTAAATAAAGGATAATTTTGCAGAGTTTTCACACTCATGGGTAGTTTACTCCAAATAGCAATTGCATTTACAGAAAAGAACCGACGATATTTAACAGTACGTGTCAGAGGCAGAAATAAGAAGACCTCACGGTGACTGTTACGTCGTGGGTGGATATGATGTCTTAAAGAAGTGAGCGGGTTAAATGTGTGATTATATAAAAGTTTAAATAGGAAAAATAGTCCCTTTTGTAATCTACGGAACCATAAAGGATCGAGGCCTGTAAGCCGGCAACGTTCTTGGTTAGACAAATGTCGGTGTTCCGGGGTTAAAATTCTCTTGGTAAAAAAGTGTTGAACGGACTCTATTTTCTTCCGCTCAGTAGCACGCATGAGGCTAAATGAAAACGAACAGTATTCCAGACCAGGTCTAACGTACATGTTGAAA
>CACRXP010000026.1:2292582-2329151 GCA_902702965.1 Spirometra erinaceieuropaei
CTCAAAAACTATGCATTGCACTTTGTGCAGATTTTGCCTACATCGTCTAAAATTTGCATGTAAATTTATTTTTACTTGCTTTGATGGGACCCCGACGGGTCTTTAATAAAATAATTGAATTGAATTGAATTGAATTGAATGAGAGGCATGAGCTTCTCACACTGCTGAGACGTAAGCGTTGGAAACTTTCCGTCAAGAAGGGCACCAAGGACAGAAAAAATTGATCCGCAACGAGTCATAAAGTTGTTAAAATCATCAAGCGCACCTAGATCAATTTTTTTCATATGAACAATGGATTTCAGATGAAGTCTAGTTTCCTTCAGATTTCTACGAAGGGTTGCCTGAGGTTTCATGCCGAAAACGCAATACAAGACTTAAGTCCAAATATTTTTATGGATGATAACTGCCAATACTTCGAGGATATATTGATGAGGCTATGTATGATGAAACGATTTCTGAAAGCTGCCAATATTGGTGGACCAGACAGCACAATTTATACTAAGCAAGTTTTACTCAGTACCAGAATGCAAACTTGAAAAAAAAACGGGCAAATGACAATTTCGAAGGTGGCAAAACAGAACTATGAATAAATTTGAATTGGATAATGAGGCTTTGTAGGATAAATTAGATAACAGTATAATTCTCAATAAACTGACGATGAAAGCCGTCAGTGGAGACGGTTTATCGTTTAAAATAGAATACTATTCTCTATTTTTACGAGGAAAACCTTTTGTATAAGCAGGTAAGACTTGATAGGATTGAGGCTATGTTGGATGAAAAACTATGACACTAGGTTTCTGCTTTATGATAAATCGCAGAAACACGACAGGAAGCGAAGATGACTTATGACAAAAATAGAAACTTTTGTCAGATCTACACTGGAAAACTGTGCAAGAGATTAAGAAATGGAATCCAAAAATATAACTTTCATTTATCTTTTCAAAATCGTGCTGCGCGCGTTGACCTTCACGTCGTGTGATACACGTGTAATACAGATGGCCTTCACTTAATTCCAGAAAGAGTATCTATGCCCGTGCTCAAACCCTAGCGCTAGCAATAACCCTGACTTGAAACTCATCCCTAACCTTGACCCCAGCCCTAACCCTAACCTAAATCCTTACCTCATATTGACTATTTTTTCAGTTCAGTGTATTTAGGGGAAATAGGCATACGGTTTTGAACCCCCTATTAGTCACATAAAGACTGAGAGAATCAACAACAATTCAAAAAGTGATTTGGCGAACATACGTTCCTTTCGATAAATTCTCTTCAAGCTTATACATTCATATGACTATCGAAATATTGGATCTAAAGATACGGGCAGGTAAATAAACATGTTGTGGCTCGGGTTTGAAGGAGGGGAATGCAATACCGAAATTCTAGTCAGCGCCAGGGGGAAGGTTGACACGGAGAAAGGTAATTATATGCGTGTGGCTGGCTTGGTGGCTTTGAGCCATGGCACCATGGGACCTGTATGAAGTTTTTCTGTGCGCATAGGACCGGTTTGCGTAGCCTGATTGCGGTCGCCTCTGTCGTAACCAACAGGCGCTGTCAAAGTAGTTTTGGATAGCTTGGCAAAACTTTGAAAATCATCCGGAAGGCCTCTCTGGCATCTACAAAGTGGTCCGTGCGTACCATGGAAACGAGGACTATGCTGGAAGATATTCTTTTGCTCTTCTGGGAAAAACACCGGCTCGTGCGACCAACATATTCTGTCCCACAGAAGCAGGTGAAAGAGTAAATACAATGTCAGTAAATTGCAGCATCAAGAGAATTTAGACCTCAATCCACATAGGTCACATAGAACTATAACCGCAACCTTAACCGGAACCTTGACTCCAGTCTCTGTGACATATAGCGCAAGGCCGCCTCTATTGGGTGGTTCCTACTCTAGTATACCACCGACAGCTGTCCCAAGCAACCAAATACTCCTAATTGGCAAGTGTCGTCCTACAGATTAGACATTCAGTTGGAAGCCCTATATCACGTCGCCCTGTGCATTCAGGATTTCAGGTTACAGTACTCAGAGCTATAACGGTGACCCTTACAAGGGGAATTTGAACCGCGAGCACGAGAAGCTAATTCCTGACCGTAATACTTTGATCTCTAGGGGAAATACAGAATATAGGGGACAATTTTAATAATGCTGACGGTTGGGTGTCTGCCATAACTCCATAGGAATTTCCCGAAAGCGCAGATCACATTCATTGGTCGACTGTTCATTCGCAAGTGTCACCAAGAAATTTAAACAAACGTGATGAAATTGTGACATGCATTTGCTGCACGACAGAAAACAAGAGGTGGCATTGTGACGGTCTACTCGTGGTGACGACAACGACCGAACTCCTCATACCAGTTGACTGAATGCATGGCGTATGGCTCAGCTCTCGTCCTATCGGAATTGTTGCCCCGATTAATACTCCTGTCTTAAACACCTAGGCATCGCAGTACATGGCTAGGGCTCACTGTCGAACCCTTCAATTGACGGCTTCAATATCAACATCCAGCTCACACCTTGTTTGAATCATCACTACCGCTGTTTTCCAGACAGCTTATACTCTCTCGACTACGGCAAGAGAGCTCTACCCATTGTATCTTCATTATTCTTGATTAAGGAAATTTTCATTGCCGACCCACAAGACTTTGCAGGGCCATTGGAGGAGAGCATTTCCGAAACCAGGTCGTAATTATGGTTCTCGATTCGAGGGCGGATGATGGCCCCTTCGAAAATCTTCGACGAAACGTCCACAGTCGTTGCTTGTTTTCATCGCGTGGGGTTCCTAACAAGGCTCTCGTTTGATGTTCTGGAGTAAATCGTAATCGGTCCTATTCAGTTCCGGGATCAAGATGAACAGTCAGAGCGTACACTCACATGGCTCTAAATGTTCTCAAGGGCGTGGCGTAGGGGAGACAAATTCCTCTCAGGCACCGCTGGCTTGTTGGCCCACGATCAAAGCCAATTAAATGTAGGTTCCCTGAGGCAAATTGGATACCTGTCAGGAATGGGTTGCAATATGCCTGACTGATGACGGAAAGTAAACGAGGAGCGACTGTTTCAGTCACCACTCAACATGTCATCTGTAGTTCTCAATAACTGATTTGTCTTCTGTGGGGCTCTGCATTAAGTGTGACCCACCGCCCCGCCTCTGTGTATAAGTCATCCACCTGGATTATGCCATCTGCAAAATACGCTATCACATCTCCCGCCTCCTGCAGTCGTCGTACAGCGCCTCAAAGGAGATTAAGTCTTCTGTCTCTGGCACCCACGCCGCGCTAGGTGCCATGTGTCATGGCATAAGTGCTCAGTCATGGTGGTTGGCGACGACCGCCAACCTCAACTAAGTATTGAAGGTCACGCAATAAATGTGCCAGGGGTTATAAAGGATTTGGGCGTATCATACTCCAAGAGTCTCAATCTCTCGGAGCACTGTGCCTTGATAGTCTCCAAAGCACGTAGAACGACCGGGTTTATCCTCCGAAATTTTAAAACTAGGGACATTAGAATGCGCCTTTTCAACATGTACGTTAGACCTGGTCTGGAATACTGTTCGTTTTCATTTAGCCTCATGCGTGCTACTGAGCGGAAGAAAATAGAGTCCGTTCAACACTTTTTTACCAAGAGAATTTTAACCCCGGAACACCGATATTTGTCTTACCAAGAACGTTGCCGGCTTACAGGCCTCGATCCTTTATGGTTCCGTAGATTACAAAAGGGACTATTTTTCCTATTTAAACTCTTATATAATCACACATTTAACCCGCTCACCTCTTTAAGACATCATATCCACCCACGACGTAACAGTCACCGTGAGGTCTTCTTATTTCTGCCTCTGGCACGTACTGTTAAATATCGTCGGTTCTTTTCTGTAAATGCAATTGCTATTTGGAGTAAACTACCCATGAGTGTGAAAACTCTGCAAAATTTTCCTTTATTTAAGAGAACTATCACTCGATTTTTGCATTCAGAAAAGCTCCCACAAATTTTGGGTGCTGAATCTACTGATCGACTGTACCGTAGCGATGGCGTTTGTGGTCTCTGAACACTATGGCCAGTCTCACCAGCTGTTCCTCAACGCCTCTACTTTGACTATCCCCAACTTCATGAAAGGAATTTGACGTCCGATAATCTCCGATACCGTGCAACCTCCCCCCTTCTTGACGGTCGATATTCTACCACCGCCGACAGTTTTTTTTCTCCTGAGCCCTCCAAACCACAAAAACCACCATCAACTATATTTTTATGCCTTAAGCTCAGGAGTTTTTTTTTCCACTGCTGGTCGGATTTGTTTTTAATCGCTTCCCTTGACAATGCCTGTAAAGTGGCATTAAATTAAAATTTATTTATTTATTTATTTATGTGATTACGACCCCCGCGCGCCAGCAAGTGAGCACATTCAGCCCCGAGGATAGCCAATTACAGGCGCTCAAAATTCCCCTATATCACCCAATCAACTGACCAGACTGACAGTGGATGACTCTCACGTGCTGCTTATACGCCTCACGCCCACGTCACCATAGCGCGCGGACGTGCACGGGCCTACAATCGGTCCCGTGTCAGACGCCCTGACAGCTACCAGGCTTCCGTACAGAATACACTGCTCCAACTGGTATCTCTCCTCTTTTCCTCTAATGCTGGGTACACACACTGTATAGACGCCAAGATCGCTAACCCAACTCTCTGCCTGTGTAAAATGATCGGACATATTTTAGTGTGACCCAGCCCGTGCAATTTAACACCCTGTCCAAAACATGAGGTATTGTTACAAACTTCAATCAGTCTGGTTTTTTAAACTATTAGCAAAGCCTGGGCGCTCTCGAAAATACCTACGTACAACAATCTCTAATTCCGTTCCCTCAGGCACATGTAGCGTGTAGCCGTGTGTACTCAGGGCACAGACATGTCTCAGCAACCAGAGTACTGTACTTTAGAAAGCGAGATTGACGTCATGTTCCAGCAGGAGTTCTGAGCTGGGCCATGTGCGTCACTCAAAACAGCATCCAGGTTACCAAAAGATTTAATGTGTGCTGGAATATTCGCGAGGTGGGAGGGATTATCGGTAAAAAAATATATCGTGCCTAAACAGTAAGACAGTAGAATTCAAGTATTTATGAGGAGAGAACAAATGCGGGGCAGCAGCAAGAACGGATTCCAGTTCTTACAGTCGAAAAAAAAGAAAAATGCATGCTATTTACGTAGTAATTTTTTACCAAGTGCGGTTTATGGAGAAAGGCGAAAAGAAATGCATTTAAAAGCCGATATCCCGTCTCATGATAAGCTGTGTTACAATTCCACCTAGGTGATCTTAACCCCAAGACAGAAGAACTCAAATATTTATGAGGAGGGAACAAACGCGGGAAGCAGAAATAAATCGACTTCTTGCAGTTGCACACGGACGTATAACTGGGGTCAAAGGATGAGAAAAATGGAACCTTACACTCCTGTCCAAATGCTGACTTCTGACAGATCGTTCCTTGTGGTTGAGATGATAACGCATTCTTACGTAGATCGAGGGAAGGTCATTTCGGTAGGCTCCCAAGTTAGCCTTTGGAAATCAGACCTAGACTGCTTCTTGGAAATCTTGGCTTAATTTTTCACGCACATGGTCCGTTTACGGGCCGCGTGCCTCAGCGCATAAATGCACTCTTAAGTTAAAGCATACGATGCCGTTCCACAGCATCACTTCGGCAAACACCCGCTGGAAGACGACTACATTCCCAGTATTAATTGCCTACTGGGTTAAGCATTTAGACCAGTACCCGAATCTGCTATTCAGAAATTGGAACTGTAAATTAGTAGACTACATCTATCGTTTGCCAGGGTTCACAGCTGCATCGATCTTTTGGCAGACATGAATCATGAGGTTGTGTGACCTTCTGCAGCGGGCTTACGGAGCAAATGCGACAAGTCGGTCTGGCGACGTCGGACTAGACACCACCTTCCCCATTAACCAGCGCAGTCCCGCCATTTGAACATACGAATATCGATGAGGCAATGCGGTCAGACTTGTGATGCTTCAACAGCCATGATAGATCTCCTTACCGCATGTAGATATTTTGTTTCAGGCGACTGGGTCTCTGAATTTGAACCATAAGAACCAATGTAGGTGGAGGGGCAGTAAGTGCATGGATTGCGGCATATAACACTCGGCTGTCCACTTAGGCTTAATCAATCCACGACACTGCTTTACCTCACAAATGCCCACTCAGGATAACTGACTACACTTAGTGCATTTTACCAAACCGCGTTCCAATTATGTACCATTTCATCGATTCGCGATACTTGCAGTTATCTAGTCAGTCACCTGACTGGACGAGTACTTTGAGACCATCGAATGTTCAGTAACTGTGCTGTATTTTGACTGAATTCTATCGCCCCCAGCGAAATAACCGCACTAGTATCCACAATATGCCAAGGACGAGACAGCTGTCAGAGGCATGCGTAAAGACTGATTTATGAAACTGTCGACAAGGTTACTAGCCAATAACATCCATATGTCAGCAAACCTCAAGCGCTGCTGACTCATCATCGAGTAACCGCCAGCGGGGACTCTGAATCGGATTGCCAAGACGACAAAGGACGACAATTAATTCCTTGCCAACTGTTTTCTCTATATTTGGTTTAGTCATTGACATACCAGGTCCATCTGTTCTAATTTAAGCGTGTGGAATGGACTCTAAGCATCCCTTGTGTGCAGTGCAGGCGACACACTCACGGCGGTATGTCCTATTGGTATGATCGCAGTTGGTAGCCAGACAATATACGTTGATACTGTCGACGTACGTACTTGTTATCAGTAAGTTCCCGTAAGGGTTCCCGTTAGGGTTACAGTTAAGGTTATGGTTATGCTTAAGGTTAGGTTTAGGCTGTCCGCCTCCCCATTCCAGGCTACCAACTGCGATCTTACCGTCATATTCCCTATGTTTAGTCATTTTTAACCTACTTTTTCTTCACGTTCTGCCTGTAGTGCATAATGTATCGATGGCAGTTGACAGTTGTCCAGGCATGAGGAACGCACACACGCGGGACACATGACTCTTCTTGACGTTAGGTCCAGACAAATCAGTCAGAAGGCAATAAACTCTATTTAAGAGATAAATTTGGTTGCTCCACAAAGCGGCCCTGTAAATCACCTACCTTTTCTGGGTCCTGTATGTGGATGATATCTTCGTCGCTATCGGCCGCGATCACCCGCTGACACTCAAAGAATGTCTCAATGCGGTCTTCTCAGACGTACAATTTACGATGAAGGAGGCAAAGAACAACCAGCTAGCCTTCCTGGATGTCCTCGTATGCCCCAAAGACTGTAGTTGCCTAAAGAACAAAGTGCTCAAGAAAGCGACAAATACGACGCCAGTACTGAACTTCAACAGCAACCCCTCAATCAGCCACAAACGCAGTTGTGTATGGACGCTCTACTGGCTTGGTGAAACGCACTGCCGTGAGCCGGAAGACAAGATTGCCGAACTACAATACCCTCGATTGGTCTTCAAAGCCAATGTCTACCCACGCAATTACGTCAACCGGGACATAGGCAAAAAAGGACGAAAGGCCCAACTGCACGAAATCCAAATTTTAGCGAGCGCTGTCGGCCACCTTCTCGCACCATTTGGGGTTGGAGCTGCACACAGACTGGAATCAACCACCAGGCGTCGGGTAATGAAAGCGGAAGACCCACTGCCACGACCAGAAACGTCTGGAGTCGTTTTTCGGATCTGTTACAGTTGCAAACAAAGAAACTACGTCGGAGAAACCGAGAAGACTGCTCCGAACGCGAATCGCTGAACACGCGTCAACAGTGCTCAGATGGGGCGCTAGCTCTCAGTTTGCGGCTCATTCGACGAGATCCGGCCACACAGTCAAATTCGATGACGCCGAAATTCTCGCAAGGTGTGACAATCGCGTGAGCCGCGAGCTGAATGAGTCATGGTTCACCGACCCTCAGCCAATTAACAAGTGCAACGACCTGTCTCTTCCATACTCGATGCTGAAACTTCGCCTAGGCGGAGTAATTAGCCACACGGGAACGCACAGGCCAATGCTGATCACAACGCCATGGTCAGTGAGTTGGATGGTCGAGCAATCATCATACCAACTTCAAACATCCGTGATGAAATTGCAGCAATTAACGACGAGAATGCCGGCCATCAAGCAGTCATCACACCACGTACAACGATTGCTGATGAAGGGGAGGGGGGTGGGGGAGAGACGTGAACATTCATAGGTATGCGGTAACATGTCGTCTGCACCCTATAAATAGCGCAGCCACTTGCGTATGAAACTCCCGTATCTGCCATTGTCTCTGACAAGGGGTTCGTGCAGGAATCCGAAACGTCAGGCGAATAAAGATCCTGCCCATGCGATTATGTTGCCTAATATTAGCACTCGGTATAGCGGGCTCAGTCCTTGGTTAGACGCAGTTGTAATACAGAGTAAACTTCTTCGTTAAGCAGGATAGACGCAAGCTAGATAGGACTGAGCACAAGTCTTACGAAATTAGGACATGGCAGATGAATGTTCCTAACAAATGTGCACCAAGACATGCATATAAAAACTATTCGTTGGAACGACGAAATAATTGTGTCTTGCAAAGTCCACAGTCGAGACACATATGCTGATAAAAACTACGCCCTCAACAAAACCGAAAATGTGCGTAAACGCAGGGCGCAAAAGTGGAGGCTAAGGATACTTCCGGTTACTTTATATCTTACTGGTCAGTAAAACATTCCCAGGCGGCTGTCAGGGCGTTTAATATTAACGAAGAAGAGCCGTACTGGTTTGACAGTAGGAACTCAATGTGCACCACGATTTTCCGGTTACATGGACGCTTGAATCAAGCTGACGCCTGACTATTGTATAGCCACAAATATTTACGCGTTATTTAATCAGTCTGAATAAATGTTGAACGCTGGTTCACCATACCATGACTAAATATCTAGCTACTAAGTCCTCTTCTGGTGCACAAAGGAAATCTTTACTGGAGCAAGCGCGAAGTTGCCCGGTCATGTTCGAATCGCGCGTAGTAAGGTGTTTCATAACTGTCGTGACAGTTGGCAGTCACCAATCTAAGATGAAAAGAAATTTGTTAATTTTGGTTAGCAGATTCCCCCGCAAGTTTCCGACTAAAAAGAACACTGTACTTACTTGTGGTCCTTCAATAGCATTATAAATGGTGGCTTTGGCGCCATCTACCCCGAACTCGAGCAGAATCTTGCGGGTTGCCCACGCCGTTAAAAAGGAAGCCTCGTAGCAATTTCGATCGGACGGAACCACACTATGCCAGTGTGGGCGGTCAGCGTAATCTGAATACAACCACCAACAAGATTCCCCTTTCCGGTTCGAATCCCTGAAGCAAGCAGTGTGAGAAGACCTTACACGCTGTAGCCATTGTTTCTGTAGACTGCATTCAAGGATTCACAGCTGTCTTGGGGAAGCCACCGAACGCCGTTTTCAAAGCTGTTCCATATGGTTTGCGCGAGCTTGCAAGCATTCACTTCGGCGTTTTTGCCAGATTTGAATAATTAATTCGATTCGATTGTAAAAAAACTCGGCGACCTCGGTGGGATTCGAATGAACAACAACAATGGCAAGGCTTGAGTACGGCCAACGCTCTAAACGCCGGAGCTACGAGACCCCACAGAAGCCGCGAGTTTAATCACATGTGGACCCAGTAACCCGCCCAGCCTACTGCAAAGCTTGAAATCCACTAAATCTGATATACTTAGTTGATTGGCCAAAGGGAATTTTTTTAATGGTCAATCTAGAATCCACCAGATGACTTCCAGGCTTACTTAACTTGTAGGTGTTTTTGGAAAATTTGTACAGTTCATTCGACCCAGTTTTGGAAAACTAGGGGGTCTCTGTGGGATTCGAACTCACGGAAGCCAGGGCAATACACGAGTTCGAATGCTACTGAAGCAACCGTGTTTTTCAAAACCGTACCAAAGAATCCCTCGGTAAATCGTAAACTGACCTCTCGACAGAGTTTTGACCACAATCAGTGCACAGAGCCACTAATTCGATGCCCCCGTTGCAGTCTGCGTCTCCTTGCCCCCCTCCGCTTTGTCTAGCTGTTCTTCTGCCCGCCTTGATCTCTCTGACGATTCCGTGTTCAGATCACGTCGGGGTTACCAATATCGCAAAAGCTCAAGCCGAGACTGAGACACCGGCTACTACAACCTACAGGCCCAACCCCAAATGGGAAGAGAAGATGGATGCCAGTTAAGACGATGATGCATTCTCTACAGAATAACTGGAGAAAGGGTTGGAAAGAGTTAGCAGACGGACGAGGGCAGATTAGATGCCGGGAGAACGGCGTCGAAAGTGTCTGTCAGGGAATGGGCCAAATCGTCTTAAGCCGGGACACGTCTCATTCGTTCCACCTCGGTTTTCCAGCTAGCCAATCAGATAAAAGGCCGCGCGGGGACGAGTCGGACCTACCCTGGCTTAAGACGATTTGAAGCATTCCCTGACTGACACTTACTGCGCAGCTGTCCTCGCACCGGACGTGACCTCATCCGCCTGCTTACTCTTTCCAACCATTCTCTAGTTATTCTGTACAGAATAACTGGCATCCCTCTTCTCTTCCCATTCGGGACCGGGCCTGTAGGCCGTAGTAGCCAGTGCCTCACTTGCGGTCTAGGCTTTTGCGATACTTTCGTTAACGACCTTACTAATCACTACAGTTTCCTTCATCACCGTCGGGTATGTTTAACTGTCTAGTTCTGTTTTGGTAGGTCAGATGACTTTTGCCGTAACTTGTTGAATACGGGGACTCAGTGGTAAAAGCTGTTTTATCAACGTTTATCCTTGTAACGACGCGTCGCACCCGTTGACCAGACTTAAAAACCTTGGCAGCAGAGCATAACTTCTAGGTGAGGACAAGAGCGCCCAAATGAGAGCTCAATGCGTGAACTTGGCTCAGGGGACAAACTGCAATTCAGTAAACCTGTTCAAGTGAGTTCATGATTAACCTGTGTGGCGTGCTTTGAGCAGAGCGCTTGTGAACACTTTGCTGTAAGTTGTTTTTTGGGACAGGTGAGTACATGCTGAGATGCATTCATTTAGTTCTGGCGTGTGTGTGCGGAGAGAACCTGACCTGGTAAAACAACTGCATCACGGACGTCGAGAGCGTCTTCAGTGACGGTATGTCAATGATCATAAAGGTGGTGTTATGCGGCTGCGGCGGCGGCGGCGTCTAGTCGTTGTTTTGTTCACAGCTGTTGGTGATCGCCATCGTGAGCGTTGTGGTACTTGAGGCGGGCGCCACGCTGGAGGCGTTTGCGGGGGCAGTAGCTGGAGTTGAATTGCTATCGCCTTGGATCTGAAAATATCCGACGAGATTAACCTCCGCACAGAATGTCGGGCGACAGCGTGAACACGATGGAAGTTGGGGAGCGTTTGGTTTGAGAGTCCTTGGCGCTTGCGAATTACGGACCGTAATTTTAGCTCTGGCAGTGGCGGTGAGGTTGAGTTCGTAAATTGCTGCTGTGTACCTCCCTGCTCTTCTTCAGGCCCATTGATTCCGGGTGAAATTGCTCCAGGTGTCCAGACGGGTTTGGGAAATTCATGCGAGACTACCCGCCTGACCGTGCGAGCGTCGATTCCGAAGATGTCCACTGCGCGCCCACAACAGGGTATGCTCATGGACGGTGATTTGCGCGTGAATTAGTTCGTAATGATGGCAGACTTGCGGAGAATTCGCCCTTGACTCACCCACCTGGGTCCGGTAGAAGGCGTGCTTGGACGCCGTAGCCGACAAGGCCAATCGATCCGACTACATGGGCAACACGTGATCGGGTCCGTGCACAATAAACCAGATCTTCACAGAATAGCAGGAGTGACTTGGATCTGAGTGCGGGTGAGATCACAAACAAATTGCGTGGGTGGGTGGGTGGGCACCGTGTTTGTTCTTTAAATCTGTTTTCTTAGGATAGACAGATGTGTGATGCAATGTGCTGTAACCACCTTCATACGACGCGGGGAGCCGACGCAGGGAAAACAATTGCATAAAGTGCAAATGCGCTCCCCCTCTGATATTCCCAAACTTCGTCATATTTGCGCACATTCCCACGTTATCCTCTTAGAATTTTTAGTTTCGTTTTGCATGTATATTTGACAGGGAGGCATAACCCATCGGATTAGAGTAATCGTTTTGCTGACGTTCTAGAGGGATTTGGTCGGCTCACCATTTGCAAAGCGTCGATGAGGGATTTAAGTGGCTGGATGAGCCGTTCGGCCTGAGGAGGTCGATTTGGTTTCTTTTGCACTGTTTCGGCTCTGTGTTAGAAGTTTGAATTCCGCTTGCCACCCTCCGCATGAAGACTTTTTCAGCCTCTGTTCGGTAAGTCCTTCGTCAGGTCGTGTCTGTTTGGTTCTTCTAAATGAAGTGCTACCGTTTTGTTCTGGTCTTTGTGCTTGCAATGACGCAAGACTTTGTAAGCCACAAGACGGTCTATACCCCTTTTGATGTAATTGACATCTGAACCCAAAGTTTAAGGCTTTTCTCCTGCAGGTTCCTCGGCCTAACATGGTTGTAGCTGGAATTTGAAAAGCATGGCCAGTTTATGCAATGTGAGTTAATGTGCTAATTTTTGCTTGCTTAAGCAGATCGGCATTTATAGTTCGCATTCCATACGATAGCTATCATCCGGTTGGCAAGTACTCAGTACGACTTCATTTTTCCGACACCTAGGTTATTATGCTCAGCCAGGATGCCCCATGTGTACCAGAAGAGGCTTTAGTAACAAGATACTTAATCATGCTATGGTCAACCAGCTTTCAAAGTTTATTCAGACTGATTCACTAACGCGTAGAATTTTGTGGCAATACAATAGTCAAGCGTCAGCTTGATTCAAGCGTCCTTGTAACTGGAAAATCGTGGTACACATTGAGTTCCTACTGTCAAACCAATACGGCTCTTCTTTAATATTAAACGCCCTGACAGACGCCTCGAAATGTTTTACTGATCTGTAAGATAGAAATTAGCCGGAAGTACCCTTACAGTTCATTTTTGCACCCTGCGTTTATGCACATTTTCAGTTTTGTTGTGGGCATAGTTTTTATCTGCATATGAGCCTCGACTTTGGACTTTGCAAGACACCGTTATCTCGTCGTTCCAACGAATAGTTTTTATATGCATGTCTTGGTGCATATTTGCCAGGAACATTCATCTGCCATGTCCTAATTTCGTAAGAGTGATGCTCAGTCCTAACCAGTTTGCGTCTTTACTGCATAACGAAGAAGTCTATTCTGCATAAAACCGTGTCTGGCCGAGGGCTGAGCTTGCTATACCAGAGTACTAATATTAGGCTACATAATCACTGAGACGAGAGCTGTACCGGTCTGGCCTTTCGGATTCCTGCTCGAACCCATCATCAAAGATAACAGTAGATAATGAAGGTTCATGCGCAAGTGGCTGCTCTAATTAAAGGATGCAGCCGCCACACTAACGCATGACTATGGAAATTCACTGCTCCCCTTAATCAGGGATTGTTGCATTAATGATAAGTGTTTGTTGGCGGACGTTCAGGTCGTTTATTGCTGCGATTTGATCACGGGTGTTTAAAGTTGATGTGATGATTGCTCGACCATATAACTCACGGACCATTGCTTTGGGAATAGTTGTCACCTATGAGCTTTCCGCGTGGCTAATTACTCCGTCCAGGCGAAGTCTCAGCACTGACTATGGAAGGGAACGGTCGTTGCACTTGTGTGTCAATGATCACAGAGGTGGTGGTATGCGACGGCAAGTCATGGTGTTGTCCACGGGTGGTGGTGATCGCCATCGTGGGCGTCGTGGCGGTTGAGGCAGGCGTTACTGTGGAGGAGTGTGTGGGGGCAGTAGGTAGAGTTGAGTTGTTATCGCCTTGGATCTGAAAATATCCGACGAGATTAACCTGCGCTCAGAATGTCGGCTGATAGCGTGAACACGATGTAAGTTGTAGAGGGTTTGCTTTGGGGGTCCGCGGCGCTTGCGACTTACGGACCGTAATTTTAGCTTTGGCAGTGGCGGTTAGGTTGAGTTCGTAAATTGCTGCTGTGTACCTCCCCGCTCTTCTTCAGGCCCATCGATTCCGGGTGAAATTGCTCCAGGTGTCCAGACGGGTTTGGGAAATTCATGCGAGACTACCCGCCTGACCGTGCGAGCGTCGATTCCGACGATGCCCACTGCGCGCCCACAGCAGGGTATGCTCATGGACGGTGATTTGCGCGTGAATTAGTTCGTAATGATGGCAGACTTGCGGAGAATTCGCCCTTGACTCACCCACCTGGGTCCGGTAGGAAGGCAGAGCCAGAGACCGGAGGCGCGCTTGGACACAGTGGCCGACAAGGCCAATCTATCCGAATACATGTGCAACACGTGATCGGGTCCGTGCACAATAAACCAGATCTTTACAGAATTGGATCTGAGTGCGGGTGAGATCACAAACAAATTGCGTGGCCTGGGTGGGTGGGCACCGTGTTTGTTCTTTAAATCGGTTTTCTTAGGATAGACAGGTGTGTGATGCAATGTGCTGTAACCACCTACATACGACGCGGGGAAAACAATTGCATAAAGTGCAAATGCGCTCCCCCTCTGATAATCCCAAACTTCCTTATTTTTGCGCACATTCCCACGTTACCCTTTTAGAATTTTTAGTTTCGTTTTACATGTACATTTGACGGGGACGCATAACCCATCGGATTAGAGTAATCGTTTTGCTGACGTTCTTGTGGGATTTGGTCGGCTCACCATTTCCAAAGCGTCGATGAGACAATTAAGTGGCTGGGTGTGTGCTGAGGCCCCAGACAATCTTGCCTTTCCCTACCTGTTCCCCCTTCTCGAACTTACTAGTTGTTTAATTAAATGGATGGAACTGAACTCGACGCGACGCGCTTTGCATGAGTTGGATTGTCAGGTCGTTTGACTTCCGGTTGTTAATTCTTTCATAACTCTGGTCTTATCCTGATATTCATAGTCTGGGATTGACGGTTCTGTCTTTAGCGTTCTCAACAGTTTTTTTTTTAATGAAAGAATTAACAATCACGCGTCGGGGTCACCACTGTCGAGAGCGCTAAAGACAGAATCGTCAATCCCAGACTATGAATATCAGGATAAGACCAGAGTTATGAAAGAATTAACAATCAGAAGTCAAACGACCTGACAATCCACCTCATGCCAAGCGCGTCGCGTCGAGTTGTGTTCCTGCCATTCAGTTAAACAACCAGTAAGTTCAAAAAGGAGGAACAGGTAGGGAAAGGCAAGATAGTCTGGCGCCTCAGCACAGGTGAGCCATTCGACCTGAGAGGGTCGATTTGGTTTCTTTTGTACTGTTTCGTCTCTGTGTTAGAACTTTGAATTCCGCTTACAATGCGAGTCACCCTCTGTTTCGACCTCTTTTCGGTAAGTTCTTCGTTATGTCGTGTCTGCTTGGCTTTTCTAAACGAAGTGTTACCGTATTGTCCTGGTCTTTGTGTTTGCAACGACGCAGGACTTTGTAAGCCACAAGACGGTCCTTCACCCATTTTGATGTAATTGACATCTGAATGCAATGCTAAAGGCTTTTCTGCTGCAGGTTCCTCGGCCTAAGATGGTGGCCCCTTGAATTTGAAAAGCATGACCAGTTTCTCCAATGAGAGTTGATTTGATAATTTTTGCTTGTTTAAGCAGATTGGTATTTATAGTTCAGATTTCATGTGGTGGCTATTGCCCGCTTGGTGCACAAACAGTGCGACATCATTTTTCCGACAGCAAAGATGCCTCTTGTGCACCAGAAGAGGCTTTAGTAACAAGATATTGAAGCATGCTATGGTGAACCAGCGTTCAAAATTTATTCAGACTGATTCAATGACGCGTAGAATTTTGTGGCAATACAAGAGTCAGACGTCAGCTTAATTCAAGCGCCCATGTAACTGGGAAATCGTGGTACACATTGAGTTTCTACTGTCAAACCAGTACGAATCTTCTTTAATATTAAACGCCCTAACAGACGCCTCGAAATGTTTTACTGATCTGTAAATAACCAGAAGTACCCTTAGAGTCCACTTTTGCGCCCTGCGTCAAGGCACAGTTTCGGTTTTGTTGTGGGCATAGTTTTTTATCTGCATATGAGCCTCGACTTTGGACTTTGCAAGACACAGTTTTCTCGTCTTTCCTGCTTAACGAAGAAGTTTGCTCTCTATCAAACTGCGTCTAACTGCAAGCTCTGCACGCTATACCGAGTGCTAATATTAGGCTACGTAATCGCTGGGACAAGAGCTTTAATAGTCTGAGGTTCCGGATTCCTGCTCGAACCCATCATCAGAGGCAATAGTAGATACGCGGGGGGGTTATGTTTAAGGAGCTGCGCTATGTATAGGATGCAGTCGGCATGTTACCACATATGTACCTATGAATATTCACGGCTCCTCCCCCCTCTTAATCAATGATCGTTGTACTTGGTGTGCTGACTGTTTGATGGCCGACATTCGCATCGTTAATTGATGCAATTTCATCACGTGCGTTGGATGTTGGTGTGATGATTGATCGACCATCTGATCCACCTACCCTACGCTGGGAAAAGTGTTCACCTGTGCGCTTCCCGCGTGGATAATTACTACGACCAGGTGAAGTCTCATCATCGAGTATGCGTGGGAAAGGTCTTTGCACTTGTTAATAGGCTGAGGACCAGTGGACCACGACTCATTCAGCTCGCGGCCCACGCGGTTGTCACCTCTAGCGTAAATTTCGGCCTCGTCGAATTTGAATGTGTGGCCGGATCTTGTTGAATGAACCGCAAAATGACAGCTGGCGTCACTTCTCCGCACTGTCGCCGCGTATTCGGCGATTCGCGTTCAGAACAGTCTTCTCGGTTTCTCCGACGTAGTTGCTTTGTACGCAACTGCACCAGATCCAAAAAACGACTCCAGACGTTTCCTACCGTGGCAGTGGGTCTTCCGGTGTCATTACCCGATGCCTGATGATTGATTCCGGTCTGCGTGCAAGTCCAACCCCAAGTGGTGCGAGAAGTCGGCCGACAGCGCTCGTTAAAATTTGCATGTCGTGCACTTTGGCCTTTCGTCCCTTTTTGCCTATGCATCGGTTGACAAAGTTGCGTGGGTAGCCACTGGCTTTGAAGACCCGTCGAAGTTAAAATGGTTCGGAAATCTTGTCTTTCGGGTCACTGCAGTGCGTTTCACCAAGCCGGTAGAGCGTGCGTACACAATTGCGTTTGTGGCTGATTGGGTGGTTGCTGTTGAAGTTCAGAACTGTCGTCTAATTTGTCGCTTTCCTGAACATTTTGGTCTTTTGTCCACCAGAATCCTTGCGGCATACGAGGACATCCAGGAAGGCTAGCTGGGTGTTCTTTACCTCCTCCATCTTAAAGGGTACGTCCGAGAAGACCGCATTGAGACGTTCTTTGAGTGTCAGACGATAACGATGAAGGTATCATCCACATAGAGGACCCAGAAATTCTGTCTGTGGTATTGGATGACTGGCGAATCTGGTCATTGCAGGATCGCCTAGGCGATGAATCCCGAAATCGGCGATTCCATTCGTACGGCCTTCACCTTTTCGTAAATTGTCCCGTCGAACCTGAGCTGCGTTTTGTGGCAGAACTTCAGGATCTGATGGACTCGGTCGTGTCCAAGACGATTCTCTGTCTAATTGTATTTGCTTTGGGGAAGCAGCTCGATTGTCTTAATCGCCAGGCGAACTGGCGAACACTGTACCCAATGCCTAGGTCGGTGGGTCAGATGGTCGAGCAATCACCACACCAACATCCAACAGTCCAGCAATTAACTACGCGAATGTAGGCCATCAAACAGTTGTAATTGTAAGTGGAACAATTCAGTATAAAGGCGGAGTCGTGAATTCTCATAAATATGCGTTAGCGTGGCGACTGCATCTAATAAATACTGCAGCCCCTTGTGCATGAACCTTCCGTATCTGCTATTGTCACTGATGATGGGTTCGAGCAGGAATCCGAAACGTCAGGCGAATAGATCTCTTGTCTCAGCGATTGTGTCTCCTTCTTCGCGACGGCTTCCTGGGACTTGTTCCCTTGTTTCTATTAGCAGTTTAGTCAAACATGAAGTTATTTTAACCAAATTTCACCAGTTAATTCGCCCGTCCTCAAAGTCATTTGCAAGACTGGAGAAGAGCAGTAGTCTCCGACTGGAGGGTAGATTCGCAGGCACATGCCTGCCCGTGACCTTCAACGTGAGCAGAGAAAGATAGGTGATTTTCATGGCTGCCTTGTGGAACAATCAAATTTGCGTATTTAACCTGGGTTTATTGCCTTCTGACCTATTTGTTTGGACCCAACGTCAAGTAGAGTCATGTGTCGCGCGTGCGTGCGTTCCTCATGCCTGGACGATTGTCAACTGCCATCGGTACCGTATGCACTACGCGCAGGAATTGAAGCAATAGCAGATTAAAAATGACTAAACCTAGTGATTAGGACATACCACCGTGAGTGTGTCGCCTGCACGGTACAGAAGGAACGCTTAGATTCCACTCCGCACGCTTAAAACAGTACAGAGTGTCCTGACATGTCAATGACTGGATCAAATGTAGACACAAGGGATGGCAATGGAATTAATTGCGTTTTCAAGTTGAAAAAGAAGAGCGCGTGTCTTGTGAGTGCGTTCCTCACGCCTGGACAACAGTCAACTTCCATCGACACAGGACGCGTGAGGCGCAAGGCATGAAAAAGTAGATTAGCGACACGGGTGCGGGTCTTCAACGCACACAAGGGACGCTTGGATTCCACTCCGTGTTCATTGCTGAAACCTAGGTCGCGTGTGAGACTGGCTACCACGACCGTCAGATCCGGTCATGAATGGAAAGAGAAAATGGGCGACAGCTGGGAGGATCGTATATTCTGTTGAGAACAACTTACAGTAGGTGGGCTAACTCATAAAATGTCAATCGAAATTCCGAAATGCGTTTTTGTTTCGAAAAGATTAATTAAGTGGAGTTGTAAAACTAAGCATCATGCAAGCCCATTGTATAATAATTTAATTATCTCAGGGTGCCGGCTTTTGAACGAACGTATTTTCGTCTGCGTGCAAAAAATATAGTCTGTAAAAATGACTACTTACAGTAGATGTGCTAACTCATGAAATGTCAACCAAAATTTCGAAATGCGTCCTCGTTTCGAAAAGATAAATTAAGTAGTGTCGTAAGACTAATCTGGATGCAGCATAAATCTTTAATGATCCAGTTACCTCAGGGTGTCGGCTTTCGAACGAACTTATTTTTGGCTGCATGCAAGATGTATACTATGCAAAAAATGACTACTTATGTAGTATGCAATTTTCTCCTTGATTTTCGATGCCTTTGAAAATTCAATTATATTTCATGGGAAACATGCATAAAAATATTCATGCTTTTTCTTATTCGGTAGAAAATCACGTCTCCTTCCAATTTCATACTCAAAAGAAAAGTATAATTCGGGTTTAAAAAACTTTTCTAATTCCCGAATAATTTTGAACCCGACCTGCTGTTACACTTGCATTCAGGGTTTCAAAACTAGAAGCTGTATATTTTCCGTGTACGGAAAGCCATGCATTTATCTACGGTGTGAAGAGGAGACTACATGCGGTTCATAAAATTAAGCAGTGGATTTACGAAATATTGTTAACTTTACAAGCCACATTCGTAAATGCAAGGGCGTGACGTTTTCCGAACGGCCATTTAACGGTATTAAAAAATCTCACCATTAGAAACTTTTTTAAAACCGCATTATACTCATCTTTTGAGTATGAAATTGGAAGAAGACGTGATTTTCTACCGAATAAGAAAAAGCATGAATATTTTTATGCATGTTTCCCATGAAATATAATTGAATTTTCAAAGGCATCGAAAATCAATGAGAAAATTGCATACTACATAAGTAGTGATTTTTTGCAACGTATAGGTCTTGCATGCAGCCTAAAATAAGTTCGTTCGAAAGCCGACACCCTGAGGTAACTGGATCATTATAGATTTATGCTGCATCCTGATTAGTCTTACAACACTACTTAATTTATCTTTTCGAAACGAAAACGCATTTCGATATTTTGGTTGGCATTTCATGAGTTAGCGCATCTAATGTATGGCGCATGCATTTTCTCATTGATTTTAAATGCCCTTAAACATTCAATTATATTTCATTGAAAACATGCATTAAAATATTAATTGTTTTGCTCATCCGGTAGAAAATCCCGTCTTCTTCCAATTTTATACTCAAAGGAAGGGTATAATCCGGTTTTAAAAACGTTTTTAATTGTTAGATTTTTTAATACCGTGAAATGGCCGTTCACAAAATGTCATGCCTCTTTATTTACCACTGTTAACAATATATCTCATATCCACCGCCACAGTTTATGAACCCCATATAATCTCCTCATAACACCGTTGAGAAATGTATGATTTTCCATATGCGGAAAACATATGGCTTGTAGTTTGGAACCCTTAATGCAAGTGTAACGGCAGGTCAGGTTCAAAATTTCCGGGGATCGGAAAATTTCTTGAAAATCGAATCATAATCTTTCTTCGTGTTTGAAGTTGGGAGAAGACGTCGTTTTGCATCGAATGAGTAAGAGAATGAATACCTCTATGCATTAATTCTGTAAAATATAATTGAATTTCTAAGGGCAACGAAAATCGACTAGAAAAATGCATCCTACTTAAGTTGTCATTTTTGCCTGAATAAGTTTTGTATGCAGTCCAAATGAATTTCATTCGAAAGCCAGCATCCCGCGATAACCGAGTTATCATAGAATTGTGCTGCACGATGATTAGTTTTACAACCCTACTAAATTAATCTTTTCGAAACGAAAACGCATATCAGAATTTTGATTGACGTTTTATGAGTTAGCCCATCTACTGTAGAATGCATTTGAAGGGGTTGGTGCCAGAGGAAGGCGCCCCCAGCGGCGGGACAGCGGTGTCTCATGTGTGATCCAGGGAATGCGTCAAAAGCCCTTAAGTTAGGGCACGTCTGACTCTGTCATGAATCCGATTGGCCAGTTAGGAAGCCGAATAGACGAATGCCAAACGGCCCTCTTGCGCACCACTTCAGGTCTTTAAATGAGCACAAGGTGTCTTGGCACGCCACTGACGGGGGGAGAGATTTGGTTCCGTGCACGGGATAACGATACCACTGGTAATTTCAAATTTATCCTTCTACCGCAGTTGTTTAACCTCCTGTCCCATCGCTGTGCAACTGCTTTCGTAAGTGACTAGTTCAAAGACTGACGCAAGTTTTCAGTGGAGAGTTAACATTGGAATTAATTGTGATCGCAAATATGGTGTTGAGTATTACAGGCCAGAACGCGGTTTGGAGAAGTTAACTAAAAGCACTTAGTCGTATGCAGTCGGAATTAAGGAGTTAAAGCATTGTCATGGTTTGATTAAGCCTTAGTGGGCAGCCGAGTGTTATTTAGTGCATTGCATGCGCTTACTGCCCCTCCACCTACATGGGTGTTTCTGATTCAAAAATAGAGACCGAGTCCATTGAACAAACTATCCACATGCAGCAAGGGGATCTATTATGGCTGTTGAGGCATCGCAGCTCTGACCGCTTTGCCTCATCGATATTCGTATGGGCCAATGTCAGGGCTGTGCTAGTAATTGGAGAATTTGGTGTCTATTCCTACGTCGCCAGACCGAATTGTTGCACTTGGTCCGTGAGGCCGCTGCAGAAGGTCACACAACCTCATGACGCATGTCTGCCAAAAAATCGACGCAGCTGCGAACCCTGGCAAACGATAGATGCAGTATGTTAAGTTACAGTACCAATTTCTGAATAGTAGATTCGAGTATCAGTAAGGAAGACTCAGCTCAGTACACCATTAATCCTCGGATGTTTGTTTCGTTCCCAAGTGATGGTGTGGGACGCAATCGTATGCCTTGCCTTTAGTGTGCCCTTATGCACTTAGGCAGGCAGCCCATAAACGGACCATGCGTGTGAAAAATTAAGCTAAGCTTTCCCAGAAACAGTTTAAGTCTGGTTACCGAAGGCCAACTTGGGAACCCACCGAAGTGACCTACCTTCGGTCTACGTAAGTATTCCTCATCATCTCAACAACGGATGATAATCAGCCAGAAGTCAGCGTTTGCATGGGAGTGTAAAGTTTCATTTTTCTCATCCTTTGACCCCAGTTATACTTCCGTGTACAACTGCAAAAAGTCAAATTCCTTCTTTCTGTTTCCCGGCATTTGTTCTCTCCTCATAAATATTTGAGTTCTACTGTCTTGCTGTTGAGATTACCTAGGTGGGATTATAACACTGAGACATTATCCTATTGTATTTCGGACTTGTCACGATGTCGGCTTTTAAATGCACTTCTTTTCGCTTTCCCTCAGAAACCACACTTGGAAAAAAATGAAAACTTATATAGTATGCGTTTTTCACATTGATTTTCGACGGTCTTATAAATTCAAATATATTTTATGAAGCAAAGTAAACAAAATAAGCTTTATTTGAGTCGTTTAGAAGTAAATCACGTTGTCTTCGCATTTTCCACGCAAAGCAAGGATATCTTTCGGTTTTGAAAAAGTTTCTAATTATGAGCTTTTTAAGCATGCATTTGTCCTCACAAGTATTTGAGTGCTACTGTCTTGCTGTTGAGTCACGATATATTTTTTTACCGATAACCCCCCACCTCCCGCCACGCAAGTATTCCAGCACACATTTACTCTTCAGGTAACCTGGATGCTATTTTGAGTGACGCACATGGCCCACCTCAGAACTCCTGCTGCAACATGACGTCAATATTGCTCCACCATTGCCTTCCAAAGTACCGTACGCTGGTTGCTGAGATACGTCTGTGCCTTATTACACATGGCTACTTTCTACACGGGCCTGAGGGAGAGGAATTAGGAACTGTTGAACTTAGATCTTTTCTAGAGAGCCCAGGATTTTCTAATAGCTTGATACGTCAGACTAATTGAAGTTTATCACAATGCCTTTCTGTTTGGGAAAGGGCACTCATACAGTACGTGACCTAGCTCATAAAATCTGATAACGGAAACTGATGCGAGAATTTCTGCACGTCTTTAACGTTGCGCATTTTGTCCGCTCATCCACATCCTTCAATGAAATGTCCTCTTCTTGTGCAGAAATTCTGTTTACGTATTTATAGCAAGTAAAATATCAGTACATTGTAGCGAAAATGGACGTTGGAATATATGTATGAAATTTCCTAGGTTAATACATGTCCTGGACTCCGGTTACTTATGGTCGAATGGCGGGACTGCGCTAGATAATGGAGAATTTGGTGTCTAGTCCGACGTCGCCAGACCAATTTGTCGCACTTGCTCCGTAAGTCCGCTGCAGAAGGCCACACAACCTCATGATTCATGTCTGCCAAAAGATCGACGCAGCTGCGAACCGTGGAAAATGGTAGATGCAGTCTACGTATTTACAGTTCCAAATTCTGGATAGAAGATTCGGGTATGGGCAAGGAAGGCTCAACTCCGCAGGCCCATAATCCTGGGAATTTACTTTTCTTCCAGCGGTAGTTTGCCTGCTCCGAAGTGATGCTGTGGACGGCATCGAGTGTTTAAATTTGAGAGTGCATTTACGCGCTGTGGTAGGCAGGCCGTAAACGGACCATGCGTGTTAAAAATTAAGCGAAGTTTTCCGAAGGACAGTTTGGGTTTGGCCTCCAAAGGCCAAATTGGGAGCCTACCGAATGACCTTTCCCGCGTCTACGTAAGAATTCCTCATCATCCCAACAACAAACAACGATCTGTTAGAAGTCAGCATCTGGACGTGAATGCAAGGTTTCATTTTTCTCACCTTTAGACCCCATTCATACGTCCGTGTCCAACTGCAATAAGCCGAATTCATTCAGCTTCTCCACAATCGTTTCCTTCTCATAAAAATCTGAGGCCTACTATCTTGCTGTTTAGACCAGGCATATTTTCACAGTTAACCCTTCCAATCGCGTAGACATTTAACCTCCTAATTGCAGTGGATGACTGATCTCATGAATTGCGGGTCTAGATTCTAAAATGTGTTTTCCATTAGGAAGGATCACCTAGTCAGGATTGTAATAGTAATCACCATGTGGCATAGTCCTATAGTATTTCGGACTTGTTAGGATGCCTGTTGTTAAATGCATTTCTTTTCACCTTCCTTTATCAGGCTCACTCGGTAAAAATGACTACATAAGTGGCATGCGTTTTTCACATTGATTTTCGGTGGTCTTATAAATTCAGTTACATTTTACGGGAAACACGCACAGACATGCTTACTTAAACTTGTTTTGCAGAAATTTCCATTGTCTTTATATTTTATACCCCAAAAAGCATATACGTAAGTTTTGAGAAAGTTTCCAAATACCTAAGTAATTTTGAGCCTGATCAGCCGTTTCACTGGCGTTCAGCGATTTCAGTCGACAAGGCGCTTGCTTTCAGTGTAGGGGAAATAATATATTCCTCCATGTCTTTAAGAAAATACCGCATGGACTTTAAACAGTTTTGGGATCGATGCGGACTATGTTGTTATTTCATGAGGGGCATTGGTAAACGGACATATGCGATGTTATATGTATGGACATCGCACGATTTTGAAGAAGTCTTAATTAGGATCTTTTTCAAAACCGAAAGATATTCTTGTTTTGAGTGCAAAATGTAAAGACAACGTGATTTTATTTTAAGTGAGTCAAAGAAAACCTATTTTGTTTAGCTTTCCTATAAAATATATTTGAATTTATGAACCCATCGAAAATCAATGTGAAGAATGCACGTTACATAAGTAGTCATTTTTTTACAAAGTGTGGGTTCTGAAGGAAGGCGGAAAGAAATGCATTTAAAAGTCGACATCCTGGCAAGTCCGAAAAACTATAGGCTTATGTCGCACGACAATCAGTATTAGAACCCCACCTAGATGATCCTTCAAAATGGAAAAAGAATTGCAGAATTTCGGCCAAAATTTCATGAGATCGGTCACACACTGTACATGGATGCACAAGAAAAAAGGTTCTCTGTAATATTACACTGATCCTGCGCAGACCTTCGGCTACAACGCTGCGCCTATCACAGTCTGGTTTTCGGCTAATAACGACTATGCAAACCGGCCAGTCAACTTCAAGTCCGAACCAGGCATGATCTCGGTCTGACACCTGTTACAGGGACGCTCAGCAATCTAGTCTGCGGCTTCAGACATGTGCGTTCGTTCGCCTGCCAACTTGATCCAACCTATTCAATGCTCCTTCTACTGAAGCCCAAATTGTATTCTTGCTAATCTGGATTTGGCCTGAAATTAGCATCGGTTACGGTCTGCTTGTGGGTCTAGCTACCTCGACCGGTTTGTAACTTCGATATGAGTTCAAAAACTCCGGCTTGCTAACAAAAGGTCAGCGACATAATTTCTCCAGGCTTTACAAAAGTGCAGAGAAAACTTGCGCACCTATAAAAGGACACTTAAGCAAAGAAGAAGACTTTTCAAGCACCGGAAGAGTTTATTTACTTTTCTGGGCTTTCGAAGTCCGTAAGTGGTAGTAAAAACATCAGAACGAGCGACAGTTATAGGAAGTGGTAGCCAGTTATTGATCGATGACGCCAAACTGGAGGTGACTGCGTAAGGCTCTGTACGCCGGCGCCTACGTTCCCCCCAGAGCACCCAGAGTGCAACAGAACCAAGGATATAGCATTCTGTATCACACATTACGGCCATTTCAGAAACAACCGAGTGCACTAATGCGGAACTAAGTGTAAGACTTGCACGTCGACCCAAAGCCACTATGCGCAACAAAGTAACGGAAATTAAGGACCGACTAGATTCCGAGGAGCAATATGGGGTAGCATATTACATCTCGTGTCAAAACCGTACTTGATGGTACATAGGCCAGACTGATCGCTTCTTCGGATCGCGCATAAACAGACATGAGCTGGATGTGTGACAAATTATCGCAAGTGGCTGCCCAAACCTGCGAAATGGGTCATGAGTTTAACTTTACCTCCCTCAAAACAATCGTCGACAACCAAAACAAAGCAGGTCGAAAATTTATTGAAGCCTGGGTCTCCAATATGAACAGAGTCAATCGGTTAGTCTATCTGACTCCAGCGTACACGGACCTGCGCAGTCACCTCCTGTCTCGTGTCATCGATCGATAACTAGTTAGCCTCCCCATTATCGCCGCTCGTTTTGTTGTTGCTACTATCTCCGGTGATGGACGGACTACTGGGCGAGTTCGAAAGCTCGTAGCAATAAACACAGTCCTCCGGTGCTCGATCAGTCTTCTTTACTTAGCAACGTCTTTACTTATAGATACACCTGGAGCTCTAACTTTCACATTCATTCGTAGGAAACACATCTATACTGCCTTCCATATCACTTACAGAAACACGATCACGAGTTTATTTAGGCTCCACGACGATACGGGGGAGCAGTTGGCCAGGTGGCGGCTCCACCTTGGCAAAGCGTTCCAGACTTATTGGTGGGGGCGTCGTTGAACTCGCTATGCAGAGAGACAGCAGATGCTCTTGCAGGTGGGGGTGAAAGGTTTTCCGGTGTATTAAGGAAGGTATTGATCATCGACATATTGTAACCACAGCTGACGGGCGGTTTGGGCTAAGATCGATGTATCCAGCGGAGAAAATCAGTGTCGAAAACGCGTACCGGTCTCCAGGTGAGACCCGTTTGTCGACGTCCTCGTGTTGCTGAGTTCTGCAAAGGCGGGGTTTAGATGTTTCTCATTGGCATGCATTAAGTGGCTTTAAAGACGCGCTTTGTGAACGACAAGAGAGTCTGCTATGTCATTGTTAGCGAATCACGGCTCACGCAGCCTGGTGTACGCTGGCAGTTCTCCGGTACCTGATTCTTTGGCGGTAGATGCGCTTAAGTTCACGCTGGGTGGACAGATCGTGTGCCTAGCTGTCCCGTTATGCACTTCTGTTGTTGTTTTTGGTCAAAGTCCTGGTCAAGTGTTTTTTGTAGACCAGGATGTGTGTGGTGGGACGCCAATGTGCATATGCTGCCGCGCCATCCATCCGCGCCCTCCCCGCCTCCGGTCCTCTTCATTCTGTCATGCCGGGTCCTATTTGAACCACATCTGTCAGAATGCTTCAGCCATGTGCACCTGGATGTCGTAGGCCCCTTGCCCCCGTCCACTAGTTTCACCCACCTCCTTACCTGTGTCGATTGGTACACCCGCTGGACTGAAGTCATTCCTTTGCCGAATGCGCAGGCTGAAACCATCGTAGAGGCCATCGTCAGTCGTTGGGTCGCCATGTTCGGTGCCCCGTACACGGGTTACGACTGACCATGGTGCTGAGTTTGCGTCTGTACTCTTCTTAATACCACTCAATTTTCTTGGCTGCACACGCATTCGGACGACAGCCTAACACCCGGCTGCCAACGGTATGGTTGAGCGTCTCCATCGCTAACTAAAGACCGCCCTGCGTGCCGTAGAAAAGCCAGGAAACTGGCCTGACCACCTTCCTCTTGCATTCCTCGGCGTCCGCGTAGCTCTGAAGTCGGATCTGGGCTGTAGTGCAGCTGAATTGGTTTCCGGCACTACCCTCGGACTGCCAGGCGAGATAGTTACCCCAAGCTATCGTGGGGCCAACGAGACTCCCGACAACATTGTGCACCGTCTGCGGCAATTTATGCGCTCGCTTCCCCCAGTTCCACCTAGCACTCCGACTGGGTCTTGTGTCGAAAAAGACTTCAACAATTGCACTCATGTGTTCGTCCGGTGTGACCGTGTGCGCCAGCCGCTGAAATCTCCATACGAAGGACCGTTCCGCATGTCGCTCGCAACACCAAGTCCTGCCGGAGGACGCGGTCAGTGTCGATCGGGTCAAGACTGCTGTTGCAGAGGAGCCACCGGACCTGTCACAAGCACAAAAACCTGCTGAACCCCAAACCCCTTTTTCCTCCATCTTCACTGTTCCCTGCTCATTCAACTCGCCCACTCCCTCCCTATGCCCCTCCGTTGACCTCTACCCCTCCGTCCCGCATACTTCCTCTCCCTACATGTCTACAGCATCCAACTACAACATCATCCTCAACCATAGCACGCAGCAAACCCTCACCGACTGTACCTCCTGCGTACATCACTTGCAATGGCGTCACGTTCATTTCCCCGATCGTTTAGTTACGCATTTTTCTAGACTTATGCATATCCTCCGGCGCCGTATTACGTCGCCCTCCGGTCTAGTAGGGCGGTACCGGATTAATTTACGTTTGACAATTTGGTCCCGCTTTCTTTACCCGGATTGCTTGTTTGAATGTGACTAAAAACAAAACACCTGAACAGCCCGTTTTGCTGGCCTGCTTTGCTGTCGCTCTCTGTTGTCAGGTTACTTAACGTTCAGAATTTCTATATTATTCAACGGGTCGGTTTTTACTTGCTGCTTTTAATGCTAAGGGCTCGTGAGACATAAATTGTTAGTTCGTGAGAACGTTGCCATTTACGTCAGATGCGGTTGAGTTCCCGCTGAGTGGACAGGTCGTTTGCCCGGCCGTCCAGTTAGCCACGTCCTTTCTGCTGTTGTTGTTGCTGGTCAAAATCCTGGTCAAGTGTTTGTTGTGGACCAGGAGGTGTGGGGTGGGACGCCAGGGTGCGGGCGCAGCCGCGCCATCCATCCGCGCCCCGTACTCGAGACTGAACGATACAGATTGCCTGCACCGCTAAAAACAAGGCATCATAACCATTCTGTTCAAACAGAGTCGATCTATGTCTGTGGTGATGTTTCATGACTACTCTGTTTTGATTTGGAGCAGTATTTCCCCGGTATGAGTTTGAAACAGGCATACACAGCAGTATTAGAACCAGTAAATTTCGTAACGGCTTATCAGCTGCAGCCTGTCGCCATCGCATCACAAAGAAAAAGATATGGAGGTTTGAATTTCCACAGAAATATATACCATATTCGACATTTTTGCGTCCTTCACATAGATGTTAGTGTGGACCAGAGGGAGAGGGGTGGGACGCCAAGGTGCGGGCACGACCGTGCCATCCACCTGCACCCTCTCCCGCCCTCGGTCTTCTTGACTCTGTCTTGACACCGGGTCCAGATGGGGAGTGGGGAAGAGAGAGTGCGGTGGATGCTGCGAAAGTCTGCTGCCGCTAAAAACTAACTCGCGCGCAAGCTACCGTGCCTTCTGTACCTTACTGTGGAGCACACAATGGACATCGTCGGGCACGACGGGCCAATCGTCATTTGTTTCAATCCCACAGTTTCTGGTATGCCGCGAAACCTAGGGAGAAATAGGCTAGTCTCCGCGGGAGAGAAAAACCGTTCCACACGCAAACTTTTGAGACAATTTAAGCAACTGGGTCGCCAAAGGCTTCAGAACGAGGCATCTGAAACTCGACTTTTACCTAACTCTATCAAAACCGCTTCATCAGTCCCAACATCATTCAGATGAGCGCTGCGATAGGGGAAGCACAACATCACAGAGACTGACATCCACCCAGATAGCCTGATTATGCACGAATGCGTCGTACGCGAAGACCCCCACCCACACAGATGACACTGTATATGTATATTTATAGACCTTAACGATAGACAGGAGAGAAATGGTGTGTCCATCGGCTGGTAGGAAGAATGCATAAAGAAAATAGAACTTAATCAAAACACACGTGTATACGCACGCGCGCGCGCTAGTGCAGCTCGTCTTGCTCCGAACGAACGTACAGACTGAAAAGCAAAAAAAGGAGCAAAGTCTGTGTGGCGCCCCCAAGGACGCGGGCGTCGGACGGAAAGACATATGTGGAGGAGGGAGGGGGGGGGGAGGGCATATGCGTGCACAGCGGACTGGGGGAATGGTTGTTTATCTGAGACTATGAAAGAAAAGAAAAAGAGGGCGGGGGAAGAGGGGAGACGGACAACATGGTCAGCTGTCAGCTAGGAGGGGGACGCTCTGGGGTTGGCGCACAACACTGGCGGGAGACCGGCGTCTCAGGAAGACAGGTTCCATACTGGAGACGACCCGACGGACCGGCCTCGACAGTTCATGGGACGAGGGGTTATCTTCCTGCATCCGCAGGGGGAGATCAGCGATGGGATGAAGGACAGGAACGGTTGCCCTGGGCGGCTCGTCCTCGCTTGGAGGCGGCGCCTTGTGAATCCAGCTGTCATCGGGACGTACGCGCAGGATCAGCGAGGTGGAACGGTTGCAGGCACCGGAGACTGTCTCGGCGCCAGCAGCCTGCACGAGGGAGGAGGAGCCGCTCTCCATGGTCTCGGGAACTGATCTGCAGGAAAGGCGTTTTCGGTGGAGGTAGTCTTCAGGGCTGAGATCATCGGCGCAGCTGAGTGGCTGTGGTTTTGGGACCTCCAGTTCAACTGGAGGGCGGAGAGGCTGATGAGGGAGACTAGATGAGGGAGCGCAGTTGGGAGAAGACTGTTCCTCTTGTGCAGGTTCCGCCTCTCTACAGCCGCCTGAGCGGCTACACCGCAGAGTCGGCACAGATTTAGAGGCTTCAACAGTGGCATCTGAAAGCAAAGGAAAAAAAGGGGGGAGGGAGGTGCTTAACGCGTCTGAAATATGTTTTAAAACATGATGGCTGTAGCGTCAAAAATGACGACGCTCAACACTGATGGTTTGCACGCGTACTTGCTCGCAGTGAGACGGAACTGCACGGCAAATATTCCAGCCGCCAGATCTCAATAGCTGGCAACTGAAGACGGGTGTAAGGCGCAGCGGCTTGCAGGACAGAGGGCACCACACAATGTTAGGGGGCGCCCCCTAACACTGTATATTCCCGATCGAAAACCGACAAGGCAACGGGCTCGTGGCCCGGTGGGTAGAGGCGTGGACTTCTAAACCAATAGGTCGCGAGTTCGAGGCTCGGGTGTTACACACTTCGGGCTTGGGTATGGCTGGCTGACGACGGCTAATAAGCCAGAAATGGCCATTCCAGTCTCCCTTGTCTTTGTCGGTAATAGCATTCGGCACCACACAAGTTATGTTCGGCTTGACTCTCAATCCCCAGCCGGGGCGAGTTATGTCGTCAGCTGGTAATTCTTCGAGTCATGCGTTTATAATGTTTACAGCTGCGTAATCAAGCGTTGGAACTTACGGTGAGTGACCGATCTCATGAAATGTTGGCTGAAATTCTGAAATGCGTTGTCGATTAGGAAGGATTACTTGGTCGCGGTTGTAATACTGATTATCTTGCGGCATAATCTGATAACATTTCGGACTCGGCAGGATGTCAGCTTTTGAATACAATGCTTTTCGATCTCCTGTAGAAACCGTGCCCAATAAAAAGTGACTACTTAAGTAGCGTGCATTTTTCCCATTGATTTTCGATGGTCTTGCAAATTCAAATATATCTTATAGAAACCATAAACAAAAGCATGCTTTCTTTCAGTCAATTAATAGACAATCACGTCTTCTTTATATTTTATAGTCAAGGAAGGGGCATAATCAGGTTTTAAAAAAGTCGCTAATTATGGGATTTCTTAAGACCTCCCAATGCCCATCCACATAGCATCGTACGTCGCCGTTTACGTCGGCTCCTCATGAAATGTACAACATAGTCGGCATTCATTGATGAATTTTATAGACTCTGTATAATATCTTTTTAATGGCACACAAAATATGTGATTTTCTTTACGCGGAACGCATGCACTTTGCAGACTGAAATCGATAGGCGTTAGTGCAACGAATGATCTGGCTCCAAATTATTCGACAACTAGTAAACTTTTTTGTAGCCTAATTATACTCCTTCCTTGAGTATAAAATATAAGGAAGACGTGATTGTCTATCAATTAACTGAAAGAAAGCATATCTTTGTTTGTGGTTTCTATAAGATATATTTGAATTTACAAGACCACAGAAAATTAATAGGGAAAATGCATGCTGCATAAGTAGTCACTTTTTACTGGGCACGGTTTCTACAGGAGATCGAAAAGCAGTGTATTCAACAGCTGACATCCTGCTGAGTCCGAAATGTTATCAGATTATGCCGCAGAATAATCAGTATTACAACTGCGCCCCAGTTATCCTTCCTAATCGAAAACGCATTTCAGAATTTCAGCCAACATTTCATGTGATCGGTCACTCATTGTAACTGAGACGAAATCACTCTCACTTCCATCTCCCATACCAACAGAAAGCCCAGGTCGCCCGCGGCCCGAAAGTTTCATTGATTTGTTGTGAGAGTCTCTCGCTGGCACAGTTTTTGCGAGCATCGACCACGTGGATGAAATCGCATTCCTGGCAAGTTTCCTCACAGAAATGTAGTACGCCGTACGCCAGGTAGGCGGAACAACTGCCGAAGTGGGGCTTCAAAATATGCAATACCAAGACCTCTGTCCGGTTATGGTAGATGGTGAAGCTTTAAGCCACACGCCGAGTCTGCTGACAATTGACCGCGATTGAGGGCGAACCCATAGTGTGGAGTCGCCTAAATCCCGTGAGGAAAACGGTGGGAACGCACAGATACAGAGGGGTGAACTGGCGTTAACGTGGATGTCGCTGCCTCGAATGTTTAACTTGTTGTGGTGGGGAGTACCCGATGTGCCAGAAGTCTCACACAGGCCAGGGAAAGTTTCTGGTCAAGACTACGAGCAGCAAATTCCCAGGAGAATTCTGAGAAGTTATTTAGGAAGAATTGGCTTGACGTGTTAACAGCTGCGATTACACACGTACACACACACACACACACTCAGGAAAGATCGAAGCGATACGCACGCAGGTGACAAGTGTATGGGGATGTAGGCGACAGAACCAATCAGGTCTCCCCTGACAGCACTCCAGGGTAGAATATAACCAGCAACTTTATGTAGCTCCATTGAGATGTGCGGCGAACATTAGTGCGAATAGAGGGGGGGGGGGTGCGGGAGGGAATGGTTAGTCTTCTGATGACTCACTCGTTCAGTCTTCATCAGTAACAGGATTAACAGACCTGGGTGTGTTTTGGTTCGAGAGAAAAAAATCCCTTGAGAAGAATTGACTGTCGAACATTTGAAAGCCGAAAGGCACCATGATTATCAGTGAAAAGAGTGACACTAAGAAGGCGGGTAAAGGGTTCGACATGAGACAGTATTCACAGGAGATGACAAGGGTGGTACGCTTCTTCGGGAATTAGTATAGCATACCTCATAAAATTTTAGCCGAAATCCCCGCGAAGAATTGCTTGGTCAGGTTTATAGTACTGATTATCGCGCAGCATAACCCCTAAGATATCGGCTCTTAAATGCACTTCAACCGGCAGCCTGCAAAAATCAGTTACTTCAATGACTACTTAAGTAGTACAAAATTTTCCATCGACATCCGACGCCTCTAGAGGTTGAAATATATTTCACAGGAATTTCGCATAAAAAATATCCCTTCGTTAGAATGTAGTACCTTCTTTGAATTCCTAATTCGATGAGTGGATCTTTCAGTTTCGAAAAGGCTTTACAATTCCCCAATAATTTGGAACTCCACCTGCCGCTGCTCTCGCACTGACAAAACGCAGGCTGTATACTTTCCATGTGGGGAAAGTCATACAGTCCTCCGTGTCATTAAGGAGGTACCACATAGGGTTCATTAAATTACGAAATGGGTGTGGAGTTGTATATGCATGCGAAGTGCTCGATGAATGCCTTCGATTACCATCTACTAAAGACAACCCTAGAAGCTCTACTCACGCAAAATGTCCTGTTTCCAAATAGAGCTCGTGGAGGGCAACAGGCCAGGTGTCTGGACCTCGTTTTTACCACAGATCCTGACAGTATAGACGAGGTGTACTACCTAGCCCCGCTCGGTCGAAGTGATCATGTAGTGCTTTTATGGGAGTACTTGCTGTATTCTGAACCGTGTACAAAAGACAATACGAGGCCAAATATATGGAAAGGGGACTTTCGCCAAATCAGAGCTGATGCACCACAAATAGACTGGGATGTTCTCCTCTCCGGAAACGTTAACGAGGACTGGAATTTATTCAAGGATCGTTTACTGCGTCTAATGAAGAACCACTGTCCCTTATCAAAGCCTAGGACATCCAACCGCCCTCAGTGGCTAACACGAGAACTCAAAAGGGAGATCAACAAGAAAGGAAGGTTATGGAAGAAATTTCGCGAGAACAACAACAATGCAGCGTTTACAGAATACAATGCTCACAGAAATAAGGTGAAAAGTCTGATTTTCAGGAGGCGACGGGATTTCGAGAGTACTTTGCTCCACCGAGCCGTTAAAAATCCGAAATTGCTCTACAGCTATTTGCGGAAAAGCACGCGTCACAGGAATCCCATTCCTGTTATGAGGGGTGATGACGGCTTGGAGATATCGGACAGGGCAAATAAGGCTGAGCACCTTTCTCAATTTTTCCGATCCGTTTTCACAAGAGAAGCAGACTTTACCCCATCTAATTCTGAGAACATGAGAGATCCCACTATCGAAAATACTATGTTTCGAGAAGAAGCGATTTTGGAAGAACTGAAAAACTTGAAGGAATGTAAATCTCCCGGTCCAGACGAGATCCCAGCAAAGCTGCTCTTTGAGCTTGCCCAACAGCTGGCCAAGCCATTATCCTTTCTGTGCCAGAAATCGTTTGATGTTGGAATTCTTCCCACAGACTGGAAGACGGCCCACATTACACCCCTTTACAAAAGCGGTAGTCGTGCTCAGGCGACAAACTACAGACCTGTCAGTCTGACATCAATCTGCTGCAAAGTGATGGAGAAAACCATCAAAAAGGAGTTGATGGCTTACTTGGAAACCCCACAACCTCTTGTCCAATATGGTTTCCGTAGGGGAAGATCATGTGTTACGAACTTGCTATACACAATGCAAAGTTGGACACGAGCACTGGACGCACAACACACCGTGCATGTTGCCTATATTGATTTTCGGAAGGCGTTTGAGAGTGTTCCGCACCAGCGTCTCCTACACAAGTTGAGAATTATGGGCATCGGTGGCAAACTTCTCAAATGGATCGAAAATTTCCTTGTCGGCCGCTCCCAAATTGTCTGCGTAGAGCAACAGCAATCAAGGTGCAAATTCATAGAGAGTGGGGTCCCACAAGGCTCGGTGCTCGGACAACCCTCTTTCTCTTGTTCATCAATGATTGTGTAGATGGTTTGGACTGTGATTGTGCCATGTTTGCGGACGACATAAAAATCTGGAAAGTCATTCAGAATGCTGTCGATGAGACCAACTTCCAAGAAAATCTTTGTCGATTGGACGAGTGGTCCCGCAGATGGCTCTTGTCCTTCAATTTGAACAAATGCACCATATTTCGCCTCAGAAATCAGACCCCTAGAACGCGGTAATACCATCTGAACGGAATGCCACTCCGAGAAGCAGAAACTCAGAAAGATCTCGGAGTTTAGGTTGCAGACAGCCTTAAGCCTTCTACACAATGCTGTAAGGCGGTCAAGGCCGCAACGTCAATGCTATATGCCATCAAGCGGGCATTCGTAGTTTTCGATGAAGACTGCTTCACCAAAGTCTTCGGCAAGTTTATAAGGCCCCATCTCGAATATGCAATTCAGGCCTGGAGACCGTGGACGCATCAGGATTACGATCTGCTCGAAAGGGTGCAGAGACGAGCAACAAAATTAATAAGAGGTCAAAGTACACTGCCATACGAGATCCGCTTAACTAACCTTAATCTCTATCCTCTGAGTTATAGGCAGTTGCGCGGAGACATGATACCAACGTGCCGTATCGTGCGCGGCTTGGATTGTGCCCTTCGGCGCGATGACTTTTTCCAACTCGCCACTACAACTCACCTCCGGGGACATCCCTTCAAGCTACGTGTGCCACAGGGTAGACTGAATGTAAGAAACTATTTCTTCTCCAACCGTGTCGTGGAACCGTGGAATAATCTGCCCGAGACGGTTGTTATGTCTCAATTTGTGGAGACATTTAAATGTCGCCTTGACAGATATATGCTGCAGCAACAAGCGGACTATGTGACTTTTTAGCCATGTGACCAGTGACATATGTGAATCAATGTATGCATTCATATAATGCTGTAATTTCTTCACATTTTTGCATGTTTATCGATTTTTTTATGTACAAATAGGGAGTTCAAAGGCGTAAGCCTATTTCCCTCAAATACACTGACTGACTGACCTCATAAACTGCATTATTAAATGAACAGATACGATTCTATTTGAAAGGATATTTGAGAGCTCTAAGAATCGGATAATTATAAACTTTACTTCAAACCGAAAAATACACTTCACGCAGGAGTTACACTTGGACTGCATGATTTTCTACCCAACGTGTACAATAAATCATATTGTTGTGCACTTTTATCACAAACGACATTTTATTTTACGAAGACAGTGAAAACAAATGAAAACCCCACTGCTTAGGCAGCAACTTTTACCGAGTATCGTTATTTAGGCGGCCGGATGGGAGCGCATTCGGTGGCCGGCATCATGGCGTAACTGAAGCATCATGGAATTATGCTTCACGATAATGAGTAGTATTTAATTTTTTTCTAATCAAAAACACATCCAGACATACGTCACCAATTGTACAGTCTCAGCGGTGTGGGAACCGTTGAGTCCGGCTTTAACGAGATCAAACATCACACAGCAGGTGCTCTAACTCATGAAACATTTGTAGTGATTTTGAAATGTGATTCCAAACAGAAGAGCATACTTAGGTGGTGGTTGTAGTATTAAACGGTAGGCGACACAATTCCAGGG
>CACRXP010000027.1:0-13874 GCA_902702965.1 Spirometra erinaceieuropaei
TACGTTTATAATCTTTAATAAATAGGGGTTGACTGGTTCATACGAACGGTCTGGAGCATTTGCACATGCATTACAGAGATTCAAAGAGGACAGTCGAAGCATATTCGGTGAGTTATTAGTCACATTCCAGTGGGTAAAATCGATATTAGCTCTCCGTGCTAAATTGCGCAACTTACAAGTGAAATATCGGGGGCCGTTCCGCGGAACTTCCATCTTTTTCGGCTGCGATGTCTGATAATTAAAAATGGCATGGACTGAGAACATAAATGGGAGACGTGGCAAGACAGCCAATCTGAAATTTTTGCTGGCATAGTCAAACATATACTTCCATCTTCATCTTACCTCTTTTACTATATGAATGTCGGCGTCAGCTATAGGAGCAAAGCAAATGTATTGCCAGTATATGTCTGTCCGGTTGTCCAGTAGGAATGTGCAGTCGAAAGACAAATTCACCTCAATGATTGTAACTATGATGTATAATCGCCATTTTCTATCTTCCAGTATTTTCTCAAAGCCGTGATAATCGGTTTGTCTAGTCAGATATTCAGCAACGGCATTAACAATAATACCCTCGCTGCTAAGCGGGCATCTTGATTCATCTGTAGGCAAAAGATCCATTTAATTCATTTACATTCATTGGATAACCTACAGTAAGTGTTAACAAACAAAACTGTGATATTGTGTTGGTGCAGCAAGTGCTGACCACGCGTAAACTCGTAGTATGGGGCTGTCTGACTGATTTGACATTTCACAACATACTACGTAATTGAAGTTTCGACATTTCTACCTAAGCCAGGGTTCCTCCCCCTCCTCCACCTCCTTCTTTTATGAGTGAATTTCAAGACGTTGGATATTTTTATTCCATTTAACATAATTAGCAGACGTTTTTTGCCGAACATTTTAACATAAGCGTGACGAACAGTCCGATTGATGTTTAAAAACGTCTACACAGGGATTAGCATTATTTTCCTTACTATTTTTTTCTACAGTTTAATAAAAGAAAGTTCGCCTAATTTATTTGCCAGTAAACAATGTGCCGATACAATAAGTAGGGTTTTTAGGACAGTTGATGATATATCAGCGACAGCCTCATATACACTCAGTTAAATTGTGCATATAAAGCATACCTAGTATATATCAGACAGTATGTGCAATAAAATAAAAGTGCCATCATTCACACAGTAAATATAGTTAAACATTTACCTTGTTTTGGAATGCAGCATTCAGTAGAATAAAAGAGGAGAGAAAGTGCCATGAGGAGTTTCATTCTTGCGTGGCTTAATAAGCACTATTATTTATAGGTCATAATGAATTATGAAACCAACAACATGATTGGGCCGACTGTTCTGTAATTAATGCGCACGCTTTGTTAAGGCAATGGCGGACGTATAGATTAACGTAAACGTAGTAAGTTTAAAATAGCTTTTGCAGACGTATCTGATCGCTGACCTTCTGTACATCACTATTATATAGATTATAAAATTAAATAGAATGCGTAAGTCATGTTGACTTAAAGTGCGTACAGTTTCGAATAGCGTGCAATTGATCATTTGCATCCAGTCGATTTGCAGGAAACGATATACGCTTGTATCTGTTATATAGCCTTGGAAACTCCAAATTACTGCAGCAAAATAAGCGTTCTTTTCAAGCCAAACCAAACTTCTAACACAATCCTTTGGAGCAGCCAATATAACAATGAATCTACTCCAAAGGAATCGAATTAAGAATGTTAATATTTAAACAGCAGGTCGTGTTTTTGAAATCAAGGTGACGCAAAAGAAAGAATAGGTAATGCTGAATTCTTGTCAATGTTGCAGACGCCTTATGAAACAAACGAAGATTAATTTTAAACCTAATGCGTTTTTTACTGAGTCTAGACACTTACTTACCTGTTGGCGTTGATCTTACACTATTTTGCGATCGTTATTTTCCTTTTAAGAAACGCAGCTTCCGCCAATTAAAGTTATGTTTTCATTATTCTTTTTATTGTTCGTTGCTGTTTGCACTTGAAGTAAAAAGGACTGTTACTCTGTTTATATCCTTGTCAAGTCACCTCCCATCAAAGGTAGCAGAATGACAACCAGTGTGTTGTGCGAGAAAAGATGGGCAGACGGGATCGTATCGAACAAAAAGGTGTCTCAAAGCACCTTGAAAAGGAGCAGAGTATCAGACAAGGTAGTAAGATTTGGGTACAGCGCAAACAAAGATCTTCCTGTTCAAAATGGCAAATGATCGGGAGATTGTAGCAAACTGGCACTTGTGCGTTAGTTTTATCGAATTAAACCTTCCTAAATCTTAAACTGACGATAGAAGGCATATCCGTGATGAGGTTTCTGCGCGTATTATTAAACCAAATAGTTCTCAAGCTGATCGTAGGAACGTGTTTACAAAAATGGCATGCCTAATTCTGTTTCGGACACTCCAAAATACGCAATGCATCATGACATGGGGAGGAGAGGTGCCGAAAATGTCCCCGTGTTAAAGGCTTTCAGGATGGGTCAAAAAAGACTAAAAACTGAGCATGGTCGACCGAGACTGATAAAAACAAGTTTGCAATAGATGCGGACATGGCTGCATATTTCATGACGAGTAATGGAAAACGGCCAGGTACGATGCTATATCAATGGACATTGCGCGATCTTAAAAAATAACACAATTGAAAACTTTCAAAACACCAAATTAAACACCTTTTCCTAAGTAAAGATATAAAGAAGGCGGGAATTTTTATAAATTGACAAAAAGATAGCATCTTTTGTGTACTATTGCTATACGGTATATTTGAATTTGCAAGACTATCAAAAATTAACGGGAAAATGTTGCTACATAAGCTGTCATTTTTTTACCGAGTACGGTTTCGAGATGAGATTGAAATCCAGTGTTTTCAAAAGGTGACATTCTGCCTAGTCCGAAATTTTATATGATTATATCGTGGAATAGTATATATTTAAAACACTTTCATGTAATTTTTTTTAAATGAAAAACTCCTTTCAGAGTTTTAGCCAAAGTGTCATAAGATCGATCACTCATTTATCCTCCTTTAAACCCATATTTCATTGGTTTGCTACAGCATTATGTTGACAGCGATCCAAATCCAAGAATATTGCGGTACCCTTGACACCATATTTAAATTCGATACTATAATAGAGAGTATGCGGTTAAATGGACGCTGCCTTCAACTTAAGCAAGAGTTTTTCTTATTGTTGAGGGTACTTTTTGCGTTCTTAATAGTCTTTCTTAACAAGGAATGTCATAAGGCCTGTCGGCATCTTGCAACGTACATTTACGCATTTTAAAACAATGCGACATGGAAAGCGTTGCTATTATCGATATTGAATGTCCTACATCGTAAACAATTTTCTTTCATCGATCCTGAGAAAATATTCTGCAAACGTCGTGCGCGAATGTGTTGGAGCAGATGCGAAAAAGATTCTGATGAAGTAATTGTACACTCTAAAACATGAGCAAAAATATGAACAGAAAGAAGACAAATGAGGCTGGCATGAACTAAGAAAAGCTATTTGTGCCTTATTACATGGACCCTTAGTTGTGTCGGGGCAATCGTTACTGATGGAATTAGTTTCGGCAATTTTGGATGCTGAATAATATGTCAAAGTTTCTAAATATTTTGCCGTCGACAATAAAACGGATTCTTTATTCTTCAGGTCAGTAATACATGGTATGAACATTTTGTTTAATCAAATCATTGCAAATCGCGCTCTACATGGACCTATCGAAAAACAACTGACTATTCCAGTGGAGTCTAAGTTCTCTTCATAAATATCTAACATAATAAACGGAAACACAATAAGCAACACTGTGGAAGGGCATGAATATATTCAGGATCCCAGCACATAACATCCACGTAGGATACCCAGGAGAAAGTGTCTCCTATAGCACTAACTTGCATCTACACAGCCTTTAAGTTATTAAATCTAATCGGTCTTCATTTCGCGCTTTAAATGTGACATACAAATTGAAATGTTTTTATACATTAATAAGAAATGGAAAAAATCAATCCAAGGGAAATTTAAAAATGTGCACAGAATTGCAAGCATCCACTGCCTTGCTAAAAATTATTATGCAAGGCACATTAACTCACTCGCAACAAGTAATGTGACATTATGTTAGGTGAATAACTCTCGTGAACACCCCGCGGTGCGATCTTTGGCAATTATTCCACTAACCGTTTATTGTACTTGCTGTGCTTCTGCAAATCTAAGGGATCGGTCATTGTCTTGTAATCAACTATCAACGAGACTACCGTCAACGAAACATGAAGAATATTATTGTGTTTCACTAAAAGTTCAATATTTGCTGGTACAATAGTTGTCATACCCACCAAATGGGATGCCGAACAGCGATCCGTCGTGAATACTATCTTGACCTGATTGGCATGTGCTTCCAATACCTACTAAACTTTTGTCCCCGTCCAGACTTTAGTAGACGGATGACCTGCATTTTCCGAAAATTGGTTTTGTATTTTACAAAGCAGATTTCCAGCTGTGTGAAATAGAGAGTGTATTTTACAAGCATACTTGAGCATGCCGTCATCTTTAAATAAATGGCAAACATAAAGACTTGGGTCGCATTTTGTGTAAACTCTTCGGGAAAAGTAGCAAACAAATGCATTTTATAGAACAACATTCTACCCTTTTGCTGGGAAAATCTTTTTTTTGCCTGATCAACACAATAATTGTACATTCAGCATCAATTGAATATTTGTGAATTACGTTTAACCTCTATCGTCTAATATGTAAGTGTTAAAGTGGCTAGATTTCGAGTGATATTGGAAAACGCACTAGCCCAAAAGGCCTTCTAACACATGGAAATATCAACATATTTATGAACGTTCAAACCATCCATTTTGCGTTTTCAGCAAATTTATTTCTACTGCATCATAAGCCGTGCCGCATTAAATCAACCCTTCACAGTACGAGGGTTTTCTTTCATTCACTAACCCTTCCTACTATTAAGTATGTATGTTGGCGTCTCTCCCGGTATGCATGGGTTAATATCTTTCAGATCTCGTATTTTTATTATAGAACGTGTGCAACGATTGCCTATCAAAAACACTCGTCTCAGCGCTCGTCGTTGGCAGACACCCTTGCGGCATTTACTTGCCGGTGCTCAAGCTGCTCTATTTCCAACACAGTCCTTAGCAGATAGTGCTGGCTTGCGCTCCAAATGAAGACGGTTTATAAGCCATTGCTTGGGTTAATCTTTATCGGTACAAGCGAAGATGAGATTTACTGGAACAATACTGACCTGGCGTTTCTGATTCACAATCAAACTCGTCATCAAAGGCAGTGACGGATACGGATAATTCGTGCAAAGGAAGTCGCTGTCAGTGCGCTAATTTATCATCCGAGGTCGATATTGGTACGATAATTGATTGGTCATATGAAACACACGGGGATATGTGTCGGCGAAATAGCTGAATGTTTTGGCCAGTCTACTTGTCATCACTGCGGCCCCACAAGCCATGCCTCATGCAACTGACGACTTAAGTGATTAGAGCAACTCGCGAATAATTCCGCGTCATGGATCTTAAATGTGTCGTCAGGCCACGTCGCATAGGCCGTTACTTCAGTCATTACGTCATATTTACTCACTGTTGCTTTCCGTTTGGTAACTTGTTGTAACAGTCTTTTAGCTTCCCAATGTGCCTCTTTTAGTGGCAGCGCTCGTCTTTGTCTCATCAGACAATACCTAAGGGCTGCGTCCCAGTTGTAGACAACTCTGCATTCAAGTAGTACGAGAAGGTTACTTAAAGCCTATGCGAGGTTCTGTGTGTGCGGTATCGCTCGATTCATAGCCCTACGTCTCAAAACACTGATATAGTATATAGCATCAACAGCCTTTTTTGACTGTTTGGGTGGCTGTTTTCGAAGTCCAGTATTGATATCACGCCTCTCACATTCCAAAAGAACGTGACCACCACAATGTTTGCGATAGTCGGGGACATCAAGAAAGACCAGCCGGCTGCTTTCCTCCTACTTTGTCGAAACTTCATACGATGAACTTTACCCATCAAACGTAATGCGTGTCTTAAGCTGCCATCTGTTGATTACGAGGAGGTCATCAACTGTTTTTTTTCGATAAGGATTCCATTCTTTCAACAAAATAACAAAAATAAATGTTAACTTTATGTGCCACACCTGGCGATTATGCTCCTGTCGGCGTCACAAAATATGCTAACCATCGACTTTCGATTTTGCAATATGAAGAGACATCGTAAAAACCTGAAATATGAAATAACAAAAATGTGTTTTTTTCACCCGAACGCTTCAAAGGAAATTTCTGTACAGAAATATATGGTCGTACCTCAATATTGATACAAGTCGGGCTTTTCTTGAAACGTGTTTTCGGACAGTTTGCTAAAAGGCGCTATTCAGTTGATATGTTTTAGTTGCTCCAGTTAGCATGTTTTTGGTACCTTTTGGTATATAAAGTTGTTCAATGAAGAAGGACAATCGAACAAATAACGTTAATGTCTAGACCAGGATAGTAACACATTCGCAGAACTGCCCAATGACTTCTTTCATCTCCTCATGGAAAAATGCCTTAAAATCGCTGTCTTATTTACTGTAATTTCATCTGTTTTTCTTCTATAAATAATTACCACATACATTCTTCAAATAACTTTTCCAGACAGTTTTCTCCCTAGCAATTTTTTAAAATTTAGATAGCATTTCACGAGGTCCGTGGCCTGCTGTTGAAATTTGGTCGTCTGTGACGATGACATCCAAGTTCGATTGCATTAGTGTTTAGGTTTAAGTGTATTCCGCTAACGTTCGAAATTGTTCTACTATCAAAAAATGCCTGTGCAAATGTGTCAATTGAGGTTAAAACTTATAAAGGTATTGCGAAGACTGTCGTCTGTCGGCATACATTATTTAAAATCTGTCCGTTGAGGCAAAATAGTTGTAGATATTCGTTCTATACTGACAGCTGCATTTGTCATTTATTCAGGTTTGTTGTTTATTTAAATGCCTTTGTGCGCTCTAATGCGAAAACAGTACCGGCTACTAATGGCAGAGATTCAGGTTGCTGCAATATAGTGACTCAATTCTGCCTAAACAGATTGATAGACCTTGACAAATTTTAGCAAAAGGATAACCCCATCCGCAGGGAGGCGGGATGTAGTTCTCCCAAAATAGCATTTATCCTTGACAACAGCCTCTGGGCTCCTCATTGCGGGTAAATTCACAGTTGCATAATGTTGCTATGAGCTTTATATAAAAGACCTCACATAAAGGCGTCTGCGAGGCTGGAGAATATTTCTGTTGCGGACTGTATCAACACACTCTTCACTACACAGTAAAGAGCAAAGCCACAAAACCAGCGTAACCACACTTTACCATGGAGTTGAACCCCTATGTGTTATTTACCGAACCTTTTGAACAAGCCTTCTGTCTTAGGAAGAATGTTCTAACCGGAAGGAGAGAGTTCCATAGGAACGATCAGTGAGCGCCCACTACCACTGTGATCGAAAGCGACAGAGCAAGGGACAAACAGCCCAGTGCTTAGAGGCGTGGACTTCTAACTAACAGATCGCGAGTTCGAGCCACGGATATTCCGTACTTCGTATTTGAGTATGACTGACTGAGGACGGCTAATAAGCCAGAAATAATCATTCCAGTATTCATTGCCTTTGTCAATAATAACATTCTGCCTATATCATGCGCCCCTGTGCGGCTGCTGGTTGGGCTCGAGAGAGAAAGAGAACATTAGGCATAACGTAACGAGTGAGTTCCGTAAGAAAGATCGTTGATATCCCCTCTACAGTTGCATATTCCCGATCATAAGTGACAGGAATACTGAGCCCACGGCCCAGTGCCTAGAGGCTTACAGATTGCGACATTGAGATTCAGGTTTTCGAACTTCTGCGTTGGGTATGACTGGCTGATGCTGGTAAGTATGGCCAAAATAGTCATTCCAGTCTCGGTTTTCTTTGACCGCAATAACAATTCGCCTATATCGGGCGTGGCTGTGGGGCTATTGGTTGGGCTCGAAAGTAAGAGTCCATGAGGCATAACATAACGAGTGTATTATGTAAGAATAATCGGCAAGCACCCTACAGCCTTCTCTTTTACTTCGAAAACTAAAATTTAAAAGTTAAGCAGAGAGTTTAGCATGTAATTTAATAGGTCGTTTTCGTGCGTATGCATGCGTAGTTCTAGACTGCGTCACTCCGTCAAAAACAGAATCCGCCTTCTTATTCTCGGGAAAAAACATCTTAAGCGAACTACCCTGTCTCAAATGTTTCCTGTTTAAGAGTTTTTCTTGCTATTCGCATTAACTATGAATTGTGCGGCGAAAGGAAGTCAACTGGTCTTTCCTACAACTGCATAATTCACCGAAATTGCATCTCTTCCTATCCTCCGTTCACAGTTTAGTTCGAGGACTTCAGCCCACCTAAAATGCATTAATCTGATAACATTGCTGCTGGTCACTCTTTTTAACTCGGATAATACTTTTGTTATTGGCGTTTATTTTCTGTCAGTACTGGCCTTTTCCCCTTATTTATTTTTTCTTCTCCGAGCAGTTGTCTGTTTTGCAAAAATGAATCCTCCAAATGCACTCTTTTGTCGCCAATGCATCCTATGCTTTTTTGATTACAACTACGTACAAATACCTGTAGCACTGGTAAAACGACTTACCAGTCGCATTCAAAATTTCGACCAACATCCTAATTACCCCCAATAAATGTACGCAAATTATTTTGTTTCATGCGTCATGACTTCTGACATAAACAGTAGATGACCCGAACATGAAGGGTGTAACAACTTATGAATGAATATTAATCGCTCGCAAACTGGCACAAATATGTAGCCGAAATACCTATGTAAATAATTATTCACTTTAAGAAAAAACAAAAACATAAAGGCAATGCTAAATGTCATTTCAGTTTTTTAATAAGTACCAACAACCTAAAAGACAAGTAATCCAAAAAGTTCTAAAATTGCGTTAATTAGAGTAAACTGTGCATTTTTATTTACGGTTAGCCTGTCCATGAAAGACCATGAAGTTTACATTTAAATGTTATTTACTGATGAGCGTATTTTCACGCATATCGCTAAAGCAACAATTAGAATTTCAAGAATAAACTCTAAAACCGTTATTGATGCACGAAATGAACCAGGGCGCACAATTTTGGTAATCAGACCACAAAAAATTGCTAAAACGTTTAAAACTCTTAATACATCTTGAGTGGTAGCAAACTGATTTTCGCGGTCACCGTCAGGAGGAATTCAATTTTTCAACGTGATAAGTTCCAACTTGTAAAACGATCAAAAGTAAATTATTCGCCTTCAAATAAAAACCGTCTCAAGTACCCCACGGACGTTGACGACTGATTCCACTATTGAAAATTACCTTTATATGTTCCTTTAGATTCGTACACAGTTTGGTAGTTACAATAAATTGAACATTTTATCCGTACAAGCAAAGGACAGAGTCTTAGATAGACTGAATGAGAAGGCACAATGCGTGACGTTTAAGACGTTAGAGTATCACAAAGTCAGTCTACATTATCAGGTTTAATGAGATCAGTAATTGGGCAATACACGTTGTGGTACGATGCATGCAATAGTGCATCTTCATGTGAAAAAAAACGCAAGTATTAAGTCGATTTTTTCACCCCCATGCTGAGATGGTTGATTGTGCACAAGCCTTGCGCCTGTGTTTTGTTTCTGTCATGACGATCGGCTTTTTAATGAACGGGTGTTTACTGAGTGTTCTGTCATAGACGAAATACCTTACCTTCCTGCAAAATCGATGACATTTTATGTTCTTTGCTTGTTTAAGGGTTTCCTTCGATCGTCGCAAGTGCACCTAGGAGGTAGCATATATCGTCGTATTTTACGAAATGCTAGCGGAAATATTAAAATGTAATGCCATCTAGAATGGATAAATGAAGAAAGATTTTACAAGAAATATTTCATGTTTCAGGAACGCCAATATGTTAATTTTTGAATGCACTCCTCCTTGATCTTGTGCACCTTGTAACCTATAAAAATTCTTCGGAAATTATCGACGCCCTTCTGAAGTCAAACTTGTCTTAGTATAAATTTTGCATAAAGTGTTATTTCGCATACTTATCTGGCAGGACCTCATGCCCAATTTACATTGCTTGTTTGAAACGGTAGTAAGCATTGTCAGAATGTTACTGATTATGCGTTTCTTGACCCCAATAAATATCTTCCCAAAAAGCGTCCTGCATATTTTTTAATAATACTCTTCATATACGAGTTGGCACAATCCCCATCCGTTATAAAATGTTATTTTCCCAATGACAACAAGAAACGAAAAGTATGCGTGCAAAACGCCATGCAGTGGTTATGAACTCACTCGCTGTGTTTCGTCCACCCGTTAGCTTTCTACTGTAACGACGAACGTGTTTAAATGGGACACACCCCATTAATACGTCAGACGTCATGCAGGATAAATTTTTGTTTAGAACAATTGCTGGATATATCAGCTATACTTGATACCCGCTTTTAGATGTGTTCCTCTGAAAACCACATACTGCACAAAATAATCCTTTCATTATCCTAATAGGTTTTTAATACGTTTTTTAAATTTATTTACGTTGCACAAAAGATGCATGGAACCGTTGTTGTGAATGCTAATGCAACATTGAGGTAGTCTTCCCCAAATTATCGATTTAGGAGATTTCAATCTTTGGTTTAAGTGAATGTTCTGTTAATGGGTATTTGAGATCTGAAATACCCACTTACATCACATCCAATTACTACGTTTCTTGATGATACTTATGAAGTGTACAGCGTAGTACACAGAAATTGGACAAATTTAGGAATTCAAAGTAACCACTTTCTAACATCTGCAAGGTATCCGTGGTATTCTATTAACAAAATTCAAGAGTATTATTTACTTTTTATTCGATGAAACATCCTAAGATCAAGCAGCATGGTATTGAACATTACAAACCTACAACATTAATCTTTTTAAATCAAAACCATACTCAAACTTTTATTACATCCACAAGATAACATATTAACTGTAATCTATTTGATCCATTGTTCGAAGAACAATGACTTTACGTTTTCATTGGACGCTGATCTGAGAACTTAAGTTGTGAAATGCAATAACTCCTAGCGTAACATGCCTATGTGGCATCTGCTGCCTGATATAACGATGTCAAAGTTTGCTTTTTGCGCGATTAATTTCCATATTTTGACAGCGATTGGTGCTTCTTATCATCATTGTTGCTTTTATTGGTCCGCAATGCGTTGTCCAATGGCTTCTGCATAGTTCTCACAGTGTTCTGCCGTACCGTTTAATATTGAGATCGCTTTTATTCATATTGGAACTCCCGGCATAAAGTGATGTTGATCTTAATGCATCTAATCTGGCCTGCACTCGGCGTTTACGGTTGTAAACAACAATATGGTAGTTTTTTATCTCAAACATCTTTAGGACTTAACTTGTTACAACTAAAAGTATTGTTTTTTCTCCATCCGATTTTCAAAGTCAAGCTGCACAACTGTTATTCGTATTGAATAGGTGTTTTTGTCATGGTGTGAATCAGGTTTATTAGGCGTCTTCACTAAGAGAAGAAACATTTATAAGGGAGCATCTTTCTTCTTAAAATATCTAAAACTTTTAGGCGACGCTTTGTACTTTATACCTTATGAAAGGCACTGCAAACGTGCGTTCGAAAATTGGCGTATGAAGACACCGTTAAGAAAAATCTCTACCTAAAATGTACTACTAAAACTATCTTATTTAAACTGGTTAAATTAATTTGACTTGAAAATTTAAGTAGATTTTTCGGCAAACCGTCAAAATATTAAAATAACTTCAAAAAACAATACAAAAATATTTGTTTTTTCCCGTGAGTGAACGAGTGACAACTTAGCAAAACAATAAAGTGAACCGCTTAGGCCGGTGAACCCTAAGTGATTGCCAGGGACAGTTAAGTAAATTGTGCATATTATTATCCACTACTTTTGCCACGGTGAAGAAATGACAGTTTATACGTCAGGAAAAAATAGTTATGGTACCCATTGAAATTAATTTCTGGATGAAGATGTCGTAACAACAGTCAGTGTTAGGTGTAAGAGTGCAAATATTATACTATTACTGTAAGTGTTTACCGCTGCTTAATCAGTCACAACAACCAGCGTCGCTCAAGGTACCAGGCGTTGATAAAAATTTATTGAGATAAAAATTGTTTGGTTTCCATTTGTGTTCATTATCCCAATCGCATTCCTATTAGTATTTAACGTATTTTGGCCCATGAATAGTAATACAATATGTTCTTTTTAAGGAACGCATGATATCACAGAAGGCGATATGGATGTCAACAGCATAATTTGTCAAATTTCACCGAGGAGCGTATATATCTACCACGGAAAACGTACTTGCACACGATGTCAATTGAATGTTCATAGTGGTGCTTACATAGACCGATGTCGTCTTAATAATATTCGACATGGACAGCATGGCAACATAAGCTGTCGTGCATTCTTCCCGGCCGTCAGCTACATTTTGGAATTATTGGTTTGCTTACAAGTTTATTCTCCGTGCATTTTAAATGCAAACTTGTATTATTATTGGTGGATTGCAATTAATGTTGAAACATAGAAAAAAATAAGTCACCGTCATTTACTTTCCTGTGTTCAGTTGCCATATCTATGTGGAGTAACATATTGGCAATCGAAAGCAACTATCCCAGCGGTAATAATATATCTATTAAAGTCACAATAAACGGTTTTTAATGTTCTTCGTTATAAATGTACCTTTACACTCATGTTGGTTTCCGGTAATTTTTATTAACAATGGTCACATAATTTCTTTCGTTGAGATATTGTAACATTTGGATGAATTCTTTTATGACCCTCATCATTATTTCTTAACTTACAGGAACAACCAATAGAATCGAACGGAACGTTTATTAGAAAGGATGTCCTGCATATACCTTTGAGGCGCATGCACGCAGTTGTTGAATTTGAGTATCGCGCACAATGTGGACTTTTTCTCAACTCGTTCTGGATGCGTCTTACGAATGTTTCTTTTAATAGACTGGAGCAGGCCACAAACCACGCCATTTCGATGAGTTTAGAGATACGAAGAAGTCTGTGGTCCGAAAACGCAATATCCATGCTTCCTATTTACACACAACTTTTATTTGAAAATACTCCGTTACCGGGCGCTACTCTTCGTTCTCCCCGTTTCCCTATGTCAAAAATCAATATCTGTCCAATGCAAAATAGGCAGTATGACTTCAAGCCCATCGGGTAGACACTGACAATTATTCACATAAATAACTAGGAGTTATTCTTGTTTTTTACTGATCACACTGTAGTCTCAAAACTGCATTCTGCCAGAAAATGAAGGCATTTAGCCTCAACCGTACGCTATGTTATAGCGGTATAAAATGTCAAATGCAGATGATAGAGCCAGTATTTTTTACATCCAGCCTTTGCAACTCCCAAGTTAGCTCATTGTTTATAATCAAAGGCACTGTGCAAACTTAGCTAGCATGTTCGAGACCCTATTTGAAGCTGTGCTCACAAGCAGCGCACACATTCACTAACAGGCGACTCACAGATTTATATGTTCCCGCTGAGTAACGCATCCGGCCCCAAATTCGATAATCATTCTAATCCAAGATTCTCACACACTCGATTCCTATTGTTGCGTTAGCGCGAACAGAGAGAGAGAGAGAGGAATGCCCTTTAGTTTGAAATCATATGTTCAAAAGTTTCAGCAAAAAGTTGGCTCCATTCACTATGGGCATTAAATAAGTTAATAGATTTTTCAAGAGTCAAATTGTAACACAAAGAAACGATTATTATGGGGATAGTTCAAGTCTTAGCTTCTGTATTTCTGTCTCTTCGCACGTA